>JAQQZW010000007.1:14189875-14208128 GCA_029814745.1 Zanclus cornutus | reverse complement strand
GATCTCACAGGGGATCAAAGTACATGAAAAATTATGATTTATAGATACAACGATAGTAGAGGTTTGCCAGTGGTCCCCTGCTATAGAGCTTGTAGGATTCAGTCTGTCACTCTTTTTTCTGTCCCCTCATCCCTCAGCATTAGCTAATTGGTCCTGGAGACAGATTGGGATGAATGAGATAGAAAACCTGACAGGTAACACATAGGATTAACACTTAGGTCCAAATCATTCTGGAGAACAGACACACCACTATAAATTATGTGGACTTTAAGCCTTATTTAATTATGCAAGGTGCTAGACAATGCATTTAAACAACAATAGCTACTAGGAGTACATGCAGACACTGGCTCACACCTGGGAGCTGCTCTACTGACCACTGACATCTGGAAGATACCGACTCAAAGGTTAAGTAAAAGAAAGCTCAGTCCTATTTCCAGTTTTTCCCCGACAGTATGGCCATTTGAACTATCGGCCTCCTCGTCACAGCCTCGCCTCTCTTGCCATTAAGCTACCCACACCCTCCTCCTCCTCCTTGTCCAGCCCTGTATTATCTTGCATCTTTATCATCTAGTCTGAAAGGACCTAGCACTGCTTTGCCCCCTGGGAACAGCAGCAGAGCTCTCACCAGCTAAAGGCACAAATGCACTGTGCTGGCTTATGCAGTCCTGCGGAGTCTAAGACTAAGTGCTTTCTCTATCTGAAAGATATGGAAAGGAACCCAGCCATACCTATGCTGTCTCATCCTTGTCACTGACAATATGCTGAAACAGAGGGAGACTCAAGTCTAATCCACCTATCAAGGACTGGATTGTTTCCCATGACTGAAGCACTTTGTCAGGGCATGATGAAGTGACCATTATATTGCACAGCAAGGAATTACAAAGAACTTGTTTGAAAAAAGGAGGCGTCACTGTTTGTGTACAATGTTCACTAAGTTGTTCTCCTCTGTGCTAGACAGCAGGGGAGGCTAGTAGACACATCACGTGCACAAAAACAAACTCGTCTGTGGGATTTTTTTTTACAGAAGACCTGGTCATGATGCTGCAATATCTTCCACAACTTTCTTTCTCATGCCTCTTGACACCCTTACAGGATGAGAAACTTTTGATGATACAAGAGACTACTGTACTGTGCTGTTCCAAGGCTAAGCTTCTATCCTATGGTAATTTAATAAAGCTGAAATCAGCACAATTGGGGTTCTGTGGGTAGATCACTGTTGTGAACAAGATTTAGGACAGGCACGGATCGATTACCTAGCAAGGCAATTCTAGACATCTTGAAGAGCTACTATTTCACAGTTTGTACTCTCCAAAGGCCAAACTTCTCTTCTGACCACAGTAATAAAAAAATCTATATGTTTCCAGAACATGACATATTATTTTTTGATGATCCACCAGGAAAGCAGGGATGGAAAATGTACTTAAGAGGGGGTTGTTAGGAGTGAATGTCTTTGACAAAGATCAGAGCCAACTCATAACATATCTGGTCAAGAGGAAAATGTCCACTGTGCCCTGCTAGATGTGATGAGATCTGCACTGTTCCCACCAAGAACATAAATGACAGAGGGGATTACTTCACTGGTGTGGACACGGCTAAGCAGGAGTCATAGCAATAAGAGACAGCTATTCTTTCCTCTTTTAAGAATCAGAACATAATCTGTGTGTGTGTTTGGGTGCGCACATACTCAAGTTTGAGCTTGTCTGGCACACCATTATGACAGTGGAGCATGTGCTTTGTTTTTGATTTTTTTTTTGTGGAGGTGAGAACAAACATCAACATGCCAGTTCATCATTTCACACGCTCAGTCTGTTTCTAGAGGATCATTTTTAGCTTTTGTTGGTTGGTTAAATTTTGCAGTGCCTTTTTTCCATTGCAACACATTTAGCTATGAATGTTAAAGTTCTGTTTTCGTGCTGAATTCTGAGCCTTCAAAGGATTGAAGTCCAGTTTATGCAATTAATAGTGCTCCTGTACTTACCAGATATACAAAGCAGATGTTTTTTAAAAAAATTTTCTTGTTCTGGACCAACAGGAGCCAGCAAAATGAGAAATAAGAGAGGAAACTAGGTGCCTTTTTTTTTTAAACATCACCTCATGAATTTTTCAGTGAATTCGTGAATGAAAGTGCAGGGCTCTAGTTTTGCTCACCAAGCGAATAGTGAGCCCTGTTCCTTCAGGATTAAAAATAGCAGCTTGATCAGAGCTGTGCTGAAGAGAGTGATGGACTTAGAACTGAGGTCTGCATGATGCTCCCACAAAAACACTGCCTCCAGCATCCAATAATATCACCATATTATTAAAAATACTAAAACATTGATGTATGATATCCTGTCATCATGCAAGCTACTTCTTAAAACGGGAATAGTAAAATCTTTTGGTCAAGACTCTTTCTGTTGATAACTGTAGGATGTAATTATTTTCTACCCAGTCACTGGCTATGGAAGGCTATGGGGCTCAGGCCTTTATCATCCCTCCACCCGAACATATCTAGAATACAGGTATTATATATTAGATATAGCCCAGTCCTACAAGTGGGAGCTGGTACAGCAGTTATGCCAGTAAACGTTCATAGGCCATACAGAGTTCAACAGGTTATTTGTTAGTGTATGGTGCATCCCATCCGAATCCTCCCTACAGACTCAGTTCTCATAAACCAATGAACTGTGTCGACTAGTGGGGAAACAGTGTGTCATATTTAATGTTTCATAACTATAAAAGGGTAAAGCTCTGATCAAGGCTGAATTAATGTAGCTTCACTGATATTAGCCTACTCCCTTCAGCATCACTGTTTTTACAACTGACTTCCTATCATCCTACGGAAGTTACTCGCTTGCAGCTTTGTTTCTGTGTTTTCAAGCCCAGAAGTTTTAACTCAGCTGACATACAGGCCGTCTGTCGTAACGCTACATCTGTGACAAACGGACTCGGCTGCGTCTCTCTTGCTGTATTTACACCTCAGTGCCGATGTGGGTTGGCATAATCAAAGCTAACGTGTCTTATGAACTATAAATTGGTAAACATCAATACTTAATTGCGATAACTACCCGCTTTACCTGTAGATGCAGTTTCCATAGCAACAGGAGGCCTTTTCCCGTCGTCCTGGAAAGGATGAAATTGTTGATCCAGGTCGCCCGCCACCTCACCGCTTTTCGGCTTAAATTCCTCACGTAACTCGCCGAACCGGGTTGACGTGTTTCCAAACAGGCCGTTCTTCTCATAGTCATCCCCGTACCACCTCTCTTCTGAGCCTAGCTCCTCACCGGGCTGAGCAGACATGCTTTTTCCTGTTGTCGGACACAAGATATACTAGCCACTAGGCTTCTTCTTCTCCACCGAACACCGGGGCTGCACCGTAAAAGAGCGTTGGCAACCCTTTTTGCGCTAGAATGGGTGACGGAGACAGACACACAATAATGCAGCTCCTGCCTGGCGTCTGTCAACTGAGCCTAGGGTTTGTAAATGCCACAGATAAGGCGGTGCGGTCGGTCGGTCGGTCGGGGGAGCAAGAGGAGAGGAGTGAGGTTGATTGTTTTAGTTCACTGCTCCGACGATGACGTCATGGTGTCCGCGAGGCTCAGGGTTGGCACTTTATTTGGGGCAGAGTCAGATATAAGAGACATTTTCGGCGTACAAATGAAGTCAAGTATTTGATATTAATGGATTGAATGACAGCAATATGATGCTTGGTGTGGTGAATGAAGCTACAGTGAGTCAACACACGGATAAGTCAGTGACATTAGACGCATGGCCGACGGGGAGCATAATAAAGAAAGTGGATTTCCTAGTTAAATAATACGAACTGAACTTGTTGTAAACAAATACAAATTTAAGAATAAGGTTTTGTAAAACTGAGATGAAAAAAATAAAGCAAAATTTTAATGTTTTGGGGAAAAATTATCCTGCAGTGTGGCGCCCTCGTGTGGTACCTCAAAATATCATCAGGACCACAAAAGTTTCAACATGGCTCCTTGGCAACCAGACGCTCGTGCCTGGACACAGACTGAACAATACTGAACTCAGATGGGCGACAGAGTTTGTGTGGGAACAGAAGTCCGCTGGTATTTTGCACTTTGTCGTGGAACAATGTGTAAATTTGGTCTAATATTAATATTAATTTAATATATTAATTTATTTTTTGACACCGACACATTTGTAACTGAGATATCAGTTCCGACATCTGCGCCTAAGGTTAGCTAGCTGATAGCATAAGTTTAAAGGCTAGCAAAGTTGGCGTGAAAGAGCAAATTAACGTACTACCTTGTTGGCCCACCTGCAGTATATTTCAAGAACGAAAAGTTATGATACAGAGTGAGAAACGAAAGCATCGTGGTGACGAGGAGGTGGTCAAAGAGCTGGTGAGTTTACATTCATATTTATTTTGTTAAAATGATAAATGGTATTGAGGTTAATATCCAGCATCTACTGAATTCATCAACTAAAATGTTTATTACATTTTTAAAATTTTATTTCTTTCATTATTGTCACTGCACTATTATTGTTTCTTGTAAGTCACGATCAAGCCTAGCTTATATAAATTATTCCGTCACATGAATATTTTCTCAACAGTGTATGGCCAATGGAGTGCCCTATGAAAAAATTGCACAAGAAGGAAGTAACATCAGCTCCCTGGAGATCTTCTTCTCTGGTTTTCCCCGCATGGTTGGGCTTTCTTTCTTCCCAAGGCTCTGCCAGCTTACCGTTGTGGGCCAGAACATAAAACACATTGAAGCACTTGAGTGCTGTCCTCTGCTTCGTGAGCTCTGGATAGTCCAGTGCCATCTGACAGTAAGTCTGTTTTGCTGGTTGGATTTCTAATAATCAATACTGGCACTGCTGATAACAATAGTATGCTATACCTTGAATCAATACAGTCAACAATGGGTTGTACTGCAAGTATAAATAATTAAATCACAATTTTTCTCCTCTGTGGCATCTCATGACAACAGATCTTGCATGCATGTGGCTCACAACCCATAGTTTATGAAAAACAACATATGTATGTCATATATATCAAACAGTAATTTGTCCTATCTTCTCCTTATGCAGGAATTATCTGGACTAGAGAATTGTCTACAACTAGAGAAACTCTACCTTTATGATAATCAAATCTGTGAAATAAAGAACTTAGAATTACTGATCAACTTAGAAGTCCTGTGGCTCAACAATAACTACATAACTCAGATACAGGTTTGAACTATAAATTGTGAATTCACATATCTATCTATCTATCTATCTATCTATCTATCTATCTATCTATCTATCTATCTATCTGTCTATACATTATACAACATTCTACAAAATGTGTTGGCCTATTAATTTTTCTACTGATTTGACTCTCCACGGCTGCATGTTGTACTGCATTTTTAATCAGTTGTCTGTTATGTGTGTGTTTCTAAAGGGTTTGAATGCGCTTCAAAATCTTAAAGAACTAAACCTTGCTGACAACAATATTGAAAAGATTGGTAGGTTTTTAAAATCCTCTGTACTTTCTTTGACAAGTTTGATTGCGATTCAGTGAGCTGTGTAAAAAAATATTCCAATAATTTTTAACTTCTCTTAAGGGCACTGCCTTGATCCTAATGCCAGCCTTCAGAGTCTTAATCTGTCTGGGAACAAGATAAATTCTTTTAAGGTAAGATTGAAAAAAAAATGCTTTTAAAGTCTCCTTCCCTCAAAAGTTTTCCTATTTATTTTGTAAAATCTTATTAAAATCCTTGGTCTGAAGAAAGGGCATTTACAAATTTTTGTGAAATGTCTGTGTCTCAGCCAGTTCAGATTTTCAATCATTCCTACAATAGACTGGTTGCACAAGACCTTCACTGAGTTATTGAGCAGCATAATTTCAATAATATACATGTGTTCTTGCATCTCTTTAAAAAAGAATCTTAAAATACTATGAAAGAGTTGTTTGATATGTGGGTTTGTGTTAGTCTGTTATGCATTTTAGACATATTGTCATGTTCAAGGTCCTTCTGACCACACAAAAACGATTTGTGGCTCAAGCTTTGATTTGATATACACCCCAGATCATATTCTTGCAATCTACCTTTTGTCGGGTTGACATTTCTTTTTAGCTGCTGCTGCAAGTATAGAGAGAAATAAAAGACATGGCTTCTCCAAAAGGAAGTGTTTGGCCAAAAAAATTGTTAAAAAAAAAAAAAATGTTGCCTCTCTCCACTGGTTGCAAAATCATACAGGTTTTCAGACATTTCCATTATGTAGGGTTGAGCAGTGATATGTGGACCTCTGTGCTGAAAGAAAATGATGCAAAGGCTTAAATCGTTCTTGAGAAACGGTGGTTATTTTTGGGCACAACTTGAGCCTTAGAATTTAGAAAAACCCTATTATTGAACTAGCCTGTGTGTTTTTCTATTGTTGTTATTATAGGAGCTTACCCTGCTTGCCTGCTTACCCCACCTGAGAGAACTAGCACTGAAGGACCCCACATCAACCCCAAACCCAGTGTGTCTGCTGTGCAACTATGCCACACACGTGCTTTACCACATGCCAGGCCTCCAGCGACTTGACACCTATGATGTCTCAAGCAAGCAAGTCAAGGAAGCAGCTGAGGTATTGAGAGAACCAGCAGAAAACCTTCAGAGAGCACACAGATTCTCTTGATTTATGTCGATTGCTGATGATTTGCTTAAATTCTTAATAATATTTCTCTTAAATTTCCCTCAGAGATTGTAGAAAAAATTACATAACACTTATTTGTTCTGCTTTTGGTTGTTCTAGTGCTTCAGTGGTGTTATGAATTATATTTATTTGTATATAACCCCTAAATAAAATATTTAAATCTAAGACACAATTTCTTAATTCAACTCCTGATTTCCCCCTTAATTTAACTGGACACATTTAATATCTTTGCCAACCTTCTTGAGATACTGAGATAGATAAAATGAGGCTCTGTACTTTTGGGCATGCTAGTTCGTATAAAAGTATGCAGTACTTTATTTGGTGCATCTCTGTGTAATGTTTTTTTTTTGTAGTCTACAGTCATGAAGAAAATGATGTACTACAACATGCGTGTACGTACTGCTGAGAGGAACCTTGCAGAGACCCGGCTCAGTCTGATGGAGAGGAAGAAAACTATGTTACAGTTACCTGAAGAATGCATCAGAACAATAAATCACGCCCTCAAGAATGTATGTGAAATCCTTTTTTAAATTACTTAAGCTGTTCAGCACATCAGTTAGCTGTAATCTCCAGCTGCAGATTGCTGTTATTGTACAAAGTTAAGAGAGCTGTTTTCATTTGGATGCATACCCAGCTTGAACGTGAGCTCTCTAAGGTGCCGTCTGGCCCTAAGAAGTCTGCCTGCACGATGGAGAATGGATCAACCCATTTGGTTGAAGGTGACAAAAGTGACCCACCCCCTGACGTAGGTTGTGACCCTGCCATGGAGCACAAAATCCTCAGCAAAATTGAAGCACTGAGGGAGAGGCTGGTACTATGGACGAGGAGACTGGATAAGTCTGTATACTTAAATAAGAAACAAAGAATTTTGCAGTGCTTTATACAATGTAGTCTCATACTGTACAGTACGTTTCTATATTCAAGCATGTGATATTGGAGACAGTCCCAATGTAAAAATAATGTTCTTTCCTTTATATTTAGAATTGAAGCCTGGTATGAGCGCAGTTTGATCCAAGCCACAAACATGATGGAGTATACTGTCCAGTTTCTGTTGATGGAGCTGGAAAGTGTTGGAAATATTCGTCTGGAAGATGGCTGCTCCACAGACCCTTGGTACATACTTAGTATTATTAAATACAATTAAGTTCGTCATGAAATTCACAGTTAAAGAGGACCAACCACATAGTTTATATGTTTTTTTATCCAACAGGTTTACTTCCTGTTGCGACCTCCTGTTGTCCCGCTTCTCTTATTCAGACTTTAAGGTTCACGGCATCAGTGGCATTAAGATCAACAGAGTTATCCGCATCCACAACAGTGCTTTGAGGCTTCGCTTTGAGGACAAACTTCACACACTTCTAGCTAGTGAAGAGTCTGCTACCTTTTCACAGTAAGGCTAACTAGACTATAAAGAAAAGTTTTTTTTTACCAATGATTTACAAAAAGTTTAACATTACTATTGATGTAATTGTAACAGTAACAGGACCAACCATGATCAGTTTGAATCAAATGTAAACCTTTCAAGCAGGAATTACAGACGTCGGCTGGAGCACTTGTTCTACATAGCTGACCCTGAAGAAAATAATGAGAAGGAAGAAATTTTGTGCGTTCTAGAGGAAGGCTTTAAAACAGCCGAACGATATAAGGTGCGTATACTGCTGTTGATGTTAGTTTTACAATTGTACCAACCCCCCAGCACTTAATTCCATCACCTAGAGTTTATGCCTTTGAGCACTGAGAGTCAGTTCAGTTCTTCATTAGCTTGGGAACCAGAAGCATCTGCTGAGCTCATGATTTATCTGCTCTCTTGCTCTCATTTGGCAGATGGCAAATGCAAATTGGTCTAGCTTTAGGCTCCTACTTTATACCTGTATAACATAATGAAAAGCATTTGCAAAAAAATTAATTTCAACTAATTATGTTTGTAAGCAGAATGCAATGAATAATATAAGAAAGGAAATGTTCTGTTAGTGTTAAATTGTAACTTATGAGAAGTTTTAGTAGTGAATTTTTATACAACACTGTTCCCCTTTTGAGCAATGCAGAATCTGTAATTTCTTAATTTTACACCAGCTCAAAATCATGCTGACTTTCACTGTATTGACATTGAACTAGGCCTTAGAAAGAGAAGGTGCTGTGCCGTTGTCCAATAGCCTATTTGTGACTGAACAGCCCAGAATTGAACATGCACTGCGCCAGGCCAGCAAAGGCAATTCCAAGCACATTACGGATACAATCCCCTTCAGGCATGGTGAGTTAGTTTTGCTTATAGACTTATGTCCTTACATTCCACTTAGCTGTGACTATTCTTTTTTCTCCTAAGAACTAAAATGCAAAAGTTTTTTACCTGCAGGTCAGATTATAGTTTCCAAAGTGTTTGTGGGCCACAGCATGCCTATCCGAGAGGGAGAACCTGTGGACAGGAGCAGCTATCCCAGAGCCTACTCTGTGTACCGCAATGTGGACACTAAGCAAAGAACTGCAGTGAATGAAGGTGTGCAGTATCTCACAAGTCATGAAAACTATTATTTTTTAGTCAGTATTTGTTCAATGTCATTGCCACTCTGTGTTTTTCATTCAGAGAGACCACACAAAACACACACTGGCCCTGAGTGCTGTCCTAGACGAAGACAGTGGTTTGTGTTTGACCATGAGCTTGTCCTGCCTGAGTACATCATATATTTTGAATACATCACCGGGGTAATTAATTAATTGTTTTGTTTTTTGCACATATTGTATGTAGCCTTCCTTGAAAAACTTAACAGTCCACTTTAACTTCACATTTATTTTTTGCCAAATCAGAGCTGCAGAAAATGGCCATGTCATGTTGACTTTTGATGCAATCAAAATTCGGTTGCATAGCTTTTAACCAAAACTCACAGATGACAATCATCATTCACTTGTTTTTTCATTTCATTTGTTTTGTTTTGACACCAACCACAAGTCAGTACTTTTGTACCTATCTGGAAATTCACATGCTTTAAACATTTTGATGTGTTGTTACCAGGATCAAGAACAGCCTCCCTTGTTGGGAAACAGCACGGGCAGAGACGGTACCCCTTCCAACGATATCATTCTCGACAAGGAAGTCCTTAACATGGAACCCGTGCTGAAACCGCAGCCCAAGTTGTTGAGCTTGGATGACAAAATTCTGCTCTGTGTGGCCAGAGCCAATGTCCTCAGTCAGATCACTGCAAGTATTCTGGGTTCTCAAATGCCAGCTTGATTTTTAAAGTAATTTCATGTTCTCACAACACACTACTGTCACTGTATCGAATTTTCAGGTGCTGAACCTCCATGGCAACAGTCTTACCAAAATAAAGGAGATTTCCCACCTCACAGCTCTGCGGCATCTAACCATCAGCTTCAATGAGTTCATGCGCCTGGATGATATTTCTCACATGGTAAAAGTAACATTAAAAAAATGTTTTATTGAGCTTAAATTAAAGGAGGATACTGGATTTTAATAGTAACTTGCATCTGTAATATTGAATGAAATTTGATGGTGGGATGGCACGTAATAAAAAGAGTTTTGGACTGTAAAAAGGAAACAAATACCTTTTATTGTCTCTTTTACCCAATCGCAGCCCAACCTTGAGTTTTTAGATGCTAGCTATAACCACCTAGTAACCCTTGAAGGGTTAAGGGCATTGGGACAGCTCAAACAGCTCGACGTGCGCTGGAACAAGTTGACCAAGGCCAGAGATGATACGGCTGTGCTGAGAAAACAAACACCTGCTCTGCTGATGCTTGACACCCGATACAACCCCTGGAACAGGGTGCGTACTGTTATCAAATAAAATCAAATAAAATATGTTTTACAAGGCACATTGAGGTGGCATTTAGTCAGGCCATTCTTTTTGTTCAGCCTGCAGCAGTCAGAATGACAATACTGGGCCGTCTAACGACCCTCACACACCTGGATGATGTGATGGTAGAAGAGGAGGAGGCTGCTGATGCTGTTCAGATGGCTGCTGGATCCAAAATTAACCAGGTTAAAATCATACAGATGCAGATAGTTTATATATTGCATTAAAAACTAGTAGTAACAGGGGTACCTGTTGATGCTCTGCTCGTAGGCATCCCTTCTGGCTCACTCCCGAACCAACAGTGACCGTCCTCGCAGTCTTAGCCTGCTGTCAACAGCCCAACTCCTATGTCTTCTCAATCCTACACCTGGGAACTTCAATCTAGAGCTGGAGCTAGACTGGACTGCAAAGGTGAGCTGCAGGCATGTGGGTTTCTCTGTAAATCTAAGTGTTTTCTAAAAATGCATTTGTAAAGTTTTAGGTAAATACTTTCTCCAGTGACCAGGATGCATGACACTGATAGTGTTTCAATTGCAACGTAAATTGTAAAACATGTTTCACATCAGTAGCATATTTTATGCATTTGTGGCTCCCAATTTTGACCAGATTACCGCCATGAACCTTGACAGCCAGAGGATTTCCAGACTGATCAATCTCAATAAGTTGGTCAACCTGCGCTGGGCTTCCTTTAATGATAATGACATTTCTAAGGTGGAGGGTCTTGACAGCTGCTCGAAGCTGGAAGAGCTTTCCCTCAACAACAACAACATCAGCACACTCAACGGTTTGTCAAACTGCCAACTTGACAAAGAAGTCGAAAAATTGCAGCATTAAGACCCATCACAGCCATCCTTATTTCTGTGTCTGTCTTTGCGCTCTCTTTTCAGGCCTATCAAAATTGCACAGCCTAAATAAACTGAGTGTAGATGGGAATCAGCTGACCATCCTAGACGCCTCAGTCCTAAATCAGCTGCCCAGTCTGTCCTTTCTGTCTGTGGAGAACAACTGTATCAGTTCCCTACATGGAATCCAGAGAGTTCGCAACCTTCTTGAGCTCTACATCGGCCACAACCAAATTTCAGCATCACAAGACATCTACTATCTGAAGGCTAGTGGGAGAGAAGTAACAATAGGTTTCAGATTTACCCACCATTTTTATTGTGTTGTCTGAGGTCATATGATTCTCCTTCTCTTCAGGGATTGACAAACCTAATCATTCTCGATCTTTATGGGAATCCTTTACTGGAGAAATTGGAAAACTTTCGGATTTATGTGGTGTTTCACCTACCCTCCCTTAAAGCCCTGGATGGCATTGCAGTGGTGTGTACCCACAATGGCAACCAGGTGAACGTCTAAGGTACTGTAGTGACGATAACTATATCCAAGTTTTGTTTTTGCTGTTTTTTTCTCTAGGAGTTAACTGAGTGTGAAAGTGCAAAAGATATGTTTGGAGGAAGACTAACTCCTGACATGGTAACAGAGAGGCTGGGCCACTCAAACTACACAGACATCACTTACCTCACCCTGCAGTCCTGCTCTATTAGGTAAAAGCCTGGCAATGGAGACAGATCAACACAAGACGTGTCCAAAAATGAGCGTGATTATAGTGATTCTCTGTGCTGAAAACTAGGCTAATTGTAAGTGTTTTTTTCCCATAGGATAGTTGACCTGTGTCCACCAAACCTGTTCTGTAACCTGTGCAGTGTCAACTTAGACCACAACAACCTCACGTCTTTCTCGGGTCTCATCTACCTGCCTAACATCAAAGTACAAATTACACTGAATGTCAAAAATCAGCAGGCTGGCTTGAAGTGCATCTGAGCCGTGGACAAATAAATAATTTAATGTCTTCTCTACAGGCTCTGTGTCTGAACTACAACCACATTGAGTCCATCCTGCCCAGACAGAAGACAAATCTTACAAACAGACAGATACTGTACAACAAAGTTCACTCTAGTGGTTACGGCCAACAGAGCCCATCCAAAGGCAAAGGGTAACACCCTTCTAATGTCAGTAATTAATTTTTTTTTTTACATTTATCAACCTTAAATGTGAAGCATGAACTTCAACTGAAAATATAGACTGTAACCATTAGGGGGCAGCACTGACCAGCCAATGTATGAACTGCCTTTTGACAGTTATATAAGTTTTTTGTCACAGTTGTCACCTATAAATATATAATAAAATCTAGACATAAACACACTGGTAAGATTCTGTAATTTGACTCAAAATAATTATTCTTTTGAGATATATGCATGTATATCTAGATATTAGCCCTAAAATAAACTGAATATAGAAAACTTGGATTACATATTTTATTTTTTTAGATTGTCAGTATATTGTGAGAATCATAATGTAATCTTTAAGTCAAATTCTCACTTTTTAAAATGCTGTGATGGGAAAGTTTTTTTTTTTTTTTTACCTTGACTATGATTGCCTTCAGGTGGTCCGCACCTGTGATGTCTATCCAGTTAAATGAGGCAGGGGAGTGACAAAGAGATGTTCATTAACCACAAAGGTTGCAAACTGTCATTCTGTGACTGTGTTTAAGGGAAACTGGGCCCACTGGCAGTCTGGAGCCACTGATGGGCAGCCTGGAGGTGCTGCATTTGAGTAACAATGGCATCTCCAATATGACCAATCTGCAGCTCAGCAGGCTCACCAATCTTAAAGCGCTCTTTCTTCAAGGTACATATGTTTGACGTCCCACCCCTCCCTCATAAAAGCCTGTTTAAAGCGTAGTGTATAGAGCCTGTGAAAAGGCAAGCTCTGAGAGCAAAATCCCCCATAGACCTCAGGCTAGGTGGGAGATGAGACTTGAAGAAAAGAATGGCTGTCTTTCTTTTCAACAGCTTTTGATGGCTTTTGATTGAGCTTCGCTTTGTCAGGGTGATCTGTCCCACAAAGCAAACCTTACTTGCCCTTTCTTTCTTTTTCTTATAATTTCAGTGCCTTTTTTCACCAGGGTTATACAACCAATACCCAACAAATGTTCATATTGCCTTGAAACGCTGCCTTTTGTGTTGTTTAGTGCCTGCAATTTACTCTGTTGTTTTCTTTATAGAAATATTAGGCCATTGTTTAAGATATCTTTATTTTGATAAGGCATTCTCTCCCTAGGTAATGAGATCAGCCAGGTGGAAGGATTGGAGGGCCTTCACCAGCTCAGAGAGCTTGTGCTAGACAGGAACCGCATCAAAGCTCTGGCAGATGACTCTTTCATAGCCCAGAACGTCTTGTTAGAACTTCACCTAGCAGAGAACCGGATTCGGGAGCTCAGCCATCTAGAGCCTTTGACTGAGCTCCGCAAGCTCTTTCTTGGCATGAACAAGCTGCAGGTACGCTCCTCAAATGCTGGATGTTTGTATTAAGATTTTTAATTGAAGTGCATACTCAGATTTTCAGTGAAACTGTCTTTAAGAACTCATACCGCAGTTGGTCTTTTTCTACCAAATTAGTTCATGTGCTTGAACCGGTTCAATTCAGGATTCTTGGAACCTTGGTGTTATCCAGCGAACCTGCCTGCATATCTTCCAGTTTTTAGAGGAACCATTTTAATCAGGGATACGTCATCAACAGAGGGTTTTACACAATGCACAAAGATCTTTAGAATTTGACCTGCCCACTTCGGTTCCTTGGGAAAACCTGTTATTTTTTGGTTTTAGTTGGGAACCAGTTTTTCTGGTTTAACACCAAGTAGTTTAAGGCTGAAATGCTTTGAGCAGTTCAAAATCAGTTGCACAAACCAGAATGGAACCAGTTCCATTTGGTGGAAAAGGCCAAACAGATTGCCTGAGGTGACCACCACGGTCAATGTAAGCTTTTGTGCAGTTTTTGATTTACCATTAGATTTTACTGATTGGTTCATATGCAGAATGTGTCACATGTTTAAGAATGTATTACATTCAGCGTGCCGCCGTATTACTTTTCCCTGCATTTGCAAAGTAAGACATGAAGTATAGTAATCATGAGTCATTACCACCCCACTGTGGCATGCGAAGGGTAGCATTAGGGAGAATCAAATTTGATTGAAGGTCACGGCCATGTGTATAAAGAAAGAAGTGAACAATCAGGACAACGTGTAATCAGCTTCTCAGTCTGCATCTCCCCCTCACCCAGGGTGAGTGATTTGCACTTTTGTTGCCAGTTCCTGCCTCCTTCACTTACTTAATGTTTCCCTGCATTCAATTAAGACATAAAACACAGCAATCATCCCAGAGCAACAGTTGTCACAGTGGGGGAGTCTTTAAATCACAGCCAAGGGCAACCATAAACCCTGGAATGACAGAAAACACCCCCACGCCCTGTTGCGTGCCCAAACTCTCTCATGAGATTAATGACAGCTCACACATGTAATCTCTCTCATCAGCTGCTTCCATCGTCCTTACACTGAAATTATGAAAGGTTCAGCCCTAATGCATATGTCTCCATTATCAACACACAGTAGGTTACAACGAGTGGGGCAGAAAATGAGGAGGGTAGTAAATGAAAAGATCTTAAGATAATCTTTTTTCTTTATTTTTTGAAGGACATCACGGAGCTTGACAAACTAGAAGTCCTACCTTCGCTGACAGAGCTCTCTGTTGTTGGCAATCCTGTGAGTATGACAAGTGTTTGGGTATTAAACACAGTTAGGTGATGTGAACTGGGAAAAAATATTATTAAGGTTCATTTTGCTATTATGAGTTTTGATGTGAATCTCCTATCAATCAGTCGCAAGACACTTTGAACCCTTTTACTCACAAACAAATGATCAAAAAGCATGTTCACAGGCTCAATTTCTCACTGACACAATCCACAACACTATACCAATGTAACTCTGCGGTTCCAAATTAAGCGATTACATGATGGGCCATCTGCTGTGCCTCAAACTGGCCGGCATCACAGACAAATCCGTTGACCAAATGGCAGGGTGCTATTGGCCCCGTTACATCACCCATCTGGAGCTCAAGGATCAGGCCTGCGCAAAGCCTGCAGCCCAGCGCCTCCCTATCGTCCACAGGGCTATGCTCAGCTGTGGTGGCCTCTATGCTGCTCGGCCACATCCCCCTTCTCTTCCCACAGGAGGAGTTAATCCTGCCAGGGGGTAGAGGCCGACAGCCACCCCAGAGACAATACCTCCTGCTGTTGACAGCATGAGATCGCTGCCTCACCCATGTTCCCTAGCCAAAGTCTGTCTCCTCCTCTCTACAGGGCATCTATTGGCATGCACTTACAACTTTATCACAGCAGCAATGTCCTATAGGGACATTAAGTTCTATGACTGGACAGGCTGAATTTGTACCCTGGCCAGAGGGTGCCGGCCCCTCAGCTGGGCATGGAGCTATCTGCTGCTGTCAGCTGGGTCGCTGGAATAGCTGTTTGGAACATGATTACTATGCTGGGACTCACAAAGCATCATATTTATCCAAGATGTCAAAGGACAGGCTTCGCTGAGCAACAGCAGTTAAAACTGCTGGATGCTAGTTCTGGCAAGTATAATTTATTACAAGGTTATTTTATGAAACAGGATCTTGTTTTTTCCCATCCAGGTGGCCAGAAATTCTCTCCACAGACCAGCAGTAGTGCTCCGTCTGTCCCAGCTGCAGGTCCTGGATGGAGTGATGGTTACCTTAGAGGAAAGGACCAGAGCTGAACTCCTCAGCACTGATCCATCAGTGAGACCTGCACACAAGATGCATGCTCAGTCGGAAACACTCACACAAAGTATACGCACATACGTACAGGGTCAAAGCTATCATTGAGGACACAGAGGTCTTTTGTTATTATCTTTTTCCCAGTTTATTTTTTCCCACTGGAGCGTAATTCTACAGTTAAAACTACACATATGGTGAGTTTTTCGTGAGATCTTTGCAGTATTTGTAGACACAATACTGTTTAAATTTGACTACTTTAGGGACAAGAAAATAATAAATAAATTAAGGCCTTATCATTTATCCCTGATAATTGTATTCGTAAAGTGTAGGAAGGTCTTTTAGACCTTCAGGTTGGGACATGAAATTGTGCTTAGAAAAGAACCTGTGACCTCAGTTTCTTTAAAATCCTGGCTACAGCCTTGCATACATTCAGTGCTTATCAGCGTTTGTATGATTAGGAATAGGGTTAGTTTGAATGAAGTGGATCTTTCATTCCCACACCATCTCACTCTACTTTGTTCTTTGTATTTCAGTATGAAACTGACTGAGCTACAAATGAACTAAAACCTTGTTTGTGTTAAAGCTCATAATTACCCTTAGCATGTAAGATGTAGTCCAGCTGAAAGAAACTAAATGACAACAAGCAAACCACACCAAAAAAGTAGAAAAGCCTGGTTCAAACTCTTTCAGTCTGACTGAATTGATGTTCAGGTAATGAGAGCCCAGGGCAGTAATTCTCCTGCAGCTCTGAATTAAAAGCAGCCTAAGCCTGCTGGCATCATCCTGCTGATTAGATGAAATGTGCCCGGCTGATAATGCACCAGTGGATTTACCCCCTATTAGCCAGGTCAGCACGACCCCCTTTGCCTGTTAATCGTAGATATGGAAATGACAGAATAGAGATGCTGGGTTTTCTCATTAAAAACACAAATCTCCATCTATTGACTCTCATAACTGTTGTCACTCTCAGTTTATGCCTGTGACTGTTACAGTTTGAATTTGAACATTGCTATTGATGAGTAGTAATTGCTACTCTCCTATGAGATGCTTATGTATATGGAACAACAAGCAATTTAATCGCCAGTCTCCAAGTGTGGAGTGGACACACTGCAGTGACATTAGTAGTCATAAGATGGGCTGAAAAAAAGAAACAATTTAAAGGTTAGGATCCATATACAGTGAGGGCAAAGACATTGAGATGGCTCTAGAGGCCCCGAAGAGATCATTTATATACATTATCTGAATATCTGCTTATCTTTTTTAACGTAATCCTGTCCTGGAGTATTACTTCTATCTTCCTTATTCTCCCTATTTAATATTTCTCTTAAAGCCATGCTCCCAATGCCCTGGAGCTTCTCTTCCTGCTGCTGAAATAAACTTACCGGGACTACTGCCCCTCATGCCTCGACACACTTCCCTAAGAGGACTGAGTGTAAGCGGAGGACTACAGAACTTTATGCATGGGCACGATGTCCTGCCAAGTAACGTGGACGAGGCCCAATCACTTTACACATACAAGCGTGAGTGTGATATTTCTCCTCTTGCAGATCATTAATTTTTTGATGACTTTGATTGTGCACAACAACTGCTTTAGATCGACACAGACAGTCTGTTCTCCAAGTTCTAATACAGAAATAAGGATTCATATTTAGTATAATGATATACCTATGAAGTTGACCATTGGTTTGACACTTCCTGCTCTAACCCTCATTCTTGTATCAATTCCCAATTCAGAAAAGAAGCTGAAGCACAGTAATGCTGCTCGAAGCGGCCAAACTGACATTATCCTTAGACACATTAGAAGAACAGGAAGCAACCTGACTACCACAGGCCTCCTTCCTGATGGGAACAGGGTCATCATGACATATCCCACCCAGGAGCAAGACAGCAGGTTGGTAAATCCAAAATTCAATGGTTATCATTTATGCTTCTTTAAAATGTGAGTGATCTGTTGAAAAGATAATAGACTTTGACTGTTAACTCGTACTTGTTATATTCCAGATTTCCAAATGATGGCAAACCTTCACCCATGTAGCAGCCAGAAGAGGTGGAACACATGTGACAGCCATGACTGTGGTGTGTTCATACTTCATATTTCATTTTATGGCATCGTTTCTTGAAGGTGGTCTTTTTGTAAGTGTGCCTTAATATATATGATCATCTGCACAT
>JAQQZW010000007.1:14043240-14053496 GCA_029814745.1 Zanclus cornutus | reverse complement strand
ACAGGATGTCCAGTCAACACAGGACTCACTGGAGCCATGCTTTTTTACTTCAACTCACTCTTTTCTTCTGTGCTGCTCTCCTTCTCCCTCTGTCTTAGTGTCTGTGTCTTTTTTGCCTTGTCCCTTTGCCCCCCAAAAAAACCGCAGGAGTGCTGCAAGGCTGCCAGGAAAAAGAAGGGCCACGCCTCTTTCACTGTCTCTGCCTCTCTGTCAGCTGTACCTGAATAAATATGGGCTGAGCTGAGCTCCTATATTAAAGACAGCTGCCTCAATACTGGAGCAGAGAAAAGGCTGCATGTTCAGGCAACAGGGGCCTCCAAAAGTGCCCATTCAGCTTCCATCTCAACATCAACCCCCCCTTCACACACACACATACATAACCAAAATGCTACTCCCCTGATGTGCATAGGTGCGTATGATTTGCCACAGAGGATAAGACCCCGACTGTGTGAAGTTTATAATGGCAGTATAGTGCTGTCCATCTCATTGAATGGCACATACCCAGAACCATGCGTGAGCCGGAAGAATTATGAGTAGACTATGAATGCAACAAAACAGCCCGTACTCCAAATGTCCTGCCATGGCTCCTTGCTTTTATGTTGCACAGTAAAAGCATTTAATAAACAAAATCAAAGTAGAAGTAAATACTGCTTTGGAGCCACAACTAGAAACATATGATGTTTACGTTAGCATGGCTGTGATATAAATTCCAGGACACAGAGAACGAAGCGGTAGCTGTTTTAACTCCGGCCTCCTCACACCAACCCTGGTTCTGCCAATGGACATGACCTGAATGGAAGCACTTTCATAAATCAAAGTGTAGAACACCAATAAAGTAATGCGTTCATTATAGTTATAACGGGTCTGTGTTTAGGCACATGAGCTCATGTAGGCCCACACTGACGACCTGAAAGAAGAATATATGTTCTATTTTTATTTTTGTTTGTGTGTGTAGATGAGCATCTGGGTCTGAGTTTGTTCCCTACAAGAATACTCTTTAAGCCGTGACTGCATAGGCGATGAAAGACTGACTAGGATCTTGGACGAGGACAAATCATATGGGGGGAAAAAATAGGGGAAAGAGGAATTGGCTGTGGAGCGTTGAAAAATTCGACTCAAACCTCAAGTGCTGACAATGAAAGCTAGCCAGAACAGTTGTTTGTGTTGGCACAGGTCGCCCTGAAATTAGCCCATCTCTTACTGACAGAGGTTGCTCAATGCACTTTGCCAAATGCCAGTGTGTATAATATTATGAAGTTTTGCGTCCTCCCCCACTCCGCATTGCTTTCTATAATTGGTGGAAAAAGTGAGGTTTTCTGTTGGGAGCGCTTGTCAAGCATCGTCTCTTGTCGGTGGGGTGAAAGGGAGCAGCTGAATGAGCAGAGTGTTTAGTCTGGAGCCCCTCTCCTGGGGATGCACTTCTCTGCATGAGGAAGTAGTCCTCAGAGCACTTTCTCCCAACAACAGAGACAACCAGTGACTAGCTGAGGGTTAAATAGCAATGGGTAGTTTTCTGTGACCTTCAGAACACAGAGCATACCCAACTTGTTTTTATCCCCTGAAAACTGCCCCCAAAGCTTCTTTTTAAGTGACTCAATCTTTTTTTGGATACCTGTACACACAGAAGTAATACACACACACACATACACACATACTAGTAGCTATGTTTAACGTGTACTTAAAGGACGCCCGCTCACTGTTCTGGTTGGGAGCCAGGGGTTAATGGGTCTTTGAGTGATGCTCTTCGCTCCCCTCCTGCTTGTGTTCTTTAGCTTTCCAAACAGCCATTGGCGTACTGCGTGTTTATGTGAATGGTGTGTGTATCAGTTTGTTTGTTTGTTTGTGTGTTATCTTATGCTGCATGTTAAGTGCTTTGGTGGGAGGGAGATATCCAGAATAGTCGGTGGTGCCATCACAGCATCCTCAGTTCCTGGCAGCTGGCTTTGCTAGCCTCTCCCTGCCTGGTTGGCCTGACTCCAGGTCTGAGCTCTACATCTTTCCAGCTTTGGCCTAGCTTTCCAAAAGCACCACCAGTGACCCTAGATTTGGTTCTGGGAGTTCGCATGACAACTAAACATGGTCCATAGAGTACTCTTGAATCCATTTCTGCCATCACTAAATTAGAGTATATGAGGTTTAAATTGCATACAAATCATTCTTTCATTCTCCTGCTTTCCCCTCTCACTCTGTGATGAAAGTGCAAGTCAGCCATGATATTCTTTTCCACTCAATATGCAGAGAGCAACCGCTCCAGAGGAATCTCTAGAACAACGGCAATGAATAGCTTTCCCATGTATCCCAGGTTCTCGGATCCCTGCAGGGAGCATATCTATCTGATGGGCCTGACGGGCCTGGAAGGGCCAGGGTGGAGGGATCAGAGGTCACTGACCGTGGGGGATCTAAGGTGTAGCACTGGGACGTGAGTGCTGAAACTGACGGGAGCAGAGTGATGGCACCTTGGAGACGGGTCTCATATTCTTGGCCTCAAATAGTCATGCACTCACACATTTTCTCTCACACAAACAGCTTTGATGCTTAAGTTATGTGCTGCAGACTGAGGCGCCGGTTAGCATGACCTCAGATGAACTCCCTCAAGAGCAGCAATTTTTGATCTACTTTTACTACCATTAGATTATTTCTCAAGGCACATATTTTGCTCTCTTTCAGCCAATTAAAATATTCTGTGACGGTGCCAAATAGTACCATTTATGGGAAAATGGTTTATTTGGCTCTTGCATAACAGCAGGGCTTTCCCTCAAATACTCTGGGGTTGCCACCATAACCAAGACCTAAAGCTGAACTTGGTTTCTCAGATATCTGATAGCCTCCATTCTTCCACACTACACACTCATTGCGCGTGCCAGTGTCTTGTGTTACTAGATCCAGCATAGCCAGTATATTCAATGCACTGCTTCTCTGACCATTTAAGTGTTTCCATAGCTTAGATCTAAAAGCTTGACTGCAGCCGTGGGGCACACAGATTCTTAATTTGCATAACCAAAAGAGAGTGCAGACTTTAAAAAAGTGTGGAGGTTCTAGTCCAGCTATTTGACTTGCAAACCTCTCTGTGTCAACTGGATGCCCCATCTTTATTCATAGCATACAACTACCATTTTGCTTTGATACTCAGCTTCTTGTACTGTTGGTGCTTATTCTCCTCGTTACTAACTAGATCAGAAACAGAGTGGAGTGTGGCCACTGTCTGATTCTCCACCAGCCCCCACCCATGCCATTATCCAGTCTGTCTCAGTAAACAGACCATTAACAGACAGAGCTGGTGTAGGGCAGATCACTATTGTTTTCCCTCACATAGATCTGTGCAAATATTGATCTTCTCTTGAAGTATGAGTCAAAATAAGCACAGGCTGTAGTTGACTGGAGGCTTTTTACTTGTGGGTGAGTCATTTCTGATCCACAGAATGGGCTGAAAAAGAGGGAGAGTTACAGAATGACAGAGCGGGAGAAACATTTGTCTTGTGTGTATTCTGGTAATCTGAAAGAGGTCTGCTTTTAGTGTTATTGTTTTCCTTCTGTGGGCTCTGTGCCAGACAGACCAGCAGCCTCCTCCCAAGATGAACCCAGGCTGGGCCAAAGCAGGCCACTGCCGGTGAAGGAGACACCAGTGGGCAGGGAATTCCGAGTATAACATCCCCTTTTGCCTTCAGGGTTATTTGTGTCACAGCCTAGAGGCGACAGGGTCAACACCAGGCATAGAGTGAGGTGATGTCTCCTGACTATTTTAACACAGAGTGATCTGTGTAGAGGTTTGCAAAGTAACCGCACTCTGTCTAGGGTTGCATGTTTTGATTTTGAGTGTGATGGTACTCATAAGTACTAGGACTCAGTGCCTCTCTCCTGCTCTTCACCCCTGGGGCAAAGGGCCCGGCAATGTACGGGGGGGATTAGCTGCCTCATTTTCCCCTCATAAGAGCTGGAGAAAGAAAACAAACTCCCGTCATGTGGGGTTTGGCTGAGGGGACTTACTAAGCACACCTCATGGTAGGAGGTACTTCTCTACTATGATGTATGAATAATCACCCTCCTCTTGTTATACCTTTCCCTGCCTTTTTGTTTTCTTCCATCCCCCCTTCTTTGCTCTTTTCCCATCTTTCTCCTTAATTGAAATCCTCTTTGCCACTCCACAGTGCTTGAGGTGCTACAGTAACTGATACCTGTGGAGGCAACACCCCACTGGGAAAACTATATTCTTCTTGTCTGTATTGGTGCCCTATTTCCAGAATGTTACATCAAATTGTCAAGGCTCCTTTGCTGTATATGGGTGTGCCTTGTGCGAACAGCCATTCACTGAACAGCATATGTCCTTCCATTGTTTACGGCCCCATTTGGTTAACGATGACACCGATGTCATGCCATTATCCTCCCTCTCCAGTCTGGTTTGCCCCCCCGCCTTCCTCTAAACTCTCCAGGGGGCATAGTTATCAAGTGGCGACTCAGGATACGAAAAGAAAAATGTTCTCTGTATCAAGTGGCTAGCAGGGTGTGTGATGCCTCTCCAAGCTCCACGGCTGCTGCTGTGGTTAAGTGTGAAGCCAGTGGCCCAGCCTGTCAGGCAGCCTCTACTGCCCCCATCAGGTTACATAGAGGAAGTGCAGGACCAAGGCACAAGAGAGCCCTCGATGAGTAGTGACAGGTGACATTTGGACCAGGAAGTGAAGTTGAATCTGGGCACAAGAAGCACAATAGGCCTTTATCGTAGGCACTTCCACAATGCTGTCTTTCACAGGCAAAAAACAAGTGTACTGCTTAGTCATTATCAATGATACCAACGAGCCAACTTCTTGAGGACAGATTACAGATTGTCAGTCACTCCACATGAGAATGTATTTCTATAAGCGTGAATGTCAAGTGTCACTCAAAGCTCCTGTTAACACTCTAAACATGTTCTCCCCTTATCCAAGAGTTAGCAATACACGCCTCCCCTCTCCTTCTCTCTTTTAGGATGCAGAGCCTGTCGGTGGTGATGATAAGACACATGATAATGGATAAGGGGTCCGTAGGCTCTTGGGGATATGATGTAACCGCATTGAGCCCCCCACAAACATACTCACATAGTACAACTTGAGATAATCCGGTGGACAGTGGGTAGGCTAATGGCTGATGATCTGTCTCACACATTCACGTGTCCCAGAGGAGGCTGCATTCAGTGGAAAAGAGTGTGACCTATGACCCGTAGCGATGAAAGACCGCTGTTGACAGATATAGTATACCTGTGAGAGCCCTCTGTGTTTGGCTTGTCTGCGGGGGTTTTGTTTCTGGACCACAGCCTGGACCAATTCACACATTATCCGTGGTAAAATTCTGCTCAATCGGTTTGCCGTCTGTATCAATACAAACAGCTCTGCACTTAGATAAACATGTATTCACATATGTGAATTGTGTAGACACACACATGAGGGCATAAGCACATATTGCACATCCACACAATGCACTCAGTGTGCTGTGTCCCTCACAGGGGTACATTTTCTCTCAGGGTAGAGAGTCGGAAGGAGGGGCAGATGGGGTAGCAGTGCTGTGAGTGAAACCGGAGCTGCCTGAGGAATGCAGGGGGTGTTTTTGGAGGACTGGAGAGGAGTTTGGGGGGGTGAAGGGGGGGTTGACTTGAGGGGTAGGATGGGTGATTAGGGGGTGACAGCTGAGTGCTGACCCCTCTATAATGACAAATCATCTGGCAGGTGTGTGGCTCTGCAGCCCACCCCCTTCCAGCCCCCATCGTTTCCAGGCCAGGAATCCTCAACCGCTGCTGCAGCAGAGCGCTAAAGGAAGACTTCCGGACATTCACACTGCCATCAAACAGCCTCATGACTGGCCTTTCAGAAGTATGGGGCAGCCTCTGTTCAGATATAGCCTGCCCTGTGCTTTTCAGCTGCCCTCTTTGTGCACTCAACACACCAGTCAGTCTCCAGTCCTTCAGTTTAATAAACACAGCTAATGAGGCTTCAGTCCTTGGAGCAGTCTTAGGTTGGGTAGGTTTTATTGATTAATCTTCATTTTTCCCTCTAGTTTTGATTAAACAGAATACAGAGTTTATTTCCCAAACTGCCTCAAAGTCAGCATACCCTGTTTGGGTCATAAATCGCGCTGATGACAAGGTGAATCCAAAAAGCCTCTCATCCTTTGGGAAGTAAAAACAAATGCTGACCCTGGATCAGTGAGGGTGCCATGAAAGCAGACAGGTGCTAATCTAAGGCCAGGTCTCAGATCCATGCTTTGAGGGAACAATGTAAGAGCAGCCGGACTTCAGAATTAACAGATTCTCAGAAAATTCCATCGATTTGTATGTTGTGTTGTGTTTTCTGTTCCATTGAAGGAGCCAGTTTAGCTTCTTTGAACTTGCTTTATGGTTAACAGGAATTTTAAGTCTTCATGTAAAAGCAGCCAAACCACATACAGTAATTCTACAGTGCGCGTTGTTTAGGACTGATTCATATTGCTCCATTGTCCTGTGCGTCTGCTCTGTGGTTTGTATGTTGATTAAGTGTCTGCTTGCTGAAATAGCTTTTGTAACATTACAGCCCTCTTTTCTTTTCCATCAAGCTCAGGCTTCCACAGCTCTTCTTTATCCAATTCCAGCCAACACATAGAGTCTAGACAAGAGGCCCAACGCAGCCTGCACCTCTCTCTGATATCTGCTGTTTTCCCTCCAAAATCCCAACCTCGCAGCTATTTCCCTCAAAAAAACTAAACGGCCTCTGTTCCACAGCAACATTGCTGATCCAAACACAAAGAGGAGCCACACATTCTCAGCTGGAAATCACGCAGAACCCGCCAGAACATTTCACCACTTATCTTTTCACTTTGCATTAGAGATGGGGTTGTGGTGTTTTCCAGGCAGCCAGAGTGGGGAATACTTTCTGGGTCCCGACAAGAAAAACCCTGACCGTTATTAGCATTAGCAGGAGACATTGCCCAGGTATTTAAAGTTACAGACTCAAGTGGAACAATCCTGTTAGCTACGAACAGTTTTGATCAAACTGCACATGGCTTTTTGAGGGAAATGGGTAACAACAGATGGTATGAGTAGAAGTTAAAAAAAATTCAAGCACCTTATACTCTATTATGCTTTTGAGAATATAAACAAAAAATTCCTAACTTGACATTCCTGCAGCTGTTGATTCCAAATTAATATTACAGTGATTCATGCACATTGTTTATGGTGAAGGACAAACATACATCTCTCCTTTGAGTGTGTATACTAATGGAAAACCCCTGTCACATTCCCTTGTGGCGATTGCAGTCTGACACACACGCTGTCATACTGCGTCATACTGTGTCAATCAGTTGCCTTCATCACCTGCACTTGTCTTTTCCCACTCCCCTCAAGCGACATAATGGGCTAGTCCAAAGTGACCCATATTTACCCAATAATACGAGGCTTTGAAAAGACCCATATCGAGTTGCAGCTAATGCTCCAGTGAGGCCCAGAGAGTGAAAGATGTTACCGGCCGAAACGGCTTGGGTTTCAGGGCCCTGCGAACAAAAGGCAGTCCAGTCCTTAGAGAGAAAGGGAGAAAGAGGGGGATGATGGGGTGGGAGGATGTGGAGATTGTGAGTGCACACAGTGAAACAGTAGCGTCAGAGGGGCTCGAAGCGTCTGCTTCAGAGGGCTGTAGTGTTTGTGTGTGTATGTGTGTGTTGTATCTCGTTTATGATTGAAGGCATTGTAAAGACCCTGCCTGTTTTTGTAGGCAAGGGTGCTGCGCTTTTTTTAAGCATTTCATGTTGTTGCACGTCTAAAGTGTTGTCAGTCCACTCTTAATGTTTCAGCATTGTCAAGTACAGTCATGTGTAAAGAGTTGAGTTTATCTTTCAGCTTCATAGACATCAATTTCAGGTCTTGTGTATGTACATGTATGCAGCTCGCCTATACAGGAAGATGCTGATCCAGCCACTGAATTAATGGAGCAGAACTGAACTAACCTCGGGTGTTAGGGGTGAGCAGAGGGCAGACGGAGTTGGTTTAAGAGAAGAGAGTATGTGATGATGATACCCATAGGTGATTTCACCTCACATCCTACCTACTCTTTTAACTTCCCACTCCAACCCCCCACCCACACCACTCACCCTCTTCCTCCCTCTCTCTCTCTCTCTCTCCCTCTTTCTCTCTCTCTCTCTCTCTCTCTCTCTCTCTCTCTCCTTAGGGGCAGGCAGGTATAAAGTTACACAGAGCTCTCAGCTTTCTTGGAAGGAATGACCACATGAGTAGCTTGGGGATTAGATTAGCAGGAAGAGCAGACTTAGCTGGGCTGTAAATAGCCCACTTTTTTCACCATTAAAAAGGCCCAGTACAATATAATCAATAGATAGCACTCATCTGATGCAGGAAGCCATATGAGAAGACCTCCCTCAAGTGCTCTGAAGGACAGGCTACAGCAGCTTGGGCCTAATGAAGTTATTATTAATCACTGGGCCTCCTGTTTTGAACTAGGGTGCTCTTTCTCTAGTTGGTGATGAGTGGTCTCTGTGTGCATGACCTGACTGACATCTCTTGCTGCTCTTCTTCTCACTTTCACTGTCTATTGTAAGATAAGACAAGGTCATCTTGTGTGATATTCATGAGTGTTTAACTTTATGTTTATGTCACAGTCATGCTAGCGAATATGTTTCAACTTTTATTTTCAGTGAAGGTTTTATTGCTTAACGAACAAAGCCCCTCATAGAATCATAAAACACCAAAGCAGAATGTGATCTATTCAGCGCATAGTCTCACCAACACCTTTTTCTCCCAGTCCATCTCTCATTCACACACTCACACATACACACACACCTCAACTCTCAGTCTCTCTGAGCCTCCCCACAGGTGTTAGGTTACTCTGTAAAGCAGCTTGAATGGGCACAGAAATCACAGAAGGCTGTCTGTGCTCTTGATTTCCGTTTCACTTTGAAGTTTCCCTGGCTCAGAGGAACAGGGGCCGCAAAGCCTGACTCGTGTGAGGGCTTAAGCCCTCTCTGCCAGGACTGTTATTTCTGCAGGGTTGGGGGTGTAGGGGGATAAAGTATTGACAGGCAAGGCTACGTGTTGTCTCAGTTGCTGCAGGACTTTGCTTTTTTAGCTTTGTAGTTAGATGCTGCAAGAAAGCAGTACAGAACATGTGTTTCTCCCACAATGACCACTTTTTGATGGCACAAAACAGGAGGAAGGATTAGAGTGGGCAAGCATACAGGTCAAACACAGCTCACAAGCAGAGGGGCATTCTTCACTGTGGGGACAAGCTGTGGAGACTAAATTAACAGCTCAACTATTTTTCTGTCTGTGAACGAATGTGAAAATAAACAGTGACTTTTGGCTTTGCTCAAGAACCTGAAAAGGGGCTTTGGCAGGATACATCTGTAAGCACTTAAAAAATAAAAGACACCCATAATACTTTAATAGAGCCACGTTGGAGAGGCTTTTAGGCACAAGGTGTTCCAGTGTTAGTGTATGGGTACGTCTGTCTTCGCTGATCTCATCAAAGGGCCAAAGGATCCCAGAGAGCCAGAAAAAACAACTTCAAGTGTGGATTTAATGAAGAATAAACTTGCACTCAAGTTACACTCACAGGAACTACTTTTGAAACCAGCTCTCGGGCTGCCAGTCAGTCACATTGTTTACAAAATACCTCACTGCTGTTACTGACCAGGGCTTTCTGTGTGTTCTCAGGTATCTGAACCACGTGCGGGCTGCCATGCCTCAGGACACAGCTGGAGGATACACCTCAGCTTTGGCATGTCATCGAGCAGTTCAAGATGCTTTAAGTGGGCTGTTCATTGTGAGAGGCTGAAAACCTCCATGGCACAAACAGCACAACAGCCAGTGTTTAGAAATGTGACAAATGGACTATAAAAACACAGCTACCATCATGCAGAGGGCAGAAGCTGCTGTGATGGACAAGGCTCTGACTGATTTTTGGTCGAGGTGTATATGTCTTTTTATATTTTGTGTTAATTTTATATTTAAATAAATGACAGTAAACACTGAGAATCTGTCCAATATTTTGTATATTTATTTAAAAATGAAACAACTTAGGATGAAATGATGTCATGCTCTGAATAGTAACAGCCCTAATACATTCTGATATGAACAAAAGGAGGTCATTGGAGTAGAGCTTGGTCATGACTTCTCATGTCAAGATGCAACAACGTCTGTAATGAAAGTATCAGTAAAATGTAGTTGTACAAAAAAAAAATCATTGCTCAAATGTTTCCTTGCAGTGATGGGTCGATATGATTACGTCGAATCTGTAGCTTCTTCGCACTTC
>JAQQZW010000007.1:13935593-13945687 GCA_029814745.1 Zanclus cornutus | reverse complement strand
CAATTTTAGAAAACCTGGCACATTTATTTTCATCATCCTCTCCTCCTACATTTACACACTTAGTCCAAAAGTCATGGAGCATATGGATCACTTCTTAGTAGAGGTCCCCATCTTGGACCTCCAGAAAGTAGTCCTCAGCAGCAATGACGTCATCATTACTGTCAAAATAGCGACTACTGAGCTCCTCCTTCATCTTGGGGAAGAGATAGGAGTCCGAGGGAGCCAAATCAGGTGAATAGAAACAGGTGATTAGCCCTGCACATAGGTCAGTGTAGTCCATTTTCTCAGACAGTGCTGGCTTGCAATTCTCAATGACCCGAAAAAGAGATACCACCAAAGTTACTACCTTTAAACTCTCTGCATAATCACTTAAGAGTTGAACTGAGCGTGCATGTAGCAACAGCTGTGTAACTCCAGGCCACCGACTTATCAATCACCCCTTGTTATTTGGGTCGCATACATTCTCATGAAACTTAGCAGAGATGTCACTAACTCTGTGGTTTCCTTTTGTGGGATGTTAGCATCACGTCAGGCTTCTTCAGAATTTCTACATGTGAAAATTGTGAGAAAACAGTGTCATACCTGTCATGCAGAACAGTGCTGCAAATGAGCAATGAAACTTACCTTTCAGGAAGAAAAGCCTTTTCCTCAGTAACGTCCCACTCTGCTTGTTCACAGCTTCATCGTGCTGTAAATAAACTGTTTGATTACATCCACAGGGAGTGGACAAAATAATGGAAACACCTAATGATTACAAAAAAAACAGTAGTTTGGAAAAATCCTTATGGGAGTCTCATATTACTCAGCAAATATGCCATTAAGTCTCTTTCAGTCAGTGTTAGCCAGAGTCTGTGTCTGACCACTGATCCTCTTTACTCATGCAGTTTTCCTAAATATGGCCTCTGTCTGCATGAGATAAGAGATTGTCAGAAATTCAGGCAACAACTCTGAATTGCATCGGTGTGTTCTAATTTCAAAGGCACAAAAGTGGGACAAAATCAAATTTTTTTTGTTGTTGTGAATATTCAAGGCAACAGAAGAAAATGTCCAGAAATAGGCCAAATTTTTGATGCCAGAATTGCTGGTGCATACAACAGAGAATTTAAAATATCTTGTGAGGTAAAAAAATAAAAGGAAATCATGTTGACATAGGCCAAATCAAAGAAACCACATAAGCAAAGAGGAACAGTGGCCTCAATTAGTCCCTGACTCTTACACAATGCAAGCCTTTTAACCACAGCAAATCGACACTTCTGACTTACAAATAAATATATTGCAGGTTTAACCGAATTAATACTTACCCCAGTGCTAATGTATGGTGTTTGTTCTTTTGTCCATCCACTGTATATGTTAACCTATGTGTTGAGATTTATAAGCATGGTTGTTGTTTCTATTTAAATGACTGTACTATGTATAAAAACAGTAAAAGGTCTTTATAAAGAGAAACTACTATAAAAAACTATGAGTTTGTTGTTCATTTTTTTCAGTTCCTGTCTTGAACCAGATATGACCTTCTGTTTTATTTACACATAATTAAAATTTACTCTAAAGGTGAAAACCATTTCAACTTTCACACATGTACCACAACACAAGGGAACACACCCAAACACACATACACAGCAGGATATTGTGTAGATGGCTGACACAGTCTATTGTCTTTGTTTGAATAAATTTACTTCCAGCTTTTAAATCAGAACATAGTTGAGAGCGGACAGAGTGGTTAGAATGCAACAACCGATATTCAACCAAATCCCTCCTGCAAAGACACGTTTAGCTACCATCACATAGGCCTACCATTCACTTTCTGCACATTCTTATCTAGGTCAGATTTGCATATTGCCAGAGCAACCCTCTTAATTAGTTTCACATTGCTACCATTATCAAGTTCAACATCTCATATATAGAAAGGGGAATATTCATGGAAACAAACCACTATAATAAATGTACCACCATTTATATTTTTTATTTTATTTTATTTTTTCAAACCAAATAAAAACTAATTCATAGAGATGGGGGTTTCATGCATACTTGGGAGGTTCACAAAGCATAGGATGACTAATAGATAGCACTACATTGTTTTATATCTAGGTTAAACTAGGTGGCACATTTACAGTTATCGGCTGTTTTGTGAATGATCCCCTAGTTTCAATGATCTCACACATCTGAACAGGGAGAGAGAAACGTGTACCTCAGTCACACTGGAGTGGTAGAGCAGACTGTTACTGTGTATTTGATTCATTGCTCATTTTTTAACCTACTATGCCTGGGATGTGGAGAAAATAGGTCATTTAAGTGGGAAATTGTGGTTCAAATTAACATTTTTCCAACATCTCTGGAGAGAAAATTTTAGACACACAACACCAGTATAAGCAAGCCATTAAAAGCCTGTTTTCTTCTTAAATATGTCAGTTGAGGGCAGGTGAGTCTGCAGCACCATTTTACCCATATTGTGCTTGTTATCATCAAATAGTTAGGGCTAAACTAAACAAAAAAAAAATAGAAAATATAAAAGGCTGACATAAATGGTGTGCAAGATTCCTTTTTCCTTCTATAATATCAATAAAATACTCATTGTCATCAACGGCATCATCATTATCACGACAGTTTTTAAATAATAAAACAGTAAAAACTTAGAAAACAAAAATATTTTCTTCTTAAGACTTGGACTGGACTGAACAGAGAACAAAGAGTTGCAACACTGGGCTGACTGAGTCTATAGGTGCACAGAGAGGACCACAACACCAAGCTCAGCACAAATGTCCGTCCATCCCTCGATTCATCTTTCAGTATATTTTCATCCTCTGTTTGAGTTCTTTAGTCCTTTTAAACTTCCTTTATCCATCCTTCTGTTTTTCCTGCTCCTCTCATTAACACCCTGTCTCTCTGCTTCTCTGTTTCTTTCTTCAATTTTCGCTGTCCAGCAGACTAAAATGTTGGCACAACATCTCTGTGACTTGCATCACGGCATTGAGAGGTCACAGAAACATTGAGAGAACATTCCCGGGTCCTCGTGTCTGTGCATCTGCATGTCCATCCTCCTCCAGCTCCTCCTCTCGCTCTCCTCCTACTGCTGCTCAGATGAGATTAGGATGTACTGATTCTGCCGATTTCTTGTCTGATGGCTGCAAGAGAAGACATTTTAGAGAGTGAAACTGTCCTGCAGCAAATATGCTTTTCTCTTTGCCACCCATTGATCAAATGTGGAAGACTATTAAATAATGGTTCAACAAGCTTTTTTAATGTTAGGATTTCATTCAAACTAGGAAAAAACATTAATTGCCAGTGAGTTTTTAAAACGTAGTGCGAGCAAAAGATTAACCATACTTATTGCCCCCGGATACTGCAATGAACTTTACAAGCACTGCTTACCATTAATGATTTCATCTTTCACCTTGTGCAACTCACGTACAACTTCATCAAAAATTTCCTGCAAAACAAGACGTGCTCATGAGATCACAGGGTGTGTACATGTAAAACTGATGGTCTACTCTCTACAGTGCATAACCATTAAAATCCTTAATATAATAAAACACATTACACCAACCTGTTTCATCCTGTCAAATTCTGTGTCTGCTTCACTGGTGCTGCCGATGGGTCTCACTCTTCAACACAGAAGGTTAAACTGATTTCATATAAAATCAGTCACGCCTTTTTTCAGCGGTTGAGCATTACACACTACATATTTAAGGATTATGTGTCATTAAAAGGTCTTTGTGTCAAATGTGACCGCAACATTTCTGTTACTTGGACTGATGCCTGTAGTGCAAAGGTTGACATTTATGCTGAAATCCCTGTGGTTACTGAGGTTTGCTATTTCATACTTGGACCACACTCAAGTCAAGTCAACTTTATTTAATAGTGCCAAATCACAACATTAGTTGTCTCAAGACACTTTACATATAGAGCAGGTCTAGACCACACTCTATTATTATTTGTAGAGTAATTACAGAGAATTTTTATTTACTCCCTTCACTCCTCCCCTCTTATCTACAGACCTGGACACCAGTGAGGACTTGTCTGCAGAGTTTGATCGTTCCCATGGCTTCTTCACAGCATCTTGTGAGGTGGGAAGAATAAATAATGAAAATCAAATGAAAACAACTAAGAAACGGTAGTTTTATGAAACTAATGTACTTGCTGTGTTGTATAATAATCTGATGAGTAGGCTGTTCTGAACCTGTTGAGTTCTGCTGACCTGGCCCTCGACAACTGGAGTCGTCCTGCAGGAGAGAGAGAAATTATCACTCTATAACAGTCAATCAGCTTTACTGTAAGCTTTATAAATACATACAATATATTATTAGATATAGCAATTTTTATTTATCGTTTTTGGTGTCTATCTTCCTCTGCACTGTTTGTTGTAGAAACTTTGTTTCAACATCAAATGGTCCATCTTTTTTCATACTAACATGTTTCTGTGATTTCATATGATTTTTCTAAATTGTGTAAATTTTAAATTAGAAGTCTATGAGAAGAATGTTTGAAAGTTTAAATATCCACAACTACAAGTGTGAAGCGTTCATATTTTATGGATAGGTGCCCCATCTAGAAATGCTTAACATATTAAAACATGGTAATAATAGCGCAACCATGTGGCCATTTATTGCAGGTTTCATGGTTAGGCAAATAACTCAGGAACTGCGAGGCGTAGCAAAACGATGTTAAATTAAAAAAAAAGGTGCCATTGCGGATTTTTTTAAGCTTCTTTTAGCACATATTTCCTATACTTTTAACTAAACACGATACATACAATATTTAAATGACCCCAAACAAAACTTATGAAAACACTTCCTGTTTGTCTATCTAGCAAATTTTTGAAGGTGAAGCCTGATGCATGTAATGGGCCATAACTCTTCAATGCTAAGCTGTACTGCTACCAAATTTGGTAACGTTGTACAAAAAAGTGTGTTACATTTCATACGATTCAACCCACAGAGGACGCTACAGTAACATTTAACATGATATTATCACAGTTTTGTTGACTTTAATTAAATGAAAGTTGATAAACATGTTCTCCCTGAGCATGTGCATGACATATTTAAGCATGTCACCGATACCCCCACCTTTTGGCCAATAGTAAAACCTCACCATACTGACTATTTAATTGCCATATATCTTTAATTTAATATTCCATAGCAACCAAACTCAGCAGAGATGTAAAAATAGGATGCTGAACAAGTCCGTTCCATTTGATGTAAATGCTAGGTGGCACGAAACATTGCTGCTGTAGCAGCAAACTGCAGCAGGCAGCGGCCGCAGCTGGAAACAGCAGCAGCAACAGTTAACAGCTTTGAACTCTCACACACATTGTCTTTTGGAAATGCATGTTCTGGTTAAAAATCCCATCTTGAAGGGGTTGTCCAACATTTTTGGAAATACATTTATTCTTCAATTTTGGCAGGGGTTAGATCGGAGGATATAACTCTCATATCTGTTTGCTGGTAGTTGGATTTTGTTACCATTGGACAAAGCCAGGCAAGCTGTTTTCTATAGCTTCTGGTCTTTGTACTATGCTAAGCTAACTGGCTGCCAGCTCCAGCTTCATAAATCTTCACATTAACATTAACAGTAACGATTTCCAAAAATGTCAAGCACTGTTTCAGGGCTCAAGACTTACTTCATCAGGTTTCTCTGAAGCTTTCCGTCTATGAGAGGAGGAAATGATGAAATGACCAAACAGGGAGATACACAAACAAATAATTCAGTAACAGTAATCAAAGAGATTGACACATGGATAAAACACTGTTACAAGAGCTTATTTTCTTTTAAGATAGACATTTAGAAAGACTGCAAGTAAAGCAGAACCAGGAAAAATGAAAATGTTAGTATGACGTGATAGAATTACAGAACAGGTATTTTCTCATGTTTCTCTGCATGTAAGGTGAGAGGTGTGTATGTATTTGTGTGTACAGCTGTTTTACCTGCGAGCTAGTAAGGCATTCATCTCCTGCATCAGTCCCTCCCCACCACCACCACTGCCACCACTAGACCGGTTGGAGTCACTCTTGCCACCAGACCCGGGCGGACTGCTCTCATCCTGAAGAACACATTATAAATGGGTTTCAGTGTTTTGCTGTGGGGGGTTTCGTACCCCCAACCCAAAAGACATACAAATAACATGGCTTCAACAATTAACTACTGATAAAGCCAGAAACTATGGAGTCTCACCCTATGCACTTTACGTAGTTTGGCTCCAGCCAGTGCTGCAGCCAGTCCTGAGGGTTGGTGCTGGACCCCAGGAGGGCCCCCAGGAGGCCCTCCGCCAGTGGGCAGTGGGGGAGGCATGGGTGGGGGCACTGCCATTGGGGGTGGTGGACCCGGTGGGGGTGGTGGGGCTGGAGGACCAGCCATGGGTGCTGGAGCTGCAGCTGGAGGAGGCGCCACAGACAGCATAGCTGGGTGACCTGCAGAGACAGGGGGGCCTGGGAAAGGCAGAATTAATTACTGGTTAATGGCTGTATGGGTTGATTTACCTATTTTGCCCCTTGGAGGGTTGTATGAGGACTGTCTCAGGAATGATAGGCAGTCTCACTGTATAAAAAAAACAACTACTTCCTGCATAACTGATGGCCAGTGAGCAGCACTTGTGCAGCAAACTGGTAATGATTTACACACTAGAGGTATTCATGGTGAGAGATATTTTGGTCATTTGGTAAAGTGGCTAATTATAAACTGACAGCAAAATGAGCATGAGCTAAAGTTTTTAGATTTTCTTTTAATTCACATGCAGCTAGGTTTTTTTTTTTTTATTTTAATGCAGCATGTGAGTTATTTTATGGTCTCAAGGTAATACAGTTGCAAATGGGACAGTTTTAAAAAACACCAGCTCATGGTTCATTCAGTGCACCAGGGAAACTCAAATATCCAAGACGCCTTGAAGCCACAAACTGCTTAAGCCTGCATATTATCCTTTAACAAAGTCTATGGTTGCCACATAGCTTTTATTTCTTTTATGTAGTGAACAGTGTAGAAATCAAAGCACTTAATAACACAGTCCTCCGGCTTTAGGGGAAAGAAAGTAATTGCACTAGTTAACACAACCTTAGAAAGTAATCATGCTTAATATCTGCTTGCAGATCCACTAGGGTTGGTGATTGTTTCTATTTTCATATCGCCCAGTCAGAGTTACTTGAGATTGTCGATCGGTGATCTGATCACCAGGGGACAGAGGGAGTAAGAGGGGGTTGGGGAGTTACACCACAGCACGCAAGTGAAATGCCAGCATTGACTAGTTATTCTTATACAGAAGAAAGACATCTTGTATCAATCCTCTTAAAAATCTGTGTGTCTGCGTAGGGTGTAAAAATATTGTGGCGTGATCTAAGTAATGCATGACATCCTACATCATTGAGCTTCAGAGTTCAGGGGTCACATGGGGCGGGTGTCGAGGCAGAGACATGGAGACAGTTATTTTTAAGTTAGTCTACTGCCAGTGCTGTCAAGTGGTGTTCAATATAAGTCATAAACTCACAGTAGTTGTCAGTGTTATTAAAGGAATCCAACAATATCAGAGCATCATGCTCCCTTTAACATTATTATCTAATCTTTAATACTACAATCCAAATCATATCCATAATATTAACTTCTCTAAGGGATCGCAGAGCAAAGTTTCAGTGAGCAGGCATAAAGAGAATGGAGATGTCAGATCATAGAAAAGGGATGGCAAACTGGTTTGTAATTAAGCATTTTCAAATTACTGCTGATTATCAGGGCTCAGCAGGCAGATGCTACTTTACCAGAAACATGTCTAAATACACAGTAGGGTGCAGATTCTACTGATTATTTTTACACCTTAGTTCTGTTAGTAAGTTCTGTAAAATCGCCTAAATATCGGCGTAGAAATAATGGTCGATCATCCCTTCTTCAATTGTCTATATATGAACTGATTGCCAATCAACACAAGTCTAAGATCCACTGCAGTCAATGACTTGCAGTTAAGGACCAGTAGACATCAGTAAATGCTCTACTGCTGTAGCCATTTTTCCTTCAGTAAAACGTTCAAATACTCCGTAATAAGAACTCGTTGGTTGCTTGCCTGTCTGTTTAGGTTTGTAGGCCTTTTACACAAAGGACATGTAGACATGTAACAGCAGGAGTGTAAACAAAAAAATTAATGGTGTCTCAATTCTATTCAGCTGCTTCAGTTTCAGGCTCATGCTGGCTCACTGGCTGCTTCTCAAAGTCAAGCAAGAGTCCTTGAACGGCTGAATTTCAAGAGTGCTACGTCATGTAATCCAGTTGAATGACTGTTCTGATGTCAAGTATCCTTCAAATACTACCATGGACTGAGTCCATCATTAAGAGAGTGGGCTTGCACACTGTCCTGTTCCCTGATTTGGAAAGCAGAGTCGCAAGAATGCTGCATAAAACCCAGAAATGAGTTACTATCGTTGAACTTTTCCCTTATTTTGAAGTCAGTGGATTTTTGGTTAGATTCCTGAAATGAGGTCTGTGGTTAACACAAGCTTAAGAGACTTTCACATTTTGTTGAATGTAATAACTAGTAATTAATAATTAATGCACTAATAATTAGACCAGTACGAAATTCTTGATTTTTTCAGCTTTCTCATGTCTTGAAAAAAGGCGGTTGTTAACAGGTGGCTAAATGTGACCGTGAAGGTTGTTGGGGACATTTAACGTCATCATGCTGAACACGGTAACTAATCTACTTGCTAGTCTGCCTTCCTCATTGTGTTTATACTTATGCTCTTAGAAACCATTCTAACTTAAACTTTCCACCTTGTTAATTTAAAAAGTTCTAGTGTTTGTATAGTATAGTGTAATAAGAAGCTCAGCGGTGGTGATGTTGAAGTCATGTGACTGTGGTGTAGTTATTTTTTATAAACAAACGTTAGCATCTTTACTTCTGACGATTACATTTATGCTGAGATGACGGAGATTATTTTCTGCAATAATCCAACAGTCCATCCAGGGTGATGCTAACTTCCAGGTTGGCTTACAAAAGTATGTCAACCCTGCAACACTCAATAGGAAAATTGGCTGGTAAATTTTACGTTGGTGTACTTTAGCAGTCTACCAAAACCTGTTTCTGAACTAACTATGGATGCTTTCCTTCATTTATTGACTAGGGAGAATAAAGACTGTAATAGTCTGAGATAATCCTATTAGTGTACCAATTTGCCCTCCATTTCAACAAAATACTTAAAAAGCACTGTTGCCAATGCTGCATCCATTTCTTTCACCGCACCATTTTGGTGATGCACACCTGAACATTTACTTGACTATTCCAGTGGGTGATCACCAGGTACTAGGAAAAAGTCTTGCCTAGCCTCCGTAGGATCTGACTGAGCACTGACTTTGAGAAGCACCCACTGTCATACTGTCATGTCTTACTTAGCACCTGGAAACAATAAAGCCATCATTAATGCTATGAGTAACACCTGTGCTTTTTGTGCAAGGACAAACAAAGGCCTATTGTCCTGCTGGACTGTGCTGAAATGGGAGAACTATGTATAAAAAAGTGAGTGAGCTCTACAGTGTTCAGTTTGTCACTTGTTTTAAAGGTTCTGTACACTCACACTGGTGTTTTGTTCTAGTCAGACTGAAGTTGGGTAGGAACATCCTGGAAATTTCACAATGTTAAAAAACTGTTCGTACTAATAGGATTCATAACAGTTGTCTCACCTTGTAAGTATAGTGCGCAGAAGACACCTGCGTTTTTCATGTTTAACATTATAGCTAAGGGGCATTTACTGGAGTAACACTCCCCTGAATATCGCCCAACACCTTACAGACATACACACATGCACACACACACACACACCCACAAACACACGCACATACACACACAATACATATGTAACATCCCTCTGCTGAGAGAGTACCTCCTCCTCTCTCCTCTTCATACTTACTGCTGCCGGCCATGTGGGCCTGCTGGGGGATTGGGGAGGGGGTCTTCTTGTGCGAGCCCCCGTCAGACATGGCAGTGTAAGAGGGGGGCGAGGAGGAGGAGGAGGAGGAAGTGGTGGTGGGGGGCTGGGCCTGCTGGTAGTACACCTGCTGTTGTTGTTGTTGTTGTTGTTGCGGGTGCTGTTGCTGCTGTGGGTGGAAGGTGGATGCGTATTGGGTCTGGT
>JAQQZW010000007.1:13505122-13518302 GCA_029814745.1 Zanclus cornutus | reverse complement strand
ATGAAGGATGTATTGAGGAGGATTGCTGTCATTGTTAGGAATTCTGAACATCATAATAGAAATGTATATTGGGTCCCTTGAATCACCTCCACCTTTCACACTACAAAAAACAAAACTGCTGACAAGACTGCTATTAATCGCCCTTTGTGTAGACCCTGTCGTCTGACGTCTCTGTACATGGAGCAACAGTGAAATGTTGTGCACCATGGATGACTTGACATCATCCTTTTGGGTGAATATAACAGTAAATTTGTGCAATTTTCTATAGGATTGCACTGGAATGACGCTGATAAGACTTAACAGTAATGTGCATATGTTTCAGTTCCTCTGTCGGCCAGAATGTACCTCAGCACAGTACTGTATATTTGTCATTCAACACAGTGTTCATTGGTTGTCTAGATAATTCTATGCACTGGTTTGTGCTTGGTGCAGCCTTTGTCACTCAGTTTGTTTGTCACACAGGCAATGCTATGGGTATCTTTTTTTTTAATTAAATCAACATTTCTATCTGCTTTTCTTTGAGGATTTTTGATTTTTTTTTTTTTTTTTATCATTTCACAAAAGAAGCCAAACTCCTCAAATGTTAAATGCTTTATAAACACAAGCAGAAATACAGTAAGAACATAAAATTGTTATAAAAAAAGTTAATATATAAATCAGTGATAATCTGTTTGAAGAATACACAGCAAGGTGTGGCACTCACAACCATTGTTACAGAAACATTTGAGTCAGTACCCAGAAAGTATTGATGTTCTACCCAGGAGTAATTTCTGTGCTATAAGTGCTGTCTCTATATGTATTCCTCAAACACTGAGTGATTAAGCTGATATGGGGAGATTGAGGTTGATTTACATTCTAGAATAGCTACGGTTCAACTCATCTGGCTTTTATAAAGTCAACTGTTAAGCAGATTTATTTATTTTTAAATGGTGAACAGTTTGGTTATGTTTCATTGCATTGCTATATATGACATATTTGTCGCAATATTAGTAAGGGATGTTCCAATCAGTTACATCTTGAGAGCCCATTAAATGGGGGCATTAAAGAAATGATAGGTTTATGCTTAAAGAAAGTGCCTAAGCTGTTATTTATTGTAAAAATCACTGGTTGTATTGTCCTGATATGTAATAAATTAGTTATGAGCAGTGCCTGTCAGAGCACAGTGAAACAAACGTTGCTTGCTTTTGTTTGCTATATTGTCAGTAAACAACACCAACGATGATTAACTATAAAGCTAATTTTACAAACATTTGTGACCCTAGCTGATGAATTGAACGATCAAAGTGACTTAAATGCTCAATGACTCAAAAACCATGTTTTTATAAAAGTCTTCTTCAAACATTACATAATGCACACAAGCATTTAGTTAATTTAGAAATTCACAGTTCACAGTACAGTTAAAAGTTCACAAGTATGTCACATCAGTGCACATTAGTAGCAAACTCAGGTTAAATAAAAACCTACAGTGCATCTACAGAAATACAGTCAACTTACTAGGTATAACTAAAAGTGCTTTCATGACAAAATAACATGAAAATATATATAAAGAAAACCAATCTGTACAGCTTATTTTTCTGCCTTACATGGTAGCTCTGTGGTCACAGTTCATAAAATTCCCCTCAAGTGTCTTCAAGATGCATTCACAAGGTGGGACAATGATCGCTTTTTGAGGTGATCAATTACACAAAATCTGACATTATATATCCTGATAGTGAAGAAATACAGATGTTACACAAACCTATCAGACACTACGATTGTTGGGAGCACAGTTTATCTAGTGTTTAGCTCACAAATACAAGCTCTGTGTAAACCTCCAACACTTCTGGTTCTGGTTACGAACACTTCTGCAGACTGGCAGTCCTCTCTACACTCTCAGATTACCGGGTTGAGGGCATCATAAAGCCGCTGAACTGCCAGCTCCACCATCTCTCTCAGGGAGTCGTCCTCTGTGCATTCATCCTCGTAGCACACGGACTGATCAGGGAGAGGACGTCAGTAAGAAGGATTAGAAAAAAAATACAACAATCCTGCACCAAACAAATTGTTCCGCTCTGCTTCTCACCCTCGTTTCCAAGCTAACGTGAACCGTCTTCCCATCTACTGTCACAGTGATGTTTTTGCCATCACTGAAATCCACACATTCCTCTCCAAACATGTCCCTGATGACAGAGAGAACCAAGATATAAAACTATACCTAAAACTCAACTGAGAAACTCTTATTTCTGGTGACATTTTATATGACAGTAGACATTTCAAACTCACTGCTCCATGTATATAATATTTTTAATAAGTTAGTATGGATTTAGATAGCTTATGATTCACTCACTGCAACATGACTCCTAGTCGGGTTTGAAAGACATCCATGTCCATAACAGCAGTCTGGGTCTCCATGACTGTTAATAAAACACAAACTGAATCACATGCATTAAGAACAAACTCCATAGCAATAACAACACACAATGCATTAAACTTTTTTTTAATAAGCGGGTTCATAAAACATAAAAATAAATCATACAGCATTAAAAAATAAAGGTCTAGATAAACAACGTAAGTGGCTGATTGCCAAACTGACCTTTCTGAGCCTTTGGGTTTGACTGGACTTCCAGCACTACAGTGGTGACAGCATCAGCATACATGTCATTGAGAGGGTTAGCTATCCACTAAAACAGGAGACAAAATGGAACGGGCGCTTGGGTGAAGAGGTAGGACAGGAGAAACAACAAAGTGAGGGTTTGCTATCCTGCATCAGGACCACAGCTGGGTGACCCGACCTGGCCGCTCACCTCCAGCAGCACCATGCCGACCTCGTGGATCAGAGTGATGTTTTTAAAGATCTTCAAGGTGTTCTTCTCCGTCCCATCCAGCTCTTCCACATCACCTGTGACGTGAGGAAAAGATCACCAGGGTCAGAATAGTGTAAACTCCAAATCAGTGAGAATGAAAACAGCTGAGTTCTGAATGAATTGACCAAATAAAAAAAGACAAACAAAAAAGCTTGCATCTAGACCTCAAACTGTAAAGGGATTGGTCACTCAGTGCACATGCACATATACAGCAGTCTTACCAGTGAGGTTCCTCAAATGGCACACTAGCAGTGAGTAAGGTCCGGTGAAAGGGATGGCCTGGGACTGTTTTACTGTGCTCATGGCCAGCTCAGTGTAAGCTGTAAAACAGACACAGCAGGTCACATCATGGTGCATGCTTGTTTGTCAAATATGAAGAACGTTATCTCTAGGGACAGGTCATAGAACAAGGAAATACTCACTTGAAAGGTCAGATGGATTGAGGATGTGATAGTTGAAGTTCTTTTTCACCAGTATGCCAGACACCCGCTGACCCTGAGCACACTTCTTATCAGCTAAACAGCCCATTACCTGAGAGGAGGAGTGGTGGTCAATAACTTTCCTCAGGTTTTACAGCAGATTTATGTCTTTGTAACTAACGACACTATCACAGTGTCCTCTATTACTTGCAATAATCATGATACAGCGTTGTAAAGCCAGAGGGAGCCCAAAGTGATTCATTCCATAGATAGCTAATAAATAACGGATAGAGACAGACCTTGGCCAGTTTTTCTCCTCTGAAGTTGAGGGTGACAGCCTCTGTATTGCGAGGGTTGTGGACTTCGATGTGAACCTGGTCGTTATCTTCGTATTCCCTGATCAGCGCGGCCTTCAGACGGGCCATCTCATTCTGCTCCCCGTGAACCAGGATCTGAATATCATATGCAGACAGGAGAGTCAAGGAACTTTATTAACAGCTGGTACAGCTGTACAACAGCTGCAGACACTTAAGAATTTTTCACACAAATCCATCCATAAAAAAGTTTTTCTATCCTACCACATGTGGTGGTTTGAGAGCCCTGATGAACTCGCTGGTCTGCTGGTAGTCAGTGTGGGCAGAGAAGGAGATGTAGTCCACTGACATCTTCAGCTGCAGCTTCTGTCCCGACATGGTGGTAATCTCCTCTGGCTCCGACATGATGTGCTGCAGAAAGCACACAAACACAATATCATCCAAGAAACTGGACGTATCTGTTTAATATTATCCCAAAATAACACCTCACACTTTGTCTACCATCCTGTCGCAGGCTGACCTTGGCCAGTGTGCCCTCAACACAATATCCAGCGATGATTACTCCGTTCCTCTTATCAGTGCACCAGCTCTCAAAGAGCTCTCTGGAGAGCCCGCTCTGCATCATACCCGTAGATGCCATCACCACACTGGGACCAATGTCATCAAAGTGATCCATGCTCTGCAAAGAAGCAATAGCACAGCTAAAGATATTCAGCAGCAGCAGTTCGAATGTCTGCATCTGTAGTGCTCTCCACCTTGAGGTTGCTGATGTGCTTGAATACAAAAGGGTTGTTGATATTTATGGCCTTGCGGATCTTGTCGTTCATTGCGTTGACGTAGGTCTGGTACACGGCCATGCACTTCTTAGCCAGGGATGAAGCATAGTAGATGGGGATGTCATGGAGCTCTGGGTGGTTCTGCCAGTACTCATCTACAGGAGAGAAACACAACATTACAGGCTCCTCTGATTGATACATAATAGAATACCAATGCAACAAACCAAACAAAAGAAGTGTAATACAATGCAAATATTGGGCATCTCATGTTAAAGGCTCATAAATGATTGAAAATTGATAACAATGTTGTTGAATTTGGATGTTTTGAGGAATAATCCTAATCAGGGAGTGTCATGAGTCCTCACCCAGGATGAGCAGCAGCTCTTGGGCCCGTCCCAAGGCGAACACAGGGATTAAACAGCGGCCTTCTCTGTTGACAATGTCATGGACTGTGTTACAGAACCGAGCTTCACGTTCCTCGCGCTTTTCATGGATGTGGGTGCCGTAGGTCGACTCCTGCAGAAACAATTTAACATAACAGCATTTACCATTTTGTGACCACCCAAAGATACATTTAAAGTAGCTTTCGATTTGAATTATTAATTGGCATACTATGATTAAGATGTCTGGTTTGACACTGGGGATCTCGGCTGCCATCAGGTGTCTGTCTTCTTGACGGGAGAAGTCTCCGGTGTACAGCAGCTTCAGAGTGGAAAAACAGACAACTGACTTTTAAGTACACTTAGTTTTTATGCATTAACAGGACTATCAAAAAAAAACAAAACAAAAAATGTTACAAGACAGAAGTCATTACCTTGACTCCTGCTATTTCGATCATGAACATAGCAGCTCCCAGCACATGACCAGCATGGTAGCACCAGAACTTGATTCCAGCTACCTCCTTGACTTCATGGAAGTTAATAGTCTCAATCTTGTCCATGCTCTCTTCCAGGTCAGTCTCAGTGTACAGCATGTCATCTGCAGAAATGTTGCTAAAATAAAACAAAGACAAAATTACTGTACATTGTTAATTTGGAGGAGTGTTACACGACAGAGAGTGCTCCCACTCCTACCTGACTTTGACGTAGTCTGACAGTAGCCAGCGGTAGATGGCCTTAGTGGCATGGGTCATGAAGGTCCTGCCTTTGAAACTGGTCTTCTGAAGGAACCAGGGCAGAGCTCCACAGTGATCCAAGTGGAAACTGGTGAGGGAATATATGACATATCCTTAGTTATGTTTTTAAGAATATAATCAAAATAAAATACAAGCTGAACAACATACAGGGAAATTACCAACAGAGATGTGATTAAGCAGCTATAATTGAATATAAACAGACAGTTCAACACATAAAAGAGAAGGAAAGACTCACTGGCTGATGAGCAGCAGATCTATCTCAGCTGGGTCGATCAAGTCTATGTAGGGGAGAGCATCCATTCCCTCCAAGCCAGGGTGGATACCACAGTCCAGCTGTTAAACACAAATATTACTTTATTTATACCACCAATGATTATTCCACTCAGTATCAATACTGCTTGGAAGGGAGTCTTGGGTATATAAAATCAACACAGGACACAATAAAACACAAATGGAATAATTTAAAAATATAAAACAATAACCACAGCTTCCATATTAGAGCCTTCATAAAGTGAAAACAGAGAACTACACGTTGTACTCCATAACACCACAAATATGATGTTGGGTAAGGAATTTTATTAGAAATTTCAGTCCTGAGTGAGGTACATAGACATGTTGTCTTTTTTCAGTCACATAGCAGCATTCGTTTACAACTTAATACTACTAATACTAAAAATATATACCATAATTTTCCTTCCTTTGAACTCCAGGATGATGCATGACCTCCCAACCTCCTGACCAGCACCCCTGTAGTAACATGAGAAAATAGCACTTAAGCTAACATACAATGATTTGTTGTTATTATGATTACATATAGAAAAGGCCACTCAAAATCTTTATTCACATAAAATACAAATTAACTCACAATGGACGAATTAGGAGCTGGTCACTCTCCTCTGCGGGCACAATCACCTCTACTTTGCGCTTTGTAGCCATGTGTGGTAAATTTTAAAGGTAAATCTTAAATAAAAATACAATCCGGCCATACGGTATTCTGTTGAATGAATGAGAAGGTTGGCCTTTCGAAACGTCACACTTCCGGTAATGTGTCAAAATACCGCCGACGAGAATCAAAAGCGTAGACAAAGTTCCGAGAAAGACGTTGGTAAGTTTTTGCCGTTGCGAACTCACATGAATAAAATGAAAATGACTAAATTTTGAAGGAGACACTGTAAGCATAAATACATACACACCTATAAAAAACACAACATTTTTAAACACATAAGAATGTATATTATCCCGAGGCCTTTCCGCTCAATATTCAACTTCACAGATGTTTTTTGTATTTAGTCGCGGCCCCTTTAAGTGGCGTTGGGTGTAGGCTGTGAAACTCAAAGGGAAGCTAAAGAGTCAAACTGGAGGTAAACAGAAAGATTGTTTCATTAAAATTAACTCCACGGTACATTGAGACGGTTACTGTACAAACAGGTGTGTACGCTAACTCTATTGAATAAATTGCGTTTATGTTTGCCAACCTCCTTTGAAAGTCTTCCGTTTTCAACTTGAGTGCGGTGGGGGACATTTAAGGTGGAGTAGTGTGAGTTTCATCCAAATAATCTAAATAAGTTTTTATTTTACGATGTACAAATTTAGCTAGCTAACGAGCGTTTTTATCAGCGGTGCATGTAGGTTAGCCGTATAAACGATGAGTTCCAGACGAAGGTAACCTGTTGATTCTGGTGTCTGGTATATAATATGTGTCGTGGGGGCTCTGTTGTAAATTTTTAATGCTCCTTAACCTCACCAAAGTAACTTACAGATACACCCTCCGACCTAGGACCCACGGTAACAATTTATTTTGATATGATGGAGGTAGAAGATACTGTTACAGCAGGTGTAACGGATAAACTGGATGTCGTGCCCCCTTGTGACTTCATCAGCGGTTACTTGTAGTTTCCTTACTCAAACTACACCCTTAATAATTACCATTTGAATCTGCATCACTGTCAGAGTCTCAACATTGACTCAGTATTATAAGCATCACAAAAGGTAGTATTTATTACAGTGTTATATTAGCAGATTATTGTTATAATGTTTTTTAACACATCCCGTTGAGGTGCAGAGGTGGTCATATCAGTTCAGAATAAAATAATTAATAAAATATATTTCATTAAATAAAATCAGCCCTACACTTACGTAATGAATAAATTAATGACGTAATGATAAATTAAAATTGAACATAAAAACGTGACTTAGTTTTGTTTATGAAGTCAGTTTATGCCTAATGTGTGCAAAGCATTACTGTTTTGGCAACAGCATTGTTTTTGCAATATTGAAATCAAAATTCAGCAGAACATCTCTATTGGATCAACACTTTTATTTTGTAAGGCCTGGCAATGTAGCAAGTCGCTGAGGATTTTAACATCTTTAGTTGAGTTCAGATCTTATAACCCTGACTTCATACTACAGGAAAGAATAGCTTCCCAGAGCCAGCTCTGAACCAAGGCAAACTGGTTTCAGGTGCTACAGCTACTGTAATGAACTGCAGAACAAACTGAATTAAAAACGCTCATTTATCTGTGGCTTTTAAAGTTCTACATGCTGATATTTTTTTTCGTATTTGTGGTAATACTAAGTAGGATTATTGTGTGTGTGTTATCACTGGTTTAAATGACTTAATTATTTGTGTTTGTTCAGAGGTCTCTCTTGCAAAATATATCTTGATTTCAATGATGCTATCTAATTAACTAAAGCTCCACAAATACTTCTATAATAAAAATGGCTGTGCAGCTGTCAAAGTAAAGTTTGAATCATGCAAAGCATCGCTAAAGGATTAATATGTAGTTGAAGGTCCACGCTAATTTAATTATTCATCACCTGTATTGGGACTTGAGAAGGCAGTCTTGTTGCATGTTTAACGCTGTGCTCTTTGATGATTCAGGTGGCTGCGGCTGGAGGGCTGGATGTGGTCCGTCATGGTGAATGATGTTCCGGAAAGTGAAAAAGCGCCACAGCAGCAGCAGCTCGCAAAGCAGTGAGATCAGCACCAAAAGCAAAGTATAGCAACACACACATAAATGTGACAACAGGGCCACTTTCTGATTTGGTTGAATTTTGCCAACACCCTCTTGTGTTTCTGACTCTATAGTCTGTGGACTCCAGTTTGGGAGGGCTCTCCAGATCCAGCACTGTTGCCAGCCTTGACACAGACTCCACCAAGAGCTCAGGTCAGTCTCTCTTTTCTCCTCATTTTCCATTCCTCCCTTTTTCTTTTCTAACTGATTATTTGATATATGCCCTCCGTAGGCAACAGCACTTCTGAAACGTGTGCTGAGTTCCGGGTGAAATATGTGGGTGCTATTGAGAAGTTACAGTTTGACATGAGTAAGACCCTCCAGGAGCCTCTGGACCTCATCAACTATATTGATGCTGCTCAGGTCAGAGGCTGAAGAAATATTGTATCATCATCAATTTACACTATCAAAGACAAGATGCCATAAAGATTCTGCATCTTTTCACAGCAAGATGGAAAGCTGCCCTTCGTGCCTGGAGACGAAGAGATGATTCTGGGAGTGTCAAAGTACGGAGTCAAAGTTGCCTCACTGGACCAGTGTGTGAGTGGAGTGGAACAGTGATTTATTTTACTTCAGATTGACTGGTTATTGATTAGACATTTACAGTATTGCTAGGTTGTCAATACAGCCAAACAGCATGGTTATGAATGGAGCATCAGTTTATATTTTTGACATGGTTCTGCGTAAAAGCTGCTGACTCAAACATTTCAGCAATTACGGTGATATCTCCTCCATATTCCCCATTTTATTTGAATTGATGCAGTGTAAGCTAAATTTGGGAGTTCAGCTCTGGTGCTACAGATTCACCCCTGAAACTGTCATTCTTAACCACAATTAAAGAAATGAATCTGTTGAGTCAGTAATAAAGTGCATTTAATTGTACCTTTGACCAGAATGTGCTGCACCGCCACCCTCTGTACCTGATAGTGCGCATGCTGTGTTACGATGACGGCCTGGGTGCAGGGAAGAACCTCCTGGCTCTCAAAACCACTGATGCAAAGCAGGAGGAGTGCAGCATCTGGGTGTACCAGTGCAGCAGCTCAGTGAGTCTGACATCGTATAGATTGAAACAGTTTGCTGCAGTCAGGGTATTAAAAAGATCTATATCACCTGTCTGGGGTCGGCGTATCTACCATTTCAATAAAAGCTGTTTTTTTTAATCATGTGTCTGAACAGGAGCAGGCTCAGTCCATCTGCAAGGTGCTGTCGGCTTCTTTTGATTGCGTTCTGACATCAGACAAGTCTTGAGGCCTGAGAGATGGACGGGAGCTGACATAGAGCAGAGAGATAAAACAACTGCAAAAACAGCAACAGTGAATCAGGAGACAAAGTGGCTGCATTGTGGTTGCCAAAAAATTGCAATCATTTCCCCTTTTTTTCTCCAACTTTCTTCAACCTTTCTGAAAGAGATAAACTGGAGGACAAATCTTGTGTGTTTTCCATGTTAGTTTGCAGGAAACATGATTCAGGCCTTTATATTGATGGCATCACGACCGGTTTGTGATATGTGCTATCACCAGTTGAGAAAGAACTGCTGTGAATTTGCGGAACTATTTCCTCAGTTTGTTTCTTTTACCTCAAATGTTCCTGTGTGACCTGTCAATTAAAATCGAGCAAAAATAAAAGGAGAAAAAAGGAAAATGGTTGCAGTTTTCAAGTTTAGGAATACAGTGCACAGCATTCAGCAATGTCACATAATATGTCATTTAATTTAAATTATGGCACAAAATGGTACATCTAATGTTGTTACTCATCTCTACCCAGCTGTGTTAGCATACGGTAATTCATGGGAGACTTTCAAAACTGCAGAAGCGACACGGTACACAGATTTGACGACATACACACATTTTGGTTCTCTCCATGTGGAAACCACTCAGATGCTTTTTTTAAGTCTAAATACCTTTTATGTATGTCTTTGTGCATTTTGTTGTGTTTTTCTGTGACAAACAGTACTGATACATTAACAGTCTTTTTTTGACTTGAAGGTACATAATGCAAAATGTTTTTACTGTGGCCCACATCCCATATTTTGTCTTAATTTGTGTAATTTACTCATTTTTAATAGTATAATGCTTTAAATTTCTTTATACCTGAAGTATTTTGGTACCAAAACCTTGATATGTTTTCTCATTTGTTTTGTCCTTGTTTTTAAATAACAGCCTAATATGCATTAAACCCATTAGACTGAGAATAGGCTGTTAGGAGCATTGGAATGTGTTTACTCTTGTGGTACTAGTTTTCGCCTTGTACATAACAATAGCCCCTTTTTACTGTCCTCCTTTTGAACATGGTCTGGTTACAGTTTGGATAATAATGTGTGAAAATATGAAAATGAAAGAATTGGATCTGGTACGATAAAAGAGTGAACAGCTTTTTTTTTAATAATTTACTGATTAAAGTGGCATTTGTCCTTTGTCTTTGTGTCATCTTTGCATTAATGTCCTTTGATTTTGCTGCAGTTTTTGCTAAAAAACACATTTTAAATATTCTTTCTCCCAAACATTACACTATGTGCTCTTTTCACTGCAGTGCATTCTGAAACTTGGATGGAGACATGCTGAAATATTCCCCATCAGAGGGAGCTCTTGATACATTAATTCACCAGTCAAGTAATGTATTTTGAAACTGCAGCTCATTAGCTTAAACAGTTGTTTGTGCACTAAAGACTGAAATATACCCCCAACTAACATGATGTGCTGCCAGCAATACTGAAGTGAAAGTAGGCATTATTATTTACACAAATAGATCATAAATAAATCACTAACCTCCAAGAAACACACCAAAACATTGCATTGTTTCATATTTTATTTTTCCAGTTTAATTTTCCCATTTACTTGCACAATAGAATTAAGAGTTGATGCAGTGATCCACAAACAGTTAATGACAATGAATTAAGTTTATTTTCCCAGTTATGTGTGTGCATCTGTATTTGTGTTTTCAGCACACACACATATACACACACACAGGTCCAGCTGAGGTCGTATCTGTAACTGCTCTTCACCACAGCGCATTAAAAGACATTTACTGCCCGAGTTAACTCTTTTTTTTTTTTTTACATTTAAATATCAACAAAACAAAACCAAATCTATTTACATGAACAGATTATTAAATCTTCCTGTTTCCAGTGAGTTCATATTAAAGACAACGAAGATAGCGTATCAGCTATGATTCACATGCTTCTCTTCTGGTCATTCACAAATCCATGGAAGGCTCTGGCTTCAGGTTAAATGCCTAAATATCAACATTATGAACAGAAAGAAAGTTGCTCTGCAACCAAAATGAAGTTAATTACATTGAATGTTTTATATTTCTTTCATAACACTAATGATAAACTCATCTCTCTACATTATAGGACCACAGGTATGAGAGATTTAAGCTGTAGGAAGGATATTCCTTCCTCTTTGTCTGATTACAGACAGAATGTCAGAGCCTATCAGAGTGTGAAATACTCTCAGAGGCGAGAGGAATCAAGAGAAGTCACAGAGCTACCTCATCACATTTCCTCGCTATCTTTATTTCCTCTTACTTCAATATTCTTTCATCCTCAGCTTATTCTGCACAGACGAGACATGCACACGCACACAAACACTTCCTATCGCTCTAATAAGGCAGATGACAGGTGAAGACGGCCTGACGTGTCAGACTCAGCATAAAGGTAATTACTGGCTGCTGCAGCTCCAGTCAGTCTCATCATTTGACCTAAAACAGTGAGGGGGAAGAACTGGAGTGTTGTTGTTTAGTATTATTTATGGAATAGTACAGGCAGTGTGTGTGTGGAGAAGCTTTCGTAGTAGATGGGTGATGTGGAGTTCATTTGCAGCACTTTCACTCCACACATTGTGAGAAAGTGGTTTTTCACGTGTGATGAGTTGGAAGCTATTTTTACATTCCCCCCTTCAATGACAGTCTGTTTTTGAATGGGAACATGGAAGCGCTCCCTGGGGTTGCAGCTTCTAGCATATTCCAGGGTTAATTTAGCACCATTAGAAAAACCCCCACACAGGAGGCCTACTGCGGGCTTAAAAGCAGGTAGACATTTCAAATTGCTCATGCATAGAGGTGGAATATAAGCATGTTGACTATGTTCACATTTACAGTTGCTAGTAAGATAATATACATTGCTGTTGTCTTCTCAGTTCAATCGCTTTCAGGACTGTCTGTAAAATGCTGCTGAGTGAAACGGATGAAAAATGAATACTGTACATATAACCTTCATTATGTCACATGTGGTCTCATGTTGTAACAAGGATAAAGACAAGGAAAGTGCATTTATTGCGAGAGGTCATTTACTACAATCATCGCTTTTTAAGAGTCTTTGTCTGAAACATTAACAGCAAGCATTAAAAACACATACAGTCCCATGAGTCCTCGCAAAGAGCAACACCTAGACTTTCTGGCGCAAGTCTAGGCTATGGTTGCCATGATGACACCCATACAGATTTGCAGCTGAGGTGACGATACAGCAGTGACACTAAAACAAGCTCGCCGATGATGCCAATGATGATGATGACGACTAACACATGGACGACGGTGGAGGTTTTGTTGGCTGGCAGACACAGACAGGTGAAGGAGGGACGCTGTGTCCCATGACGCTTCCTGAGACCCAGAGAGGAACCGTTCAGTCGGCAATGAAGTGTACAAATGTAACCGGGAAGGCTCCTCTTCTCATCGGATCGCAT
>JAQQZW010000007.1:13260594-13271319 GCA_029814745.1 Zanclus cornutus | reverse complement strand
GAGCGCAGAAGGACAGGAGGGCATCAGATGAGTACAGACTGTTTCCACCTGCCAGGTGCCTCGTCTCTAATCCCCCCTCTCTGTCTGATTAAACACACACACACACACTCACACACACACACACACACACACACACACACACACACACACACACGCAACAAGGTCGTCTCTCTGTCAACCATACAATAGAGCTGTGTACCCATCTGGCCTACATCCTAAATACTTCCTCTTTAGAAAGCAAATAAAAAGGAGAAGAGAGCTAACACTTGGTGCCTTAGTAATAGGTAATAAGTAAGTTACTATTGTTAAGAAAATAAATTTGTATAGTATTTGCCACTATTTAGTGCAGTTATACTCCTTATTTTTCAGTCTTCTGAGAGCGTGGCAGACTGTGTGAAAAGGGACAAGCACTCAGTTGTTTTGTCTTAGATCCTCTCTGTGTTGCTTAATCCTGAAACACTGAGTTCACCTCAGTGAGGAAAGATGCTTCACATAATACTTTCTTTGTATGATATCAAAAACATCTTTTATAAACACTGTTGTGCACTCATGCAATACCTAAACCACATGCAATCCTCCATCTTTTTACAATGATGATTCCTTCTTTCTGTCTCTCTTTCTTTTTCTTTCCTTCTGTTTATCCTTTAGCATTGGACAAGCTCCTCCTGTGGTGAGTCATATCATTCTGACAATGTTTTATGCTGGGAGTACAGAGCTTTGATTTCTGGAGGATAAGAAGGCTTTTGTAGAGACAGTGACACCCATCCTCCTCCTCCTCCTTTGTCTCCTCCTACTCCTCTGCCTTTCCTTCCCCTGGGGAGGTTTGGCTTCTATAGCCCCCTCCGATGGCTTTTATGTCTGATGAGGTTCTGTGCTGTCGAGGTGAGGATGAGGTCAAACGACTTCAAACACTGTACTAGGGAAGATCACATCGTAAATGAATAAAGATTTATGCAATAATGTTTGTGTATGCTTGAACAAATACCTAAACACTGTGGTTTTGTCTTCAATTTGTTCTAAATCCTTGTGGATTTGTTTCCCTTAGTAGGACGCTTATGGTAAATGCCTCCACACTGTAACATAATATGGTATGATGTTGTATGATATCATGTGTGCTAGAATATGTAGGCCCACTATGCATAATTTACTGTATTTTTTTCCCCATTAGAGATGTGTATTTAAATTTACCCTAAATCCTGTATAGGGTCTATGCGGTTTGATCTATATTATGATAGTGTAGGAATTCCATGTGGTGCCATGCTGTCTGCACCATCTCCTCTCCTCACCTGTTGAGGCTGCGATTAGATACTGTCAACCCTCAGGCTACAGCTATCACATACAGGTAGAGCACAGTCAAGCTATAGCTTTTCCTTATGCTGTGGGATGGGAGAGAGGACTGGTAAACTCCAGAAACTGCAGACAGTGCTGAAAGTTTGTGTCACATTAATGAGCAATCTGTCAACAAGTGAGGTGAGTCTACAGGGAAGTGTGGAAAAAAAAGAAAAAATGTAGATTATATGGCAGAAATCCTTGTATGAATCCCTCTCCCAACTACATACACACCAACCTCCATAAAAGAAAAATTACGAAATGATGATCTTGATAACGAAAGTTTTGTAGGTGTAATTCTTTTCAACCTATGACAATATTTTTAAGTTGCAGTGTGTAGACCAGACTGACCATTTTGACTTTAATTTAATGAATTTTTTTTTTTAATGTAATCTAAACCATAAATTGCTTTAACACAGTTAGCACTACTAACTACTAGTTTATTTAAGTTAGCTTCAGAATAAAGCTAGTGACTAGACAGATAAAAGATTTTTATGTCAAATTACTAATCCCAAGGATAAGGATGAACTTTTGTTTGTAACCGTTTGTAACCAGTATTTAACAATAAACTGACACACTCATATTTCAAGGTTGTTTGGCCAAACGGTCTCATGTAGTCACTACTGTGCACCATAGTGAAGTTAGCTTGGCATTAGTCATCAGCCCTACTGTGATTATTTTATCAAAAATATTGTTGGAGCCGAAATTGGTAATCATTGATCCTCTTTTACCCAATGTAGTAATTCATCAATGTAGTACTACGTATTTGCGTCTGATGATATCAAAAATGGGAATTAATAAAATAAATCATAAATATCAAGCTAACTTCCTCTTGTCAGAAAAAAAATAACAGCGTCACTTATTTATACGCGTTTGTCTCGGTTTTTCTACATGATATTAAACTTTATGATAGCTGCCTTTACCATGTGGACTGACACAAGAATCCTCGTCTTTGACTTGCGCTGTTTTATTTTTTTGCGGTCAAAGCTTTATTGTCTCCATCGTGTCCATAATCACACTAGAAAGCAATGAAGGTACGTGGCATTAACGTTAATATTTTTGTTAAATGGCGAAAGGCCCCTGACTGTTACTGAAAGAAACGTTAGATTTTATTCACCATAATTTTTACAGTTTGCCCTTGTAAGTTGTGATAATTAGGATATAGTTATAGGTTAGTTTGTTCTAATTTTATTGTTAGCTTAAGACCACTTCGGCAAAGTTAATTGACAGCCTCAAGTAGAATGTAATCAGATTTAGCTACCTAGCTAACACTAGCTATTATAAGCAAACAATGTAACCACAAACGACATTTATTTTTTTACTACCAACTTTTCTCGCTCTGCTTCTCAGTATTTTTGTCCATTGAAAATACCTGTGAAACTGTGAATCTCCTCGTTGCACCCATTGTTGAGACTCCATTTTTTTCTAGCATATTTGGATGCACCACTTAGGCCTAAATGACAAAGACCATACTTTCTAATTATGCACATAGTGACGTTTCATTTTTACTTGTCCTGTTTATGAGATGTGCATCTTTAAGATGTAGGCCTCACTCAATTACATTGGAGGATAATGGAATTTAGAATGTTCTGCCGACCGTGTTGCAAAATTACTTTTGAAAAATTCAACAGGAACTTTCCAGAGAAAGTACAGGCATTACTCAGTAAAACCCACAGAACACACCGTCAACAGTTTTCACAGTGACTTTTTCTTCTGTTTAAAGTCGTTAAGTCTGTTCACCTCTACTGTACTGGGGAGGAGGCTGAGATCTCAGAGCCTTAGCAAATAAATCTTCTGGATGGTTACATACTACTGAGGATAGTGAGAAAGTAGGCTTATTTGTTTTTTTCAGTTTGGGTGAATAGGCCCTTCAAATTTATATTGTTTTTCCCCTGAAGGTACCATAAAGCAGCTACATGTCATTGACCTTGCAATCTCTTACACAAGATGGTTCCTGATTGTGCAGTGAAGGGGCCCATCTTGCAAGCACGGAGGCTGACAAAGTAGGCTTGACCCTGGGCTGAGGCTTGTTGTGGCGCTTCGTCTCTGGAGGGCTTGTCTAGAGGTTGGCTGTGCTCTGTCTGGGCCGCGCTGCTCTCTAATCACCCTGACACTGCACTTACAGGGCTGACAGCTATGGCGCCAGAGAGAGCGAGGGAGAGAGATTGTACACGTGACAAGGCCCACCTTGGCTCTCCACTTGTTCCCTCTCAGGATAATCACTTTCTATTGATTTTCTTGGAGCACACAGATCCCTGTTACCTTTCAGCCGCTCAGATGATGCTTGTCGAAATATCTCAGGGTCACAGCATACAGACCTGTTACCTATTACCTTTCCTGATCCCACTTAATAATTGATAATGTATGCCAATGAAAGAATAGTGAAGCTGCTGCAGGCCTTCATTTTTGCGCCATGATCAATATTGAAACTAAATCTTCGGCACAAATTTTATCTATCCCTTTTGAAAACAATAAAACCTATTATTGATGTAGGGGGTCGGGGTGTGTAAGTTGTGAAACATAAACCCAAATTCTGTGTGCAAGTATGTGTGTGCGGTCGATGCTTCATTCCTTTACAGCTCGTATCAGTGAGCTGAGGCGTCACAGCCGGTGCCCTCTGCTACTTACCTAATTAGCTCTAGGAGCCCCTGCATTATTAACAGACCCCCTAAATCATTCAGAGGGGCCCTAATGTGTGTGTGTGTGGGTGTGTGTATGTCTGTGTGTGCAAGGGTGCACACGGGGGGGTACAGAGGACCACTGCGATAATGTCCCTCCCTATTCATGACATGTCAGACGCAATTATTCACCCTGGGAAGACGTGGGTCCAGAGCACTGGTAATGGCACTCTTCTTATCCCCTCCTCTGCCCCCCCCTCTGCTTTTATGACTGACAAGGTGCTAGATGGCACAGACACACACTATAGATAGACAAATAGTGGAGGACGGTTGGCATTGTTAGACCAGAATGTTCATGTAGTAAAAGGTCATGTGAATGCTTCAGGATCAGCAGGAATAGATGGATAATGTTTATTTTATTGTGTACATGCTTCTCATTAAAGTGAGCAGCTTTGTCATTTGTAGGCCTCATTTGGTTATATTACATGCGATGTACTAATCATTTTAGAGCAATATTGCTATGATAATAGTGAGTGTCATTTAGCTACTTTAACCACTGGATGACTCATAATTGTGGCTGTAGCGCAACAGAAGTGCTTGATGAATATAAAATAATTTCAGAGACAAAATGCAGCTGAATCATGTGTAGCAGAATGTGGTTGTTTTCTCTAGGTTTAGCAGCTGGAAGTGGTTTGGTCCTTTTGTCAGCAGAGTCAGCGAGACACAAATGAAAAGTCAATATACATCACTTCCTCCCTCTCAGCCAGTAGATGCGGTGTAGGGGGGGGTGATATTGTTCTGTATGAGATAATATTTGGCTAGGCTGGTGACCAGGAGCTCTTGCCCTGGTAATTCCACATGTGTTTACAGGAATGTGACTGTTTCCTGAAGCTCTGCAGTAGCTCTGGCTTGCGGGTTAAATTCCAAAACATTTCCCCCTTCTTTGCGGCATAGTTCTCTCTTCCACATAGATTATGCAAAGTGTTATGGATGAGGTTTGTGGAGACTAGGAGAAGATGGCTTTCAATTCTATAAAAATATTTGTGATTAATTCTTAACAGCACAGAGAGCTCTAACATGTAACTGTAATAATTTCCCGTAGTATTAGTGGTTGTTAGGGTTGGTTACTGTTCACATTTAAACCAATGCCGGTACCAAATGAAATGTTTCCTTGAATAAATTTGCAGATTTCTTTGGTTTTGAACATTGATGGAAATATCTGGGATATTATAAGTATGCAATTCAACAAAATACAGTATATCACAGGTCTTGTTGTTTTTTGGATATTTTAATGCAAAACGTTGCATATTATACTTTTTTAACACATGCAGCCTGCACCATTGATTTAATGGCATTGATGTGGCACATATGAATAGGAATTTAATTTAAAGGATGGAAAATTAGACAAATTTGGCATTGCAACATTGATACTAAAGGTTCATAGCTGCATATTGTTTAAACAAAAGAGATGCATTACCACAGTGCACCTGCACAACACTGGATGCTCTGATGTATGACACTTTCAAATTCTGGCAACAGAGGGCTTCAGCAGTGTTGGTGGTTGTGTTTGATAGGTCGCATTTTGTTAAAAAACATCAATGTGTTAATTGTGTTTATGAAAAAAATAAATCATTTAGTTAGTGCCAGTGAGTATACATTGCAAACAATAATATATATGGTATATGGCACTGTTTTTCAGAAATGTTTCAGCATAACCATGTCTTGATTTGAAGATGGGTGCGAGGCTAAGTAGATTACAGGCTTTTTGCTGCAGCCGCAAGATGAGAAAAAATTATGGTTGAAACTGTAATGGGAAAAAGAATTAGACAAGATAGAAGTCTCAAGATGTTGGGGGAGTGAGAGAGAGGGAGAGAGAAACACTGCTTTACATCGTTAATCTGGTCTGCCCCTCCCCACTCTGTTTCAATTAATTAAATTACTTTTTAGTTCAATTAACAATAATTCACGGTTAACTGAATAAAGTTTATTACACAATCAAGGCGACAACAGAGAGAGAGGGACACACACTTACACTTAAAGTGCATGCACACTTGCACACAAACACGCGCGCGCACACACACACACACACACACACACACATGCACACAGGACCTCCTTGTTGTAGCAGGTGTAAGGGCTCCTGATCTGTTTACCCATGCAGGCTCTGGTGAACTATGGCTGGGGTAGGCAGGATGCTGGTGGTGAGGGCGTGATGCTGGAGGTCTGGGGAGGACTATGTTGTTAAATGATGTTAGGGAGAAATGTGTCATCACATTCTTAGCTGGAGAGGCCCCTCTATCCTCTATCCTTGGCCTCAGGCGGCAGCTTGCATCACAGCGATTAGCTCCCAAACACAGACAATAACACTAGCAGCCACATTGTCATAATCGCCATTATCCCCCACAGCCACCATCACCACGAAACATGGCAAGGACTCATTTCTGGAAGCTTCTGCACTCTTTTATGCAACTACAGATGAGCTGTCTGCCTATGAACATTTAGAAAAATGAAATAACATGGTGGATAAATTGTGTTCTTTTACATTAACATATCAACAATAAGGTGTTCTTTGCTTCAGCCGTGGTTCATCCTCCTTTGTTCCATCCCTCCTCCTCTTCTCCCCCTCTTCCCCCTTTTGAAATGATTTACTCAGCTACAATTATTGGGTAATCTCCACTGTCATTACTCTTAACATCTGCTCTGTCACAATGCTAAGGGCTTTTGGCTTTGCTCTGTGACAGTTATTTTGTGTGCTTACAGTCCTGTGATGCAGACAATCAATCCCTCCTCTTATTCACTGCCTTCTTTCTGTATATACTATCTGCATTAGAGAGATGAAATGGCTTTTATACAAGTGGGAGCAGTGTGTTTGGATGATATGCTTGGGGGGGTGTGTGAATGATAGAAAAGAATTGGAGATGGGAGAGGTAGGCTGAGTTGTAGACTTAGCTGACGTGCTGCTGAAGTATCTAATGATCAAAGGTCAGCTGATCATCTTGAGTCAAAAGTCAAACATCAGCTTAGAGGAAACCTTTAAGTTTCGGACCCTACAGAGAAGGCAATGCAACTGATGTTACACTTTCCATTTAAAACTGAAAAAACTACCACCCACCATCTTGATTTTCTGTTATGCATAAGCCCATTCTCGCATGTGTTTCTGTCTTTCGGTCTCTCTGAATGAATAACAACTACCCAGCAGACAGGCGGTTAAGCAGGCTAACCTTTAGCGAGCAGGGAGAGGAACATTCAGAGATTTCCATCAGATTACCCTCTCCAGTTTCCATTGTGTGTGTTGGCCCCCTCCATGGTATTTCTCCCCCCTTATGCAGCAAATTGGAACCATTTGGTATTCAGATAACGGCAAACAGCTCAGATCTGCTGGAACAATAAGCGGTTTCCAACCAATCGCCCACCTGGATTTAGCTGTGCTAAGACTGACTTGATCGTCGTTAGTTCTTTCACCACCACTCAATTGCCTAGTGTTGGTTTTTGTTTTTTCCGACAGCTAGCGTTTCTAAAGTCTCCCTTTGGATTCTAGTTTTACCTCCCTCTCCCCTCACTGCTGATTGACCTTCAGCGTCTTCACAAATCAGATATCACTCAGGAGTACCATTCAAGATGAATTCGGCCTAGTGCATGTTGCTACTTGGCAACTTTCTGTCTGTAATAGTTCTCTATGCACTGAAGCGGTTGACTGTGTGTGTACTTCAGAATGTATACTTTCAAGGCTTCACCCCAGTGAGAGTAAAGTAATGACATGGGTCCAATACTGTGTGATTGAGATGGATGACCTGTTTTATTATCTGTGTTTTGTATGTATGTGCATGTGTGCATATACTCCCGGAATGCTGAGGGAACACATTGTGACCCTAGTTGTATTTGGCCACTGGAGGCCATGCTGGCAAAGGCTGAAATGATGATTAAGGACAGGGGGTCTGGATGGGAAAATGTGGATTAATGAAGCTCAGATAGAATTAATAGCCATGACATCCCACAACAGCGGAGCCACTAAATGAGAATATGTCGTGTGTCCACCAGAGTCTCAACGCTTGTTTCGCTTTCAAGGTGATGGTGTGAGTATAAAGAAGGAAAAGTTGCATCGCTCCGCTGACTTACCTAACTTATTCACACTTGGCCACAGAAAAAATAAAAACAGTGTTGCTCACAGATGGAGAATTTAGCTACGGTGGTCCCTGTCCAGTATCTCGAGGAATTACATTCATAATGAACCATTCTGCAGTGCCAGCAGTGTGCCCTTAGCGATTCAGAAACTAAGGATGTGGCAGTGGGGCCCGATGATGGGGGTGTAGAGCTCGCACTTACATTTTGTCAAAGACAAACAAGTAATGTTGGCTTTTCTTTTATCTGTATGACCTTTCCCTAACCTTAAAGATAATGATGTTACTACTCTCTCAATGTAATGTATTTCCTGTTCCTGTCCTTGTGGTAGGACATCAGACAGTGAGGGATCACATGTTAGTGTTATGGATGGAAAGGCAGTTTGATTTAATTAGACAAGCAGAGAGGCAGAATTGTTGAAAATGTTGTGGTTGGTTTGGTGGTTGGGTTTACAGCTGGATGTGGTTTACCCCTGCTAGTGCAGCACAGGTCAGGTTTTGGTTGCTTGACATTATTAATCCTAACTTAAGTGTGTCTTAGCTATAACCAACAACTCTGTGTACCCCTAACCATACAGGAAAGGCATAGTATTGCCCTTGTACAAGGCTGGAGGACTCACAAGAGATAGATTTAGATAAGAATGGTCCAAATTGAAGGAGCGGAAGCCTAGATATCTGACGTTTTGTCCACTTTATGTGTCAAAAATCTATACAAGATCCTCTAATGCAACTCAACAGCCATTTCTGTGCCCTAGCTGAGATAACCCTAATGACATTGTCAGGGTAATCTTTTACACATTATGAAGACTTCCTGCAGAGCCAGACATTACACTGTTTTCCAAAACTGATTTGTACTAATCACAACAAGTAAACTGCACTTCACATGTAAAATTGGTGACATGCCACTTAACCCATACTGTACTTGCTGTGACATTGTAGAAATAAATTATTTAAAATTGCTGACATGTAACATTACAAAATGTGATTGAATGTTATCTGAGGTCTTGCATATATGTCCAGTAAAGTTCTGTTCTCATCTAGGCATCTAGTATCTCATAACTAAGTGTAAATTTGTGAGCTAATTTCCAATTAGAAGTCAAATTTCCAATGTATACAGTACAATTGCACCCTTATGGACCACTAAGGCAAGTGTTTTACAAATTGTGCACATTCAGGTGTATTTTTTACAGACTTTGCTTGGCTGCGACATATTTGTCTCTCAGAACCTCAGATGTTTTTAGCCGCAGCTGCAAAGACTACAGAGCCAACCCCCCAAAGTTTTACTTTGGTTATTGTAGGATAGCAGTTGCTGGACTGACTTGTCTTCTCTTTGATTTCACCACCTGGTTTGTTGTTCGGTTGGTGGTCTTTTACTTTTACCTCCTGCGGGCTACAAACATCCTGGCTTGCGTGTGTGCTCACATGTAGACACACCTGGACAACTTATTAGCATGTTAAGTCAGGAACTGGAGAATGGTTTAGCTCCAGGTGGTGATCAGCCATTAATGCCTGATCAGTTTTGCAGGTAAATGTTTGCCACAGACTGGTTAGACATTACTGAAGCCTGAAGGCTAGGATCATTAAGCTTTTAGTGGGAGTATTTGTAACAGTTTGCAGCTATTTGTTTGTACTGTGGTGACACAGTAACAACTAATTTGTTTCTTTAAAAACTGGAAAAAGTGCAAACAAGTAAAGCAAGCAATGGTGCAGCGGTGGTGTTTAAGGTTAAAGTAAAACAGAGTTATTTAGACATATACTTGTTGTGTTGTTTGAAAAAAATTACGAGAATGAGTTAAAATCAAGGAAGCTAAAGATTTTTTTGCAATAATAGGTTACATGATAGTACATCACATAGTGGAAAATAGTGATTTATAGAAAACATAAAAGGGGAAAGTGTGGTGGCAGTTCATGGAGTTCACTCCAGAGCACTCCTTGCTTTCTATGAAAACATGACTGTGTTTTTTTATTAGAAGGGAGAGCACTGGGAGTAAGAGGGAAAGTCAAAGAAAGATTGCAATTACGGGTTGAAATACATAAAAGCCCACTAACTGTCTATGCTTTATTCTGATACAGAAGATCCTGTCAATCTTGGATTAACCAACTGCTCAACCATCAATTCTGCAAGGCACCAACTCATAGTCTTTCCTGCAGTGACAGTACATATGTATGATGTGTTTAAAAATACTAAAATAAATACACTTTGGTTGAATTTTTAAGTTCATAATATCTCTTACATGAACTTCTGATCTTCTTGTCTCTATAGGCATCAAGAAATGGCTCAAATGATCATTTCGCTGCGAAATATAGGTGACAAAAGGTGGGTGTCATTTGGTTTTTCCCCCTCTCTTAAGCCTCTGACACACTAAACCGACATCAAAGAACTAGTGGCAACTGTTGTGTTACATCACGTCGCCTGTGTCTGGCCAAAAAGTTGCGCTTGAACACACCGTAAAGACTACAGCCAACTAGCACATGTTATGCACCTGCATAGAATATAACTCTCCAGAGCAGCAAGTGGAGGTTGTCTGCATTTATAATTTAAAAAGAACACAGAAGTACTAGGAATGCCGACATACAACCTGTTGTGTAAGATAAAGCAGCGTTTGCTTACCATTTTCACACCAGTCTCACCCTCTAATTAGACATTTTCATAATATAGC
>JAQQZW010000007.1:13240047-13253198 GCA_029814745.1 Zanclus cornutus | reverse complement strand
AAAATTTAATAAAATTACATTAAAAAGACTGGACATTTTCCATTAAGGTTCGGCACATATAGTGGTTGTGATGGTTAGGGTTAACGTTGAGAGTTAGGGAACATGTCACATCAATAAGGGGGACTCAAGCAAAGTAAAAGTACTGCCTATGTGAGAATGTGTGTACACCTGTATGTGAGTTGATGTGTACTTGTCCATGACTTGATAGAGAGGTTAATGCATTTAGGTACCACTGCATCAGGTAGTTATTTCATCTCAATCCACATAATTTTCCAAACAAATTTTTTTGATGTTTCAAATTACCTTCTCACAACACCAATGCTCAGAGTTGTTTTGCCTCATCGGCACAGAAGTTGCACTCAGAGATGAAAGAAAACATTAAGTCATAAAGTCGACATTATAGCTTCAAAGACTGTTGAAAGCTCAAGAAATCTACAACAATTACTTGTGATTACCGACACTTAGGCAGAGAATACAGTCATTTCCACTTGAACACTTCAAATTTGTATTTGTGGAGCAACAGTGTTTAAATCATTATTTCCTAGTCAGTGTAGTGCAGTTTGTAAATAGTGTGCATATGCAAGCTTCTGGCAGCAAATAGGCTGGTTCATCCCTCGATTTAGTCACACATTTTAGTTAAAGCTCTGCCTAAAGCCTATAAAACTTGAAGGTTCTTTATTCTTAGGTTAAGAATCAACCATACTCGCTTTTTAGCATGCGAGAACCTTAAATAATGTCACTTAGAGAGAAAGAAAAAAAAAGGGAGACGTTCCTGGGTGCCATAGGTCCTCAAGGACGAGGACTCAGTCGTTGTCTCTCCATCCCTCTGGCCAATGCTATGGGTAATTACTGACAGCTGGTGTTGTCCACTAAAGGTCATTGCTGTACCCTTTCTCAGAGCCCTGTCATGCTACTGTCCAGCCACATAATGGCTGTATGCTAATGATGCTAATTAGCGGGAAGTGTCAGAGCACTGTTTGTTTCCTGTCATCCAACGGAGCTCTTAAGGGGGAAAGAGGGAGGGAGAAGGTAGTGGATTATCATTAAAGCCACCCGGCCATTAAATCAGACAGTTCAGATCATTATCCTGCTACAGTCACCTATAGCACTCTTTTGTTCTCCTTGTATGCAGATAGAAGCTGACCGGTGAGCACACTAAGATCTACAATAGCTAGCATATGATGCAGCGCCCTTCCAGCTGGTCTATGATAGTAGTGAAACAAATAAGGAAGTGCTTTATTTAGCTATTCTGATCTACCGGTATGTGGCATAGTGAAAAGGAGTGGTGATACAAAAATGGATGGACGTTTAGATGAACAGATCAATGTTTCTCCAGTCTGTGCCACACCAAAGAATCATGGATTCTGGTTTTGTCAACAACCTAGTGTTGTTCGTCAGATAAAACAGGATATATTGCAACTCCAAATGGATTCAAAGCAATGCATATTAAACAGGATGGAATGAGCTTTTAATTCATATTCTGAGTTGTATCATGCATTCATTACCACATTCAAATATGTAAAAATACACACCAGCCCAATCCTTGGAAGATGAAGATATTCTGCAACCCAGTAGGAGGAAGAATGAGATATCATTCTTATCATATCGAAAACATAAGGCTGTATAGAGGATGGGTATTTCCATTATTGGCAACAGGCAGGGGTCTATTAATTCTGCCGTCCTAGTTGGCCCTACTGCTGAGGGTCCAACAAAGCCATTTTCATCCATGGGATTACTCCCTTATCTTAATTTTCCCCAGGTAACAATCAGTTTGAAGCTCAGCTGTTTCTGGGTACTGGCTGCCAGCAATGTTAGATGGCTTGGAAGAACTATATAAATGCAAATACTTCTTTATTGTGTTTATATTAAAAAAAGAAGTGAAGCAGGGAGTTTGGCACTTGGGTTCTTATTAAAGCTCTAGCTTGCATCAGTGTTTTCAGGGAGAGAAGTCATTACTTACAGTATCTGTTGGCATGGTTGGCGTCTCGCTTAAGCAGAATCTACTGTTGATGGACTTGTGGGGATTCAATAAAAATTATTGACTTTCTCAGATTTGAAAGTAATGCATATTGCAGTAATAAGAGAAGTATGTCTAATGGAGAGAAGCTCCAGATATTCATTAGCTAAAGAGTTGTTTTTCTCCCACCGACTAAAGCTTCAATCACAAATTGCTCTCAGATGAGACAGCATGCACTGTAGCAATAATAATTTTAATTACCAATATATAGAGGTTTGTCTCTCTTTATTCCCCCTCATGGGCACATTTGTTTTGGCTGAGTTTGTTTTGTTTTGCTTTGCAACAAAACTTTCTACATCATATCATCCACGTATCCATGCAATGACACCACTAATGAAATTGAACGACACAGTCAATCATGCCTTGTGTTATTGCTTCAGTTCCTAGCTTAACACTTAAAAGGATATTATTTTTGCAAGCACTCAGTGGTTCATGCTCTGGTCTTGCTGCATTAGTGTAGAAGGGTGTGTATTTACAATAACACACTCTGACATCACTGATAGGTGTTCATCTAAGTTCAGTTGAGTTGACATGTTTCTGAGCACACCCAATCAGACGAGATCATAAGTGCAACTGTCAACCAGAAGATGTCAGTAAAACAATTTTGTTTTAGGTTGGTTAGGTTAAATCTTAAACATACGACCTCCATAGAGCAGAACCTCCTTGTGACAGAAAATATTTAGTCGCCTCAATTACTAATGCCCTATTAGTGCTTCTATTAACATTGTTGATCTCACCACCAAAATGATATTAAATGAGAAAAGTCAGCAATGTGCTAATGATACGCTAATTTCCAAATGTAAAAAAACTGATTTTTTCTGCATGATAAAGAGATGATGTGGAGGTAAATTCTAATTTGGTGTTACCCAAGCATTCATCAAATCATTCATGAGAGAAATGCTGTATAGCAATGTTTCTCCCAGTGACTAGCTTCAGCACGGAGGACTCGACACGGTTACAACATCTCATTGTGATGCAACTATAATGAGGATATGGCTTTGTTATTCATTTAATCCTCTAGCAGAGCAAAATGTCTCCGACATAATTGGGGTTGAATGGCAGCTATTTATTAAACATTATTTACTAGTTAACATGCCTATAATTATATTATTAGGTTATAATATGATTACTTATCTTGAAGGCACTAAAAAGTCCACCAGGTACTTGAGCTTAACAGCTAATTACGTAAAGTAAATAACCTCTAGTTTAATAATTATTCATAGTTAAGAAGTTATTCCTTTTTGTTTTTTTCCTTTTATATTTTTTGTCTGTGTCTTACTGGAACATGTGATACTTCTGATGATGCTGTAACACTGTCAAGTGGGGAATACCATGAAGGAAGCAAGAGTCATTCCAAATGAATAACCTGCTAATAAGGTCTGTTTTGCAAATGATATTCAAGCAGTGTACAATATTCCTGGAAGGATAATGTAAATAATATTCAGATGAAATCTAACCCTGAGACTGTCTGTGTTGGAATGGAGTAAGTTGTTTCTGGGGTGTATAGGATTGGCGAAGGGTGAGGGACGATGGCTATATCGTTAGATTTATGCATGAGTTTGGTTTAATGGTATCAACACACGCTGTTGGAATGGCTTCCCACACCATTTCAGCACTCTGGGAGAGATGGTTCAATTACTCTGAGGGAAGCTGGGGGAGTGCGCCACGTTCGAGATACTAGACTGACAGCTATTTAAGAGGCAGCCTCGTAAAAGAGATTTGTGCCTATCTCAGCTGGTGTCGTACTGGTGCAAGATTCAGTGGAGGGGTCTAACGGCTGCAGCACTGAGCCTCCTTCTCACTCCAACCCGCCTTAATCTGCAGGACTGAGTGCTCCCCGCCCGCATTATGGATCATTTAGTAAAGCCATAAAAGCTGAGGTGTTTTCACATGAAAAGTTATTTCTTCACTACTTCTACTGTGATTCATTCCTCTCTCATCCACATAAATGCCTCAGGAGAGAGAGAGAGGCAGAGAGAGAGCAAGGGAGAGAATGGTGGGGGAGAGAGAATGAAGTATACAGGGAAGAAAAATCTGCCATGTCATAAAAGCCAATGGTCTGCTTACATTGATCCTTCTTTAAGATCTCTACAAGGATTTAGGAGTATTTTTCATCTCTTCTGACAGAGGTTGTAAAGCTAGTCTTTGTTAACCTTTGAACTTGTGTTATTTAATAGAAAGGGCCATTATTTGTTTTGTAGACAATATTGTTTTAACTTTAAAACTTAACCCACATTATATTTAAGCATTAGTCTGTAGACAGACAATGCCAAAAAACAACTATCAACTCTTATATTAGAAGAACAAATATTAAGGAACTGATACTTTTCTGTTTAGAAAACTTTTATATACTTTATAAAAAACCTAAATAAATATATATTTTTAGATTTGAATCCCCCTCTGAATTTGCAGGCCAGGTATCAACATTATTGTTTTAGACACAGTGAATTCCTTGCACAGTGTCAAAGGGTATAATGTACAAGAAACTAAAGACAGTGTCCTTGCTCTCTGCTTGATTGCATCTCTTCAATAATGAAAAAGTGAGAGCTTTAATCAATTTCACAATGGCAAATCTATGGGGCTGCTGTTGTCATACACATCTTCCACGCCTCCTCACACACTGAATCACACTCTCTCTCTCTCTGTCCCCCTTCCCCAACATACACACTGATTCATACACATGACCACACACACAGATCAGCCAAAATCAATTATGTCAAGCACTGTGGTTGAGCACATAATGGTGGATGTTACTGGTCATACACATCGAGGTGGTTGGCAGAGAATATTGATTGTAAGTTGCTGCTGCCTTGTCGCATTGCTCTCTCCTGCGATCCTGCTGCTCCAAATGTCTCATCTGCTGTTAGCATGACAGGCCCTGGCTGTCCTAATGGTGACGGCAGCAATTTGCAGCCTCCCCTGCAACCTCTCTGGACCACAGCAACAGGAAGGGTGATTATTACTTTAATCCCCTTGTGGAGTTCTAACATTACAAACCAAAGGAGTGGGGAATTTATCTCTCTATGCTGACTATGCTGAAGGGGGGAGAGAGAGAGAGAGAGAGAGAGAGAGAGAGAGAGAGAGAGAGAGAATATTGCTACTGTACATGAAGTTTGGGGTTTTTCAAATAAGGAGTGGAATTTGAGGTCTGGACTACTCTGGTGGGAGTCTTTTATTTGGAAACAGTGTCTCTTTAGGGGGGGTTAATCAGCTGATCTGAGTCATGTGGCTTACAGGAGTAACAGTCATCAAAAAAGAGCAACCTCAAGCAAGTGTTGTTTTGAAAAGGGAACTTTTACGACCAGCAGAAATTTCTGGTGAAGCAGTTAGTTAAATTTTCCCTTGATTATGTCGGCAGCACAGCATGTTTTTAGAGTCCGGAACAAGCCTATAAATATGACCGAATAAATCTACTACTGGAAATGTTACCAATTTACTAAAGTTTGAAACATACCAATATGTTTCTCTGAGAGATTAACTGTTTTTCCACTAAAACTTACGTAAAATAGAGGTGGGTTGGAGTGGGGCAATTGTCCTTTGTTGGTTCCATTTTACTATTAAGTCACCACAAATGTTCATCATTCTGATATTTCCTGTCTTATAGGATGACTTTCTTCCTCTGTTTACAGGATGTTAATAAATAGCTTAGCACTAGCTCTAATACAAAGGATTTTCATAAATATAGAATCAGTATTTTGTCACTACTACTGACTACCCCACAAGGTTACAGCTGAGTATAAGACACAAAATGCTGTTTAAAGACTGTTATTACCGTTACATAAAAATAATTTTTCCAGTGGTATAAATGCCTGCCAGTGTGATAGCTTGAATTCTATGAGCCTCAGAGGATAATATACTGTAAGAATAGACTTTAACTCAGTAGTGGTATACACATAACAATTGAAATGAATATGAAGTAGCAGAAACACGGAAGAGATGAATTTATGCCTTCCTTTAATCACATGATGTTCATTCCTTAAGGTAAAATAGATGGGTGGCTGCCTGTGGTTGACAGGCTCGGCCTATAGCTGGGTTGTTGTCTTCTCTATAGCAGTATCAGTGGCACCACCAGAGGCGGTGAAGTCGCACTCCACAGCTAGCTAGCTTGCTAAGTCACACTGAGAAGAGCCATCTGCTTCCCTGTCTGAACTTTAGAACAAAGACACCAGGCTGTCAAAGTTTCCCTCAAACAGAAATGCACCATGACTCAATTGCAAGCAGACGCATACAGGCAGACCGCCATGTACGCATATACATACACAGTCACACACACATGCACATGCACACACTCCACCCACATATGCACACTCGTTTTGTCCTTCTGTTCGGGAGACTAATGGACTTTCCCATTCTTAGTTCAGTAGCTTGTCTGAGCGAACGGATGTAATTTTTAGATATTTTTATATTTTTGCAAACTCGGAAATAGCTCCCTGAAAAAACAAAAAACAAAACAAAAACTAAATGAGGCATGTGGTAAAAATGTGCATGTGTGTGTGTGTGCTTGTGGAGATGAACACCTGTTAATATTGAGTTTATTACTAAATTTTCTCCAGTTAGTCCATGTGGTCAGTAGGTGTAAAGCAGCTGCAGGAAGTCTAATAATGACTTCCTGTTTACTCCGCCTCCTCCCACCCACTTGCCAGTTACAGCCGGCCATGTGGTCTTGCATAGACCAACTCCATCACTAATGAACTGGCACTGGACACAAACCTATGGCAGACTAAACACCCCAAAATGCTGTGCACCTACAAGAAAAACATCATCAGGTTTTACCATAAACCTGCTTTGTCTCACACTTGCTCATATAAGCGGATGTGATCCTCTTTCGCCATGGGTGACACCTTAGATACTTATGGGTGAGCTTGAACTTCAAATGACCTCACACCTTAATGTATTGATCAATCAGTGTTCCATTAATGCCGCCCATGTCTCCTGCTAATCTAATCTTTGTTTTCTCTTTCCGACTCGTAGGCGCAGCCACACTATCACACATGAGCAAAGAGCAAAAAAACCCTGGAAAACCTTTTAGCGAGCCTTATTTTGACATACATAATGTGTTCCAGAGGAGCACACTTGAATCCTCTGTCAAGCCAATCTGTTTACATTAAGTGTGAAGAATGCCTGTGCATGAACCCTCCTGCCCTAACACGAGAGGACAGCTGATATCAAGCTATAACACTTGGCCTGTTGCTGTTTTCCACACAGTGTAGCAGAGTGAATTATTAGCCAGGACAGAAACTGTCCATAACCTGACATGAAGAAATATTACTGACACTTCGACATTTTGCTATCTTTAACACCTAAGATGAAATCCAGAAGGCAGCGAGTTACGGTTGTGGTCATATCTATCGTAAACATTGCAGTGTAAGCGTCACTGTCGATAAACCCTAACAGTTCTGCATGCAGACAATGTTGCACTAGCAGACTGCCATGCAGTCCTCCTCTGTACTGATGTAGAAGTTGATATGTTGCACTTCTCTCTCTGATGGTAGATCCAATTGGCTAGCACTTTCTGATAACTTGGGGCACAACGCAAAGGGAAGTTCTAAATCATACAGCTAGATCTGGTGTTTTTTTGTGAAGTGACAAAGATCCAATTAAGATTGAAATGTCGACAGTGGAGGGGCTGTATGTGGAGCATTGCAGTACTAGGATAACCTCAGTGCATTTACCTGTCTGAGCCAGTCATGAACACAGAAATCTGAGTTGACTTGGGGTTTCTATGGCGTCAGTAATGGAGTCCAGCACGTAACTTAATGTTAGGAAGGAGTTAAATGTTACAGTTCGAGCAGGTCCTAAATCCACCCAAAATCGCTGCAGCCTCAGAAGAGGCTTCTTGCAGCCCTCTCATAAGTGTGTAAAAGTGTATTTACATTATAAAATGACTTAAAAAACATCAAATGACTTTGTAGGCCTTGCATAGTTCAGAGAAATTGGCAATTGAGATACTGTAGCATACGTATCATGGGTTTATGGTTTTTTTATTTTTACATATGGTTTACACATCTAAATTCACAAAGTGTCTGAAACATGGCATAGAGTGGTTACAGCTATAATAGGTTTGTCAGTGTCTGACCACCCTGTGCTGCCATGGTAACCTCTTTAATAGTCCGCAGAGTATGGACACAACATCTGCCGTGGTGTGCTGTGCTTGTTTGATTTTTGAAAGCCCAGGCAAAGGCAAAGGCAAAGGCACATTGAGTAAAACTGTTCCTGTAGCTCTGGTTCCTCCAAAATGTAGGACTATATATTTGTTTTTTTCAAAGTATGAAGTAGGGGTGTTGATGTTAACACGTGTTGACAATAACTGTGACACTTAAAAAAGTGATATATTGAATTTATGTTAATTAAACGATGATATTGTGTAGTAATACAATGCCTTTTCCTGTTTTTCTCTGTTCTCAATTTTTCATAGTAGGTGGTGGTGATGTACGTAATAGCTAGTTTCCATCTGCCATAAAACGGAAAATTTGATGTGTAATTGTTTTTTGTTGGCCTTTCTACACTTATGGTTACAGACTCTCACTCCACATCCCTACACTTGTATTTTGAGTGTAATTCATTTGCCAAAGAAGAGATCAAACACTAAATAAACAAAAGTTAAAAATGCATTTGACTGATAGCATTTTTTTTTTCCGAATTTGACCAATAGATTTCACTCTAATATCGTTATCATGAATTCTTTCGGCCGTGATAATGATGAAGTGAAAATCCGATACAGTGAAAGTCCTAGTATGAAGGTTAAAAATCCCTGCTGCCAGACGACAACATTTCTTTGTTTTTACAGTTACAGTTTCACCATCGTCCACCAGTGTAATCATAGACAGAAAGGGTTTGAACTTTAAGTTTGGGTCTTAGAGAAATGCAGAATCAAAAGCTCTTCAAAAGTGTTTCTCAACATATCCCAAATGAATGTGAGGTTGTCTTTGTTCATGTACTGTGTCTCCACCCAAGTTTGTATTCCTCCCACTGAGCACAAGGTTCAGCTCAGTTAAGCGCTTCAGTTAATCTGTGTGACATTCCCAGGAAGACAAAATTACTCCATTCTGGTTAACCATTACCATTCTCAATTAATCATTCTTCAAGCCTATATGAGAATTTCATGATGCACATCCCCTCTCGCTCTCCTTCTTCTTCCTCTTTTCCTCATGCCACTGGTGTTACTTCATCACTTCTTTGTTGACACCCACTGGCTGCGTGGCGACAAAGCCTGCCTGTCATGTGCTCCTTAGCCGGCTTGGAAACACCGCTGTCGCAAGCGCCTCAAAGCGCCATCTGTTACTTCCCCTCCAAGCAATAGGTAAAGTTAGCATCTCTGCTTTTCATCCTCTCCTGGATATAGACAACCAGACACACATGTAGACTCACCTACACAAACACATACAGCACACACACAGTATGTTCCAGGTGTTAGCATATCCATGTGTGCTGAGAGAGGAAATGACAACTTGACAGATCTACAACTCCTGCTCTCCCCAGAGGTGGACATAGAAAACAGAGGGAATGAGAGGAAGAGGGGATGAGGGCAACAAGAGGGCGATGAAGGGGGGAGGATAATGACTTATATAGACAGGTTGAATGGGTGAAGAGTCACTTAAGGAGGAAAAGGGGCTGCATGGGTAGGGATTTGTTTATGAGTATAAATGTTTGCTCTGGGTACCCTTAAAAAATAAATAATAGATAAATCGCTTTACAAAATAAATTGTATGAAAAGCTGTTGTCAGCTGAGATATCAAAAAAGTATTACATTTATTGAACTCTATTAGAGCTTTAGTTGCTGTTATTAGTAGCAGTGGTTGTTCTGATGCATCCAATATCAGAAATGCCTTTGTTACTGCCTGAATTGCTGGATTGTGTACTGGCCATTATATGCACCGCTCTGATAACACATAATTTATATATTAGCCCGGGACCTTGCTACTTCCCGGCAGTGTCCTTTACAACAGTATGCCACTAAATAGATTATTTACTGCACAAGTAGCTAATATCCATAAGCAGCAAGCAAATTGTGTAGCTAAAAGCACATCCATAGCATAACATCAGCTGTTAGAGAATGATAATAATATATATAATTCTCTGGTATCAGATCAGTGCTATGTATCAGCTGATACACAAAGTTAAGGTATTTAAATCGGTATCAGGAAGGAAAAATGTAGCATAGTAGTAGCATTGGTTCCTTTACATGGAACATTGAAGACAATATTTGGTATAAATTGAGGTTAACTTTTGGTTTGCTCTGAAATAGTTAAATATGAATTGATCAGACATTGTTGTACATTTGTATGTCAAATGTAGAAAAGGCTTTGAAGAGATGACTACGCATGTGACTCTCCACTCTGCAACTGTAAATTCTTTTTTACTGCAGTTTGGTATTTACTTTCCTTGATTTTAGGAGCGATTAGAGCTTGAAAGAAATTAAATGAAACTGACAGTTTTTCACTGACCATATCTTTTTCAATGTGCTTCTTCAGCTTAGTTTCTGTATCAAGATATTGTGATGTTTTAATTCTGTCGCTGTATGATATTAATGCAGGGACATTTCTTTCTGCTCAGTCTTAACTTGCCTCCAGATGGAAATGGTAAAGATGAGTTCAATTCAGTGCTAACATCATTCAAAGAAAACCGCTGGATCTGTTCTCTGCATCAAAAGATCAGATTCTGTTGAGTAAGTATTTAAAGTCCTTGCCTGTCAGTCAACAGATTTTGTTGAAATTGGCAGCTTTATCAGAGTATATCTCACATAGATTAATGAAATCAGATTCTACTTTAAATGCATTTCACTGCCACGATAACACCAGCAAATCTATAATGACGGCTTTAGCCCCAAACTAAAACAAGCCAAAGTGTCTAATGGAGTCATCAGCCCACTCAGATTATCATCATCTGTTTGAGCCAGCTACCTCTGTGTACCATGCTCCTGCACACACACACACACACACACACACACCAACACACACACATGCGTATCCCTCAGATTCCCAACTACAAGGAGCAAAGAAGCGTCAGGAGATGTTTAATTAAGACAACAGATCAATTAACAGCTCAATTAGCCTGGCTAATTAGGGGCTCAGTTGGAACAAAAGCTCGCTCTCCTCTGCACTCTCTTTCACTTGGTGTCTCTCTCTCACTCTCGTTCTCTCTCTCTATCACATAAACGTACGCTCGCACACTCACACCCTCTCACAGGGTTTGAGCCCAGGACATGGTTGTCGCAAAAACCTCGCTGTAGAGCATATAATCCTACTTAATCGTCAGTCCAGATTTTGGCTGAAAATTGCCTGGAAGGGACGATAGGAGCTGGAAGTCTGTCTCACTCCCAGTTTTATCTGTGAATCCAGGATGCTAGGGATCTCAGAGGACTAATTGAAGTTACAGCAGCCCGTAGGTGGGGGCAAATTTTAGTAAACCGGGGTTTCTTGTGACAGTGTGCATTACAGTATCCTTTAATGTGTTCAGATACAGTATTTGAGTGTATGCATAAACTCACATGAACTCAGTTTCAACCTGCACAATTGTCTGTGTGTGTGTGTCTGTGTGTGTATTTGTAATGCTGCCTGGAGTACCTAGGTTTCTTGTGCATGTTGAATCTTTTGAAGGTGGTAGTGGGGACACTGCTGACGTTTACATGCCTCTGAGTCTACATGTATTTGGCAGAAGCTCTCGCTCTGAACCTGCCTTCTCAGTCAATTAGGACTACTATCAGGACAACTGCTAGTTGATACAAAGCCACATACGTGTGTGTCAATGAGAGACAAAAGGTATTTTTCCAGTCAAATCCTGCACAACTTTTAAAAATCCACATGCATATATGTGGCCCTGCAAACAGGGTGGCTGTGACAGGTGCAGGCTCGACCCCCCCTTTGCATTAACTGCTTAACACTCGCTTGCTCGCTAAGTTGACTTTTGAGACAGAGGCAGGAGTAGCATAGACATTGGTGGGGTTACCGGTGCAGCAGAGGCTTCTCTCCACTTCTGGAAACATAACCTGAATAATAATACAAGGAAGCACTCCGCCTCTCCCTCTTTTTGTTATTTTTATGCAAGCAGGAGACTGTGAGATGCTCTTAAATCAATTGAGTAAGTAATAAATGTAGTTAAAATGATTTCAGTATATGATTTAAAATCATTTAGAGAAATCAAATGTTCTGGTGCATCGGTATAACAGTTTTTATCATTGCATCATAGTCAGTCTATGAGTCAAAATGGAATCTTTAGGTCACCAAACATTTCCCACACCTATGAGAAATGAGAAAGAACAGATTGTGTCAGAAAAGAAGAACAATGCAACACTTTATCTATTTGAATAGTTTGTTTCCATTTCCCTTTGTCACAATTTTATTTCATTAAAAAGGTTAAGTGTAAGTGCTTTGACTTTCACATTTCCTGTCAGATTTCAGTCAAAATGTGCATAAAACAGGTGAATGGAAACATATTGTAAAGATTGAGTGAGGGGGGAGGGTGATTGTTTGTACCGGTGGTGGGCAGTGTAACCTTTGGTGAGTGTGACATAGATGTCATCATCTGCCCTTCCCTTGCTGTCCCTGGGGTGTTTGTCTGTGTTTGTTGGAGCTAGCATACATGCATATGCACTTGCATATGAGTGCGAGTGTGTGTTTGAGTGTGTGTGAGTGTGTGTGTGTGTGTGTGTGTGTGTGTGTGTGTGTATGCGTTTGCCTGTGTGTGCCTGTGTGTGCCTGTTTGTGTCTGTTTGTGTCTGCCTGTGTGTCAAGCAGGGTTCAGATGCCCGGTCACCCCATATATCTCCAACGCAGCAGACAGGTCTGGGGTTCTGTTGCTGATGCACTGTCTTCTCTCATTACTGAGCAGGCCCAGGAGCAGGCCCAGGCTCGACACACACACACACACAAACAGACACACACACACGTGCACGCACATGGTCTAACTGGGACAATTAAATGCGACTGGAAACACTGGAAGAATCTGTCTAAAGTGAAGGAGACGGCTGGAAAACAGCTTTAAATTGATGCACGCTGACTTACCTTCACAGTACAGCCAGATTCATATAGCCCCCCACAACACACTGACACACACACACACACACACACACACACACACACACACGCGACTACACCACCACACAACCACACAACCACAATGGGACACACTGTGCAAG
>JAQQZW010000007.1:12461377-12472125 GCA_029814745.1 Zanclus cornutus | reverse complement strand
GGACTTTTTAACATTATCAGTGTGTCCTGAAATTAAAACAGCAGGCAGAGAGTTCACAAAACTCACATAAAACACTGTAAGTACTTTTTGACATTCTAAAAAAGACGCATCTTTGTTTTCATTTGCATGATTTACATGCTCTCTAAATAGAATCAAATATAGTCTCTGGCTGTATCAGCAGTAGGCTTCAAGTGACAAAAGTTTTGGATTCAGAAAATGGGCCCTTAATGTGTCTACACTCACAGGATCAGCCAAGTAGTCCATTGAGGGAAGGAAGACAGAACCAGCCAAGACTTCTCTTATCAGGAGAGTAAGAGATCTGAGAGGAGTGAAGAGATAAAGCAGCAGGAAACAGAAAATAAGAGAGAAGAGAGTACTCCTTATCTACTTCTGTATTGAGGAGAGTCCTGTCAGACTCTCCTCATTCAGGGACTCTGATGCTGTGAATTGTGTGTCTCACTTTGACATATATATGAAGGGAACTGCAGCGCTTTCAATTTAACAGAACTGGGTTACCTGCAGTCTGTTGCCTTGGGAGGCAGGATGTAGGGGAAGAGCATTTCAGTCAGCTTCCTGAGGTAGAGGAGCTCATCTCTGCGACTGCGAAGGGCCACATGGAGGTCTGGACCATATTCCTCCAGGGCAGCTTGTTGAAGATACTCTGTGTTCTTAACTACAGAGGAAAGCAAGAGAGGATGGCTGCTTTGCTTTTTACGGTAAACACAAAAGAAGACACTAAAAAGTGGGTGATGCATATGAGCAATACCTTTCTGTCTTGCTTTGCTTATTATTTCAATGTGCTTCATGGAAACTTTAAGAAGCTTTTGTGTGATTAGGGCTGCCACATCCACCTGACAGAGAAAAAACATATTTAAAAATAACAAATGTCTAGTCAATCAGCAGTCCAAGATTTTAATTCCACACAGTGTAATTTGTCACCTTCTGGGTTCGGCGAACCAACACAGCTGCAAAGAAGCGCAAAGTCACTCTCAGCTCATCCACAAATGCCTCATCATCTGTGATGTCTCTGAAAAGAAACATTGTACAGTCAAATCAGACATGACATATAACACATTATACCACTGCATTTTATATTACAATATGCAAAAAATACAGAAAAATGGTTTACCTATACCAAGGATACACAAAATTTTCCAGGACCAGCTCCAGAATCTTGACAAATAAAATAGAACTAGATTGTGAGATAATTTGTCATATTCATTAAATAATAATTTAAAAGATGTTAAAATGTTTAATCCATGTGTGTATTACCTCTGAAAGGGAAGCATCAACCTTAGAGGGAACTTTCAGGTCAAGCCATGGTTGATAGTTTTCCAGTAATAAAGTTGGTCTATCAATAAATTGAAAAACAACAACAACAAAAAAACAGTATTATATATAAAAGGAGCACAAGAGTCCGTTCTCACCACTAGAGGGTAATGTAACACCTTCTATACCTTGATAATGAACAACAGTGTATCATAGCGCACATTTAATACATGCTGACAAACCAAATGCAATAAGATTAAGGCAGAATTAGAGTCTCTCTTTGATCAATCCATACAACTCTATTTCTAGTTTACCTTACCGTTTGCTTCCAAATTAATCACTTTGTTGGATTTTTGTCTTTTACCAGCACAAGTAAACCCAGGATATGCAGTACCATGGTAACATACATAGTCACAGGGAATATACAAGTCTATGGAGTGTCCCCTTTTGTCAGCAGGGTGTTTATCTTGTCAACATAACTACAGTTGATACAAATCACAATGTCACAATACAGTCACTTCTTACTACTACACAACATAACCATGTATCTCACCTGTGCCTTTTGCATTTGATTTTTCCACAAACGGCACAGCTGTTGCCCAGTGGAAATAACTCCTGCTGGTATGACTGCAAGACAAAGTTAACATACTGTAGATTCATATCTTTTGCAGGGATCCAACCCACCATTCACTGCAAAAGTCCCTTTATCATAGGGGATTCCAGTTAATTATACATCAATCAATATATCCAATAACAACAAACAAATGTTGGCTAAGATTAAATATCATGTGTTAACAAGACTCATATCAGTACAGATTTTCTTTCTCCCTCAAATATATTACGTAAAAGCGGCAAAAGACACACGAAAAATATGATCTGATTGTTATGATGAAGGTACAGAGTCACTTATACTGTGAAATTTGCAGTGTCAGACAACTCTCTACCCAGTAATCCCTGTTCTTTGACCTACTTTGGTTTTTGGTTTGATGGAGATGAAGATGTTGGGAAGCAGAGATTCTGGTCCCAAAGAGCAGTAGAAAGTGACAACTCCAGCCAGGAACGACCAAAACACCATTATAATGTGTATATATCTGTAAAAACAGAAGAAACATACTGCTAGTAACTGAGTAAAAAGACTTAGCATTGTGAAGTTGTATGAAGTGACACCGATGGAGTCACAGCTTCTGTGTACTTGCCTGTTTAAAAGCACAGTGGACAGCAGCAGGACCAGCAGCAGAAAGCAAAAGACTGGATACTGTCGGGCCAGCTCTCTGAACCGGTCTAGCTTCATTCTGCGTCTTAGTTTCTGCAGAAAAGCCCCGATGCATCCCATCTCCTTCGCTTTAGTAGCCTACTCACGCGTAGCGTATTGCAAATTACTGTAAAATAAACTAGACATCATGGTGCGACTGTCTAAAAATAAATAAGGGCGTGTAGCAGCGGCACAACAGCGTCAACTCAAAATCCTTTATGCAGCTTTTTACTTTAACGTTACTTACCAACTTGATTTTTATTATATCTACTATAGCACTTACTGTAAGTGTACGACGGACGTTATGGGCCATTTTTACTGTAGTCCGGGAGCGACACCATCATGAATTTGCGGACTAAATACGCAGTCTGCCTTGTTTGTAGGATTCACGTAGAAGAAGCGAGGTGCCGTACACAGCTGTCGACCACAGCAGGATTAGAGGTAATCACACAGCATCATCTGTGTATAGACTATCCTAAAACTGACACTGTTTGGCAAATGGCCGCGGTGCTCTAGCTGTCATTTCTGTCCATTGAGGGGCAACGGTCACCAAATATCCCTGACTGGTTGTCAGCGCTGGAGACGCGTGATGTCACCTCCGCTACGCCCACAGCAGCATCTACTGGCTACTGTACTTCACAGACAAAAAAGTAGCTATATCAGCTATACTGCCTCAAATTAATAATTAGTAATCAGGCCAAGTACCTCGATTTAAGACGACTCCGCGGTGGGAGTGGCGTTCCTCCGCCATGTTGATTTATTTCCTTAAATAACGGACTCGAAGTGTACTAGCGTTAATAGTACTTTATGGGAAATAACTTACCACGACGATTTGAAACTATACACTGAAAGTAATACACATTTTTCATTTTTGGACTAGCTACCGTAAAAAGAATCCTGGGGTTAGCATAAGCGCCAAATGATTAGTTCCGCTCTAGAAGACACAGCGCCGTTGTTGCTATGGTTACCTGTAGATTTCGAACTATGACTTACTGCTGAGCGAGACTGTGTTTGATGTGTTTGAGTTGCTCAGACACCAGCCCTCAAAAAACATTATTTTCAAGCTTGTTGTTTGTCTTGGCCATTTCTTTACACAGTTATAGCAACACAGCGTACACAAATCAGTTAAGCCTTAAATGCTACTATTGACCTGTCGAAACTGAGACTAACAACAAAATCAACACAATCAACAGTGGAAACTGGCCAACAGAAAGTCCGGATTGAAGTGAAGGAAAACAAAAGCTTTTAAGGTCCAAGTTGATCTCCACTCAATGGATGTATTATTAATACGCTGTCAATCTCCGTTTTAAATGAGGAGTCAACAACGAGAGAGATAACCATTAGGGCTGAGTACTACAGATCAATGAGGAAAAGCCAAAAGCATCGCGGTTAGCGCGAAAGGGAAAGCTATCCTTCAGGTTCAGTTCAGGCTGGTTCACAAGACACAAGCTTCTGTTCAATACTGCTAAAGGCCACTTTAAATATGTATTGTCCCATAAATAACAGTAAAGTGTAAAAATGTGTAAAAGTAATTGGATTCACAGAAACTTTTAAGATTAAGTTTTGAGTTCTGTGACTGTCAGTTGTCACTGAAACGAGTAAATTGAGATGAATACTGATTTGGATAGTTTTAGCTTTTACATTTAGTGTATATGAAGTGTAATTTGGTTCATATAGTTTTCGACCATCATGTCGAAATGTGTGCGACTATTTTCATTGACAAACTAAAAGAGCATTTTCACTGCAGTCTTTAAGAAAAAAAGTCTTTAATAGGAAAAGCACAAGTGTAAATACTGATAATCAATGAAGCTGCCTGTTTCAGTGCCTTATTGTCATTTATGGCTAACTTGCTCATGTTAGATTACTTCCATCTTTTTTGACTAGACTTGTCTCTTGTTAACTCTATGACGAATTGAGTAAGAAAACGTACACTGGCTTGTTTGTAAAAATCTGATACAGCATCATTGTATGTATTGTATTCCTTGGTCTAAATGATCTGGTTATGCCCTTTTGTTGGTCTTTCTCTGTCTTTTAAAAAAAACCCTAAATTTTTTCCTCCTGCTTTGCAGCTTGTAATGTTTTCAAATCAAAAGTGTTTCCGTCACATAAAATACAAAGGCAGTAGATTCAAAGTCAAACTTGTTGCAAAACAAACACCAGCCAAGTTGCATCTCATGAAGATTTTATCCAAAGAGTAAGACACAGATAGAAATCAAAAACTTTATTACAAAAATAAGTTACACTCACCTCCATTTTACAGTATAAAACAATTTATTTGCAGGAATGCAAAAAACGTTGTTGGCCACCAACAATAGTTTAAAACTGCTAACATCTTTTTTTCAAAAGGTGGTTGTTATGATTTTATTGAGGGAGTTAACTGTATAGAAAACTGGGATTGAAGAGCAGTTTCCTTTTTGCTATACCCGGAAATAGAAATCATTCACTGCAGTATCCCTTCTACCACTATGTGACTATGATCCCTCACCAAATCATAGCAGCTAACATTAGGCACACATGCTCACTGGCTGGGCAATATGGCAATTCCGTCATCCATCAAAGATTTAACTCAAAAGATCTTCTACATAGTTGCTGTCTTTAGGGAGCTGGGAAGGGATCATTCAAGATTAACATGATTTTATATGATGAAGGTTTGGATTACATCATTTTACATTATTCTGATGTTTGAAAATGTACTGTTTCCATATAAAAACAAACCCACTGGAATAATACAGTGGCACAAAAGGGACACTGCAGGGCTTTATTTATGTTTTTCATTTTTTTTTTTAAATCAAAGGCAGTTGGATGCCTGTGATGTTGAAGCCTTTACAAAAGTAACATTTTATCCGAAAAACTATACAACCAGTAACTACATACTCTGAAGAAGCAAGGCGGCTAATTCAGTTCAAAATAGGATAAAAGCAGGGCTTGTTCAGACTCATCATATGAGATTGTTTTGCATGCCCAGTTTGACTGTTTGCAGTGTCAGAGCTGCAGCTGAAATGACTATATTACATTAAGTACATCGTTTTTGCGCTGCAGCTCTTGTGCATATTTTGTATGAAAACAAGCCCTGCTTTCATCAATATAGTTTCCCTATTTACAGTACAGGCCGGGTAGTTTAGTCCTCTGTACTGAGGTAGTCAACCAACCCTTTAAAGAAAAGTTCTGAAAAGAACCACTTTCCTGGAATGCCTGACTTATCCATGCCAGGTGGGTACACCCTAAAAACCTGCAAATGTTCTGTCAAACATCCAGATCAAACAATTAAGATTAACATGGATATTCCGACGATAAAAATTGCGATTAGCACAAAAATATACAATAGCATCAAGCTCCTTTGAGCCACTTCAAACCTAAGAACTTAAAAAGTGCAAATTCTTCAATAATTATTTAAAAATGGCATGTTCAGGGACAGGGAAGGGGTAGATTGTAAGGGCAATACATAGAGCCCTGTATATCAGGGCTTGATACAAGGGCTCGGGGCAAAGAGACTGTAGCAATATTCAGAATCCTCTCGTCATCTTTTTAAGGTGGCAGTTTCAGAAACAAATGAAAATAACAAACATTGGGGGAGGGGAGATGCTTCGTCTGTAAGGCTGGAATATCATTGGACCTTTTTGTCTTGCTCTTTTTTCTTTAACGTCCATTGCAGCTTACGGTGTAACCCCACACATCAAGTCAGTATCCACTGTGACAGGTCAGGACCGTCCTCTGCCCCGTTTCCCTGCTGGACCAACATGAGGAAGATACAATTACTACAGAGTTTGGCAAAAAGAAAGATTCACAAACCCATGTTGCACACATTTCCCATCAATTTGCATACTAAGAAAATAAATAAAATTCCCCGAAATGTAGACTTAAGGGTCTTTTGCCACTAAGGTAGCACTCAGCTGGCCTCCTTAAAAATACAGTGTTTTGTGAATGACCTTTGTGTGCTGGCAAACAAGCTGACTGCTCTGAAAGATGACACCTGTCAGGGGTTAGTTATGAGGCCAATAAACAGGTGTAATTTACTTTCCCACAAAGTGCAACCTTATAATTATTCCAAACATCATTTCAAAACAATAAAACCCTCATATTTCAATTTCCTCAACTACAGTTACTTTTATTTCATTTATAAATAATACCTCTTTAAATTCACGTCATTCATCTGAACTGTGTTTTGATAACTGGCCCTCAATAGATGCAAAGATGGAGCAAAGTAGTTGTTTTTACTGTGATATTCTACATTTCTCTTAAAGCACAGACTTAAAATAAACAGAGCCACATAGCAAGTTATTTTTTCACTAGTGGACAATAATGATCTGGAACAGAAAAAAATCAAGCTTTATTAATCAGTGTAAAAAATTTTAACCACTTCAAAAACTAACAGCAGCGCACAAAATTTTATTGTACCTCTGCTTGTTCCAGGGCCTCCTCGCTGGGAAAAGCCCAATCGGCCCCTCGGTGTAACAGCGCCGCGGCCCCTGGTCTGACTGGCACCACCACGGACTCCTCCCCTCCCTCCTCGTCCTCTCCCAGACCCTTGGAAATCATCATAGCCATAGTACGGGTCATCGTAGCCGCCCCTGTAGTTGTGGTAGTCGTATCCGTAGTAATCGTAATAGTCTTCATAGCCATAATAGTCAGGAGGGTAAGAATAACCGCCCCGTCCACCTCGGCCTCTACCTCTCGTCGGTGGTGGCATGTGGGGAGGCCCGTAATAATAGTATTCATCATACCTGAAAGAGGATACACACACTCAACATAAAAATGGCATCCTGTTTTACAGCAAATTCAGATTTAATGGCTTGGCTAAAAATTAATAGGTTCACGTTGCACCTTTCTATCTTACATTTGTGTTTTAGCGGCTTGTCTCTGGGCTTTGCGCTCTTTCCGCTTCTGATCAGGGGGCTTGGCGAAGACTATTTCGATGTGTTCTCCCTCAAGGTCTTTACCATTTAGATCAGCCAGAGCCTGTGAAATTGATAAGGATAATAAAAGTCAAGTTTGATGTAATTGCAGTGAAAACCTACATTTATAACAGATATCTTGTCTGTGCAGCGACAGTGTACTTTTCATCCATACCTTCACAGCACCATCTCTCTCCTCAAAGTGGATAAAGGCATAGTCTTTTAATTTCTTCACCCGCTCCAGCTTGCCAAACTGGCTGAAGGCCTTTTCAAGTATCTCCTCTGTGACAGTGCTAGCTAAGTTCCTCACAAACAGCACCTTGACCTGGTAATGAAAACACTAAGTTTAGGTTTTTCCAGAAACTGGAACAAATACAACTATAAAAGAAAATGGCAAAATAAATAAATAAAAATTGGTCACACATATTCTCGACAGCATGCCGCTGATGACCTCTGGCCTTGTGGCTTACCTTGGCCATGACCTCTGGGTCTGGGTCCTCGATGGTATCAGCCCACTCCACGGTGACCACATTTCCCCACACCTTCACCTTCCCGCTCATCAGCCGGCGACGGGCCTGAGCAGCAGTCTTGTGGTCTTCATACTCCAGAAAGCAAAAGCCTCGATTCTTCTTCTTGTCGTCTGGCTGGTGGTACAATATGACATCATTTAGACCCTCTGTAGAGACAGGAAATGGGAAAGAGGTGGAGAAAAGGCAGCAGGTGGTTAATTGGGTTTATTCAACGGAAGTAATTGTTGCATCAATGACCAATCAACAAACTAGTAACATAATTTGCCTTTAGAAACAGCCCAAACAAAATACAATTATTTAAAGAAAATAAAAATTCTACACTAAGTATTCACTTATAAGGGCAAAAAATGTCTGCATCACTGAGTGTCCAGTCAGATCTTAGCGGTAAACCATCATAGTAACGTGATTCACTCCAGTATAGTAATGAGGTCATCATTTGGACAGAAACAAGAAATGCTTGTAAAAGCTTCACCAACTAAAATCTTAAGATACAGAGCAGAGTCTAATCAAAATTGCCTAACTGACAAAAAGGTAACGTTTTTTAAATTCACAAATGAAGCTGTTGAATAAATATCACACCGATTATTATAAAAGGAAAGAGAGATTAAAGGACAGTGCTGACTCACCTGTGACCTTTGCAAATTCTTCAACAATCTGCTCTTTTGTTTTACTCTTGGGGATGGAGCCAACAAACAGTCTATTATTGGCCACAGAGATGCACACACCAATGTGTTTTCCCGGCCGAATTTCATTGTTGTTGCACTGCAAAAAGACGGATGATGGAAAGTAAGTAGAAAAGAAAGAAAAGGCAGAATCAATGTAATGGAGTCCATAGCAACTTGTTTAGATTACAATTTCACATCCTTAACCACTATTAACAGACATGTCTTTAATACCCCAACATTACATATATACTAAGAATTTTCTATGCTATATTAGCTTACTTTGCTAAATTATACTGTCTGCGTTTCGACTAACAATTCCATCAGACCCTCTCTCTTGTGGATCATACTTGCAGTAAAGTGGACATACCAATTTAACAGCCTGCTGTGCAGCTTCTTTAGTGCAGAAAGTGACAAAGGCGTAGCCTCTGTTCAGGCCACTAAGGGGATCCATCATCAGGCGCAAGTCCCAGATGGGGCCAGCTTTCTCAAACAGTGGAACCAACTCATCCTCAAAAAGGTCTCTGGGGATTTTGCCTACAAATATCTGCCAAGTTGAGAGCAAAAAGCAAACATGGTGCATGAGAGCAACTCTTTCATTTGACATCTAAAGTAAAGGCATACATTACGTTTAGTAGTATCCCGTCAGCTCTTAGCGGTAAACTATCAGTGTAACCATGGTTACTATAGAGGATAATAAAAGTTTCATCATTTGGACACTTTATAAAACCTGAATGCACTTGGCCCAAAACTGGTGCAACTTAAAAAAAGTGGCAAGTTCTGTACCTCTGTACCGATGGTTGGCTGTGCCCCCGAGTGGGCAGACTCTGGTGGAGGACCACCATACTTCCTCTGGCCCGTTGTCACATCAAGTGTGTATCCAGTCCTCTCCAGCAAAGCCTGATCATCAGAAAACATGGTAAAGGAGGACAGTTTTAACAGCCATGAATTAAAGAAATCAGTCTTCTAATTATGTTTCACAGTAAACGTGAGAAAGCACTTTAAAGGCATGTAAGAAGAGGAGAAGAACACTCAAAACAGCAAAAGGGCTATAGAGATTATCTTTATTTTTACATTCAAAAGCACTGCTTTAGTGTTCACATATGTTGTTATTGTTCATACACATTAATTCACATAAAACTAATTATCTCAAGAAAGGATTAGCTCTCACTTTGATTTTGGCTTCATCTGGTCCTTTATTGGTGTCTGACACTTTGGTCCCTTGTTTCTCTCTCTGCCTGTACGTCTTCATCACGCCACAAAGAAAGGCACTTTTGTTCTGAAAGAAAAAAAAAATACTAGTAAGTACTATCAAACAATAATAAAAAACATGTCATTGTGATCAGGACAAATTCTGACTCCTGGTTCTACTGAAAATACAAGCTGTTGCACAAGACAGCGAGGGTCCATCTTGTAGAAAAGATCAATGATAGTTAAAAGCTATGTGCAACCACAACTTAACTACATAATGCCTTTATACTTTACTCCACAAAAAGGACAATCATCCACTATAAGTAACAACAGAAATAAAAGGGTCCAGGTTATTTAAACGGTACACCAACAGTGCCACATGCATACCTGAACATGTGAGAGGTCACTGTCCTTAAATTGCAAAAGGACTTGCAGAGCACCTTCCTCGTTGAATTCTTTCAGAGCCTCAATCGCTCGATCATCTAAGTCACTGTGTGACACCAAACCTGGATGAGAGGGGGGACAATGGAGAAGACTGAGAAAGTTTTCATGACTACCTTGTCTTTCAAACAAAAATTTAAGTACAACTGAGAGGATCTAAGACAAGAATTTACATGCCAGTCATTTTTAATAACAAATATTTCAAACTGTGAAATAGATAAATAATTCTTACTACAATTATGAGTGAGCATCATGAGTTGCCTGATCTAATAGAGCTGTATTTAGTCAGGCTGCATTTTACCCTCCAACCAGCATGTTTTCGCAGAACTAATCACAACAGATGTGACCGTGCAACTCGATATGCCAGTGCCCCTCTATACTGTGGCTGGCAATTTCTAATGAGTTGGTCTGCATTCTGTTCTATGGAGGGGCCATCACCTGTCCCAGGCAGCCATACACCAGACAGCTGCTGCCATTGTTTCTGCTTCAGTCCCATCTGGCAGAAAAGGCC
>JAQQZW010000007.1:11976992-11991718 GCA_029814745.1 Zanclus cornutus | reverse complement strand
TGGACTGGTTTCTGGAGAGATGCCTGTTCACCTCCTGAGCACTGCCGAGGTGCCCTTGGGTGCACCCGGCGTACAGCCCCCTCACTCTGACATCTCTCCAATACATATGGGTTATGTTTGTGCATGTGTGCTTCGGACCTGTTTGTGAAAATACAACAGCGTGAAAAAATGTAATTTCCCCTTTTGTGGATCACTAAAGTATGCTTTCTTTCTTTTCTTCTTCCTCTTCTAAGGGTTCGTCTTTTTTTTACTGGAGAAGTGATCACTGTTTCCATTGCATTAGAACTTCATTGGATGGCAAAGATTGTTCCAGGTATTAGTCAAACCCCCAGGTGTTATCAGGGAAACTGAGTTACAACTTGTGAAAAAGTACATTTTGGTGTTGTCATGCATTAATTCCTGATAGTGGACACCTCGTAGGACATTATCCCTCACATAACTTGTATTCTAAAGGACAATGTAAGAGGTTACAGGGAACATTATCAGATTTATGGGAAGATCCCCTTTGAACGTGTGTTTTGACAGCCATTGTAAGCTCAAAGAACAGTTAAAGACTTGAGCTCCAAACAGATTAATGAAAATAAAAACACAGCGAGGAAAAGTGCAGTTTCACATCAGCTGCTGCTTTCCTGTAATTTATCCATTTTGTCTCTTTAGCGTAGATAATGATTACAAGTTCCCTGGAGGTGATTATTATAATTAAATAGTTAATTAGTGATAAACAGGCTCTAGTATTTCCTTTCCCCTGGTGTGTATTTCAGTCTTTGTAGCATTGCCAGAAGACATCAGATGCCTTTCGGCCTCATTTACAAAACGGATTTTAGTGTCATGTTTGAATCCTCCAGTCCTTTAAAACTGTGAGATTAAAGGATGAAATGTCTAAAATCTATTTGTGGAGTTCATAATTGAGTTAATCTTCTGATATTTGAACACACACAACACAAGAGTCTTCAGATTGGATACCTGTTTAGTATTTTAAAACTAAAATATCTCTTTAAGTTGCTCACATTCCCAACACTTTCAGTATAGTTGGATTTTCAGTCTTACAGAAATTATTAAGCATGTTATAAAATCACAGATTAAGTATGCAGTATGCCATACACATATACACACAGACTGACAGCTTGTTGCTGTTGGCTGATGTTATGTTATGGAGAAATTACATAGCTTTTTTGTAAACCAGAACCTATCATGAATATTTTTCTTGTGTACATACTTTATGTGCCAGATGCTTTCTTTATAAACAAGGCCTGGGTGCACTTGATAGTTTGTGCACTTTAATGAAAACATTGTTTACCCCGGCCTTCCCATTTGAATTCTCTCTGAATGCTGTTGCTTTGAGAAACAATCTGTCTTCCTTAGATTCTCGTCACAGCGTTATTATTTCCATCTCTGCCATTTTTCGTGGGATTTTGCTATTTATATTCATGAATCCTGTTCAGATATATAAATTAACCATTACCAGCTGTACAAGACAGCACTAACACTGTTGACAATGCTTTCTTCTTCCCTTTTCACATTTGTATCTCCATCTTCTGCAGGTTTCATTACTCAATAGTACATGTGTGATTTTCTTGGTTTGATGCTTGCTTTCCTCTGCATTTTATTACAAGACAGATGCATGTTTTTCCCCTTCTGAGTGAAAAAAACGAATTAAAATTACAGTGGGTCTTGCTAACTTACATGTTCTCTAACATATATACAGCAAACCACTAATTTAGGCAACATAATGAAGAAAGCAGAGTGGGAGAAGATTAATAGAGTGAGAGAGAGAAATTGAGCACATTTATCCTCCTACAGTCTTTCTTAACATATTAACATATACACGCACACATACGCCTTCACACCAGAAGAATAAATGTGGAATTTTTCACAAAGACAGTGGTGTTACATACAGGTCCTCTTTGGATATGGTGATCTGTGCTAATTTCAGCTTGTGAAGGGCTCATTGCATGCATGGAATATGGTCTAAAAATGTAAAATGAAGTCTCCTTCAAAAACAATCCAAGGCACACTGTAGAATTTGTTAGTTCCCAAGATTTGGCCATTGTCTTAAATGGGTAAATCATCTCAGAGCCACATATGGAAGACATCTAGCAACTTTGGTAGTTAATAGCCCAGGAGCCTTTCTAGCCACTAAATTAAAACTATATAAATACAAGTGAATAATTATGAACGAAGGGTCATACAGACACGTCCAGACAGTACCCATGGAATGAAACTCTGAATGTTGTGTAAAAAAGAATACAGCTAATACCTCTGAAGACAAGCAAACATCATATAATTCATTAGTTTCATTAGTGTCTGTTAGCACAAATATAAACTGTTCTGTGGGGCATCTGTGATATCAATAACCAGTTACTCAATACACTTTTCAGACAGCTGAAAACACCAAACAAGTGGCAACCTTTAAACTGAAGTGAGGTTTGAACTCATCTCATTGCTCTTTCTTTCAAAATCTTTTCTAGTAAATAGGGAGTCAAACCTACTATAGAACCAGGCTTTTCTGAGAAACGTGTTAATCTTGATGCTGTCATTGGCAGTAATGCTGTTACTCCAACATACAACAGCATAAAAACAAGACCCTAGCCACAAAACTCTGACAGGAGGAAAAGCTCACCACTGACTCCCAAAAGAAGAAACAACCTATACGGTGTCTTTTTAAAAACGGAAGTGACATTTTCTAACCAGTTAAATTTAACATTCACATGAACAACAAGTTTTTCTGCAACTCTGTGAAACTGAGGGATGAATGCATCATAAAACAATAGTTCTGTACCTGTCTGAGCGTGATCAGCAAGTGAAGGTAAACAGGTAAATGTGCAAAGAGGCATTTCACCATGAAATACAGTAGCTTAGAAAAATTGGTCAAGTGTTTGTTTTCCTGAGTGTGACCACTGGAGGGCGCTGTTGCATGCATTAACAATGGACGTGTAATTTCAGAGACAAATGAGGGGAGTACTCTGCATGTGCACGTGTCTGCACATGCATGTAAATGAGCATGTGCATGACAATGTGTGCAGTAGTTAGAATGTTTTAATTATGTTTCTCTGACCTGTACCCTCTTATCCAAAGCTTTCAGTTTACAGCAGTGCCATTTGTTTCAATTTGCTGCTACTTACTGTCATTTTTTCCTTTTAAATGAAATGATGCATTACCACAGGGCTCCTCTTGACATAAAAATGAAAAATATATTGCTTGTCATGGCTGTCAGACTTCATATCCCTGGTCAGACAGTGCTGCTGACATTTCCTATAGGTATCTGCTTTATTGCCTTGGCATTTAGAGGGAAAGCTATACAGATCTCTCTGGCACATACTGGACAAGAAAAAAAAATGGATCCAGATGACAATCATTGTTTCCATGACAGCATCAATGTTGACACCGTGGGTAAACGGGGGTCTGCCATTTGTTTTAGTGCTTGTTAATAAGGGGACTGAAAAAAAAAGTGTGTGGGTACTGAATGGAAGTGGCTACAATTACATTAAAGTTGAATCAGTAAGTGTTACTACACTCATAGTCGGCTGTTTTTCCTTCAGCAGCAATTGGGGGAAATCTTCTCATGCTGAGTATAGCAGATGGACTTAAAATGCACACAGACTCGGTGGATCCCAATGCAGATTGCTGTGGTCTCGTGTATACATAGAAACAACAGCAAATACCATCTTTTGATGTAAGCTAAAAAATAAACTGCCTTGTCTGTGGTGAGAGAAAACAGTTCCTGAGGGTACAAAAACATTTTCTTACCAAACATACGTACGTAATACTGTGTCATTATCATGCTTAACAACAAATTGACTGTTAATCACCCAGAAGGTAGTTTGTGTTACATGTCAATAGGTTTGATTCATGATATTGTGAGCTATGAGACAAAAAATTCACAGCAAGCACCAAATACTAAGCAGCGTTGCCTAATTTGTGAATATAAAGTGTTAGCAAGATGTCAAAGCATATCTCTGAAGAGTTCATCAGGCAGACGCTTGAAGGGATGAAATGAGGCATCTGATCTTTTTGTTTCATTTGCAGAGGCTTTAGGGAATCAGGATGTACTCAGAGGATATGATGAGTCAGCAAAGATCTTCAGTGTGTATTATTCAAAGACCTGGGGGATGCTTGTCTCGCTGCATCTGATTACATTATTATTATCTGGTGATTTGGAGTTTTGACAACCAGTGCTTCTCTTCAGCAATGGATGTTAAATGTCAGGACACAGTGGAGTAACACAGATACAAAACCTTTTACGGCTCAAAACCAACAAAATAAATCCATGTTTACTTTCTAACCTGAGCGAATTTTCCTGCTAGATACAGAGTGATGGAGAGTTACCTAAGAAAGATTCCCCATTTTAGTTTAATGTGATTACGGGATGCAAAAATTCCATAAACAATTGTGTATTTCACAACAGTAAACAAAGCACAGAAACAACACTAAGTTTAGAGCCATGCTGTACGCTCTCTGTGGCTGTACTTAGGCACAGTGGTGCTTTGAGCTGAATGCTAACATCAGTATGCGAACGTGCTCACTGTGTCATTGGTTGATGACCCATTATCTGCATATTAAAATTTTGATCTGATGTTGGCGCAAGAGGAAAAGTCAAAGGGTCACTAAAAGTCAGCAGGATTCATCCTCTCTGGAACATGAATGTCTGTATTGAATTCCATGAAAAATCCATTTAATAGTTGTTGAGATAATTCAGTCTGGACCAAAGTGGTGGACCAACAGACAAACATTTCCATCCCAACCATGGCTAAATATAGGCATAATAATGCATTAATAATGTGGATTTTCTTCAGTTTTCCCAAATATGTAAAATGTTCTATGCTGTACTAATACAGATCTATAATCTAAATTTTCATAGATTATATAGTTTATACTACAGGATTATAGCCCTATTTTTCATAGTTTTTGGAGATTGCAAAAAAAAAGATCACAAGAAAATCTGTACTTGCTCGCATTAGAGACAATCATTGTGATTTTTTAAAGACTTGATCCGAGAGCTTGCTAATGCCTTGTAGACGCATGCAAATAGGAAGCGTGCTAAATGTCTGGTCGTGTTGGGGAAAGGTCGGAGCACCATGCAAGGACAAACGTGGCTTGGAGACCAGACAGAGTTGGGTATTCCTCATAGGGAAAGTTCCTGTAATGTGTGATTCCCTGTCGCTGTCAGTCATGTGGCACGAATACCATAACGACTTCAAGGTTCCCCAATATAAGGCAGACAGTCATGCATTGTGAACAGTACAGCGATCTGACGACTTTAAAAGTAGTGCAGTTTGACAAAGGCTTTAGATTAACTTGATAACATTTTCTCTTAACTTCTCATTCTCTTTCTCACAGCTACATCTGCTGCAGGAGTCTCTGTAGGGTGTAAAGATTAGTAGGGAAAAGATGGATCACAGAGGAGCTGCGCTGAATGTTGGTGAAGGATGACTTACCTCTTGGCTTGTATGAAAATTGTAATTAAGCTGCTACCAGTAGAATTTAAAATTTGATTACTTAGAGACAAGTAGAGCCCCTCAGAGGTAGTGTTTAACAGCATCACAGTCACAGTAACAGATTTGGGCTTGTATACTTAGCAACTTAACTTCATATCACTGAGTCATCCAATAGGAAAATAAGACAGTTTATTCCAACAACTTAACATCCTCAGTGGTTTTGAGGTGAAAGAACGTTGTGTATCAGCCAAACAGATTGGAAAACTGAGGCAGGATGTGGAAAAATGAGATCTGGAACACACAATTCTAGTCAGAGCTTTTAATAAGCTGAAGCAACATTTGTTTCAACATAGAATATGTCATCATCAGAGACATATGGGAAGAATTATGGACAGAACAGACCTCCTCAATCTGTGGCCTTTCTGAGTATGCACGACACAGTGTGACCACATGTGTGCTCTTGCAGTGGGACATCAATAGCATCCTAAGTAGTGCTCCAGTGTTGTGTAACCACAGAGCAACTAATTGCATTGTTGGAGCAAAGGTGAAACATTTTCTCTATTATTAGACTCTTAATGGAAAGACCAGCATCAAAATCGAACCTATTCAAATCACACTTAAGGTTGTGAAGGGCAAAGTCTATGATTTCACTCATGATTTTCATTCTTCAAAGCTACTGAAAATATTACAGAATTTAATTCACAGTAGTTATTTGCATTTGAACTGCCATAAGGTTCAGAGGACATACAAAGAATTACATGATCACCCGTAATAACTGTAACATTAAGTGTTGCACTTTTTTAAAGCTGTACGCTTCAGAGCTCATCTTTCCAGATTCCACCCTCCAAAGTTTACTGTGGTCTTCCCAGAGCTCTGTCGCTCCATCATTACTCTGTGTGCCTCCTCCTTCAAACTCTTCTTTTTTACATTTTATTAAAGAGGGTACAGCTGTTGGGAGTGGTGTGTTTTTCAATGGTTCCGCCATCTGCTATGTAGAGTAGCTTCACACTTTTCACTCACAGTGAGGCAATCCTCTTCCTGTTTTGGTTGAGTACCCTCTTTGTGTAGTCATCAATCAGTTCTGCACAGTTTGTGAGAAATTGTACCCAGAAACCCATGAAATTAAGACATGGAAAGGAGAACAAAAAATAAACCAGTGTCCTTGCTGATGTTTTTCTTTTGGTATAGCCATGATGCTAAGCTATAAAGATAAATTTGAAAATGATGTGGTGGTTGACACCTATAGTAGCAGAGCCCAAGAACGATCAGTCAATCAATCTGTCCATCCTGTCGATTCGGTCTCAACTAGGTTCCCATGAAATGTGATACAGTGCATCTAGTGCAGCAAATTCTTTCTCTTTTTGATTGCCATATTTGTACAGTCAGTGGTCACTTTATGAACAGCACCTGAACAATCTAAAGAAATCCAACACAGCTGTTCTGTCATCAAGTTTACTTTTATAATGCCAATATTGTTTTATTTTTTTTTACAGTTTTTTAAGGTGTTAATTCAGTTCTATGTTCTAGCATTGACATCATTGTTAGTGGTGGTGTTGTACTGCACTGCGTTACATTGAGTGTTGCCATATTGTAGTTCTTGATGGTACAACTGGATTGTGCCAAAGTAAAGAATCTCTGTTCTTACCCATATATGCTGTTGTGACTTTGATACATGTATTATCAAAATCAGTTGCTATTCTGTGTAAAGTTCATTTACACTAATAGTTCGCTGACACAAAACATCTGTATTAATTGAAACTTCACGGCAGTACAAAGCTCAGTTAAAAAATATAATCCTTACTCCACTGGAAGGGGCTGACAACAAGACAATGTCAGACTGAATAATGAATGGATAAGGCTGAGTAATAAGTTTACAGCTGAACAGATTTCAGTTTCAATTATTCTAACAACTAAATGCAAGTGACGACATTCAACTCTGTAATTCCTTCATTAGCTTTGAGGAATGAAAATCAGATGAGTTAAAAATTAAAAAAAATGTGACAATTGCAATTAGTTGTAATTAGTTGCTCTGTGCTTACGCAAGACTGGGCCAGTACCTAGGGTGCTATTGATGTCCCAGTTCCAAAGCCTACATGTGGTCACATAGTGCACATATAGAGTCAGAAAAAGCCACAGATTGAGTGGATCTGTCTGTTCTGTTTAAAATTCTTCTTCAGTTCTTTTTTTGGCTCTCTTTAGTTCTGTCCTTTTTAAAAGATGTGTTTTAATAGATAAATATAGAATTTAGAAATTAACTGGTTGTATGAAACTCTGAAGTGACGTATTTCTGCACAAACTTCAGGGAGTGACGGGTTCATGAAAAAACAATTTTAGTACTTGTAAGCACTACCAACCTGTGTTATCCCTTCAGTTAGAGAGCTGATGCCTCTGATAGGACTTGCATTTTTATAGGCCAGGTGTCTGGACAAGCTAACAGCTGGTGGGGTGGCTCCTTTTCATCTGAGCAAGAGGAACCAGATGCTGTCTCTGCATCACACCACTTCTATAGAGATGTTCTGTCTCAAGATGAAATAGATTGTAGGAGTGACAAATTAATTATATGAATTAATGATATTAAATATGTGTTGGGGGACAAGTTAAAGTAAATGAATGTAGCCTTGTAAGTTTATCCTGCACCTCAGCATAACAAACATAACAACAAACCACTAAAAATACTATGTGTGACCGATCGATCTGTGGCCACTTTGCTGCCTATAAAGCAGATTTCACGTGGTAGCTGTGGTCAATATCTCTGACCTGAATATCCGGCTGCTTTCCAACACCATCCTGTCGATACACAAATTCATTACTGATGGTGCCCTCAGACAAACCACTGTTGATGCAGCTGTTGATTTGTTAGGCTATTTTAAAAAAGAAAAAAAATAGAATTGACATTGTCACTGTATGAATAGTAAAGAAAGTAGGTTGGTTGACATCCAAATGACTATCAGGCTCAACCTCTTTGGGATGTCATAGTGTACTGAGCTGGAGCAGTGAAAGTGTGTCACACTGCAACAGCTCGGGAACACTGCTGGTGGCCTGGACAACTAGGGCAGACAATTGAAATTGGGCAAAGCCAGTGGACAGAAAACCATTAGAAATCTGTTCTACTGAGCCTGACATGGTTCACTTGTGTGTGTCCATTTCAGACGATGGTCTCAGGCTTGAGTCTGTACAGAAAGGATCACCAAAGACTGTGCGAACGAGGGGAAAGAAGACAATTACAATGGCTACTTTGCGGCGGCAATCAAGATCCAGAACAGCCTCAACTCGGCAGGATCGAGGCTCTTGTTCTTCTACTGCATCTTGCCCTGTCTTCTCTGGACCATACAGTGACCATGAAGAAGACCCACCACTACGCCGCCAATCCTCTCCTTTGCTCAAAAGCTCTCTTTCCAGTCTACACAACTCCACCAGTCCAAGCCCCAGGGGTTCCCTCGCTAGCCTCCAAGGGTCTGTTCCATGCCTCCAAGGATCATTGCCAAGTCTCAGAGGATCTCTGCCCTGCTTCAAGGGCTCTTTAGCCAACCTCAGGGGATCAATCTCGAGGTTAAAGAGGCGGTCTCTAGGCAGCCTGGAGAACTCAAGCCCAAGCCACAGCCCCAGCGAGAGGAGTACCAGCCCCAGCCTACAGAGTGGCAATGGCAGCTCCAGTGATGATGATGGCAGTTGGGACACTAATAGCTGGAGCTCAGGGGCCACCTGCCTGCTACGGACTCCTGTTAAGCAAGACAGCCATGAGGCGTCTAGGGAATCAGGTGGAAAGTCTTGCACCACTGGTCAGGCATCTGCTACTACCATGGCTGAGCCTGAAATCATTTACCAAAATCTTATCTTCTCACGTCCTGCTGGTAACCTTGAAAGTAAAAGAGGTTGTGCTCCCAAGGGGACTTCAACGGGGTTAAGGAAAGACACAGGAACCCAAAGTGTGTCCTCATCTAGCATAAGCAAGAATGCTGCTACAGTCTCATCCCATCAGCGGGATGAGAGGACAAAGGACAGACGCAAGTTCTCACAATTTCTGAATGAGGTGACCTTCAGGGTGTTAAAAACTAACGGTGGTCCTCCTCAAAAACAGTCTACCCTTCGACATCGCTACCCCTCTCCTCCACCACCACCACCATCAACTCCATCTCACCCACCACTAACAACCACACTACATTCAATGCCAACAAACCCGCCACCACTACCATCTACATCAGCAACAAACTTGTGGTACAGCCCAACCAGCTCAAACCTTCAGACCATCAAGGAGTATGATTCAAAGGATATTACCAGCTCCATCCACCAGTGGAGCAAGACATTACCCAGCTGTAAGATCTTGGAGCCCGGGGATGTGTTAAGGAAAGTAAAAGGGGAAAGTCACTCATACCCAGAGCAGGACCTGGAGCTGTGTACAAAAATCCAGTCGCAGCCCTCCACTGGGAGACTTTATCTAGAGACAGACATTGACAGAGTAAGGCAACTTGATGAACTGGTCGCTAATGGCACCCTGGGGAAAGAGAGAAACGAAAAAGGGCTGGAGAAGAGTATGGAGAGAGGGATGGAGAGGGAAAACAGAACTTCATGGGAGAGAAATGGAGGCTTGGGGGTGGAGAATGTAAAAGAGAGGGAAAAGAGTAAAGAGAGCCCCTGGGAGAGGGACAGAGGAATAGAAAAAGGGAAGAAACATGATAAAGGAAAGGAAATGCCTTGCTGGGAGAAAGACAGAAGGATGGAAAGAGGCAGGGAGAAGGAGAAGAAAGTGGTGCTTACCGGTTTCGAGCCCCCTCCTCCTAAATCAACTTCTAGTGGACGGAGTAACCCCTGCCCTGTCTTCAGTTGGCCGGAGGGATTTCCCAGAATGTCCTACAGGTCTACCTCACTACCTAGACCTGTAAATATCACTGTGAGTACCTCTACATTTAAAAAGTTAAATAACCTAATTAACAGCCAATCTAGGATTAAATCAACAATTTTTTCACTTATGGTAGGGTAATGCGGAGAGTTTTGGTCGTATTGCTTATGTTGTATGTACTTATGTTTTGAGCTATCTGTTTATGAAGTGCTTGTTGGCACCCCAGTGCAATTGGAGTTAGCATACAGAAGTAGCAATGGAAAATTACACTTAACAAGTTTGACAGTAACTTTTCTGTCCAAAAACAGTGTCCTGGTTGCACTGAATGATCAGCAGAACACCCCTTACCATCAGTCGAGAATATTTATATCAGACAATCTGAAAGACCCTGCATTACTTTTAGACACAACATGTTCTTTCTTCCTACAATATTTGTACATGGCAACTAAGGTATATGCTTAAGGTTGAGAAAGCACTGTGGTTATGTAAGTAAACTGCAGTATGGCTACTGTTAGGCAGCAGGAACACTTAGTTAAGGCTAGGGAGAGATTTTGGTCTCAATTGCAGGTGTGTAAAAGTGCATGAACCCCATTCTCTTGCATGAAAGTTGCACTATACTATCCACCAGTCCGACCTCTACACTTTAACTTTCTGTCTTGCTAAATAAAATTCACATTATTGCTTGCACTGGCAGAGAACATTGGCACTGGATGTAAATCATAGGTGGAGCAGAATTGTCTCATATGAATGTAATTCCTATGTAAACTTGATTGCAGAACATCCAGTCAACTATTTTAATATAGACTATTTCTTTGATAGGAAATTGTCCCTTTGAGATTTGGTAGTCTTAGCATTGGACTGAATTTGCTATTGTTTTCTTTCTAATGTCTCTCTGCACTCATTGGGCATGACCAAAGTCTTTCAAAATCAAGTCAAATATATGCTATGGTGAACTAGTCAAACAAGAAAGTGCAGCCAAAATTTTCCAATTCTAACATGCCGGCTTGACAGCTGTGAGTCCTTACAATAGTCTGTTGTAGTTCACGCTCACAGTGATAATATTAGGTGTTTTCTTACATGTGATTGAGGCACAGTGAGAGGAGTTGGGGTTAGCAATGACAACAATGTGCTGAAATCATTTCCCCAACACTCTTCAGGGAGTTGCTTTGGAGGGAGACCAGAAGGGAGGAGGTCATAATTTCTTTGGTTGGATGCTGTCAAAATCTAGCTTACTCTTGCTTTGTTCCAACGTTACTAACCCCAGCTTTAAGGTGATCAAGGGACTACTAGAATTAACTTAGTGTAAGTTAGTTCAGTTCTAATCAAGGTTAGCAATTAGTCTAAATGAACATTTTGTTATTTTATAGACATTTTTACACTTGAACTTGAAAATTTTATCAAACATAACCAAGATGAGAAGTGCAGATACTGATGCATGGATTTTATTACATTAAAAGCACTTATGACATAATTCACAGTCACTTTATTGTGTGTTATTAGATAGGTAGTTGCTCTGATCACTAAGGGGAAATTATATCAGAGAGGAACATAATATGCAACTGTATGTCCTGTTTCCTATTAATGCAGTAATAGCAGACATAGATTGTTGAAACAAGAGGCCAAATGAAAAAGATTACTCGAACCTCTGATGATTTCCATCAATCTTTATTCAAGGCTTTGATATAGTACATTGCATCACATTCCTTCTTGTTAGCTGAATATTACACTTCTTATTAGATATGAATCATTTATGTTTGGTGGTTTGCTTAATCACACACTTGCCATACAAAACAAAATCTGCAAACATGATTATTCATTTACATGATTTGAATGGAGAGTCTGAATGATTTTGTACATGCACAGGAATGTAAAGAACTTTTCCTCATTCGTATAAGTTCTTTTCTAACAGACTCAAAATCAAAGCATGACCTGCAGTTTGAATGAATCTTTTATCCCTAGATGCGCATTTTCATAGCCAGGATGTTATCAAAGGAGTGCTACAGTAAAGGTCTATATTACTATTATTTAAATGCTTTAGCACCCCCCCTCCCCAAAACATCCAACAGAGATATAGCAAAGAGAGAAAGTACTGGTCCCTGTGGCATTCAATATTAAAAATACATTTACTCTTATTTACTGCTTGGGTTTCAAACAAATTTAACTATCCTGCCTGTGTGAAGGTACCTAATACATTAATAATTTAAACACTTTCCTCCATCTTTTTTTGTGCTTTTGAGCCTCAGGCTCAGAAATGCCACTCAGTTCTTTGGTTTCTCTCACACAACGCTGCACTTCTGTACAAATACTCTGCTGCTAAATGGGTGGACCTTGACCAATGTCCAGCAGTGAGGAAGCAGGGATGTTTGGTATGGAGCTTCCTGATTAGAATTTATTCATTGGATGGCAGCTCCCTAGCAACTGTTCAGGCAATGAGTGGGTGTGTGCATTGAAAGAAATACATTTGATACCAAGAGAGAAAAATGCTCTATGGCAGCTTTTCACACAGTTAGTGACTTGAGAGCAGGTCATTGGACGGACACGGAGAGTAATTCTTTGAAGGAAGGAAAGAGGGAGGGAAGGAAAAGTGTATACTGTATGTGATGGATTCTACATACAGTAAGCATCAATTAAAGGCACAGCTACCGTATACCAAAGTGTCAAATTTACAGTTCACACCAGTTTTTCAAAAACAAAAATGCCATGCAGTGAAATGAGCAATCAGAAATTCAATAGTAATTTTTAATCCAACAAAAATGGAGGGAATCTCTGTTTGCATGTATGTATGTCTGTCCTTTGAATAGGAGTTTTTCCTTCCATCAATCTCAAACTCCCCTGCTTGCATGCACAATGTCACATACAGCTATTTTTTTATTGGTTGTACTTTAAAAGGTCAGCGGCAGCTGAGTTCAAAGTTGAAATAAACTGAACTTTGAATGCGTCACTCTGTGGGATTTTTGAGCAGTGCGCCAAGCCAACGGTAGTATTTCAGCCAAGTTAGTTGCCACTGCTCTCCCAATAGGAGAAAAAAATGGCACTGCCCACGCAGAACCTTTTTACCACTGATCGTGTGTGTGCAGCCTTACATGTGCAGCTTGTTTCCCTTGCAAGAGTGTGTCCAAAAAATGCAGAATTAAAATTTTAGTCCAGGCTGAATTAAGGATGCCTGAAGAAGCAGAGCAAACTACTTATTGCTTCCTATAGTACAACCAAAAAGGAAGGGGAGCCTAAAGGATTCATTGCATCAAGTTATTTTAATGAATAATACTTAAGAAGACAGGAAGACATGCAGAAAAGAAAAACACAGCAAGTCACAATGAAATCTAGAGAAAGGCAGTAACATAATGCAAGTGTATTCGATGGCTCATGCTAAAAAATGTTGGCCATTAATAGTATCAAGAATGGGATTTGATGTAATTAAAATCCTCAAGGAATATAACCGTAATGAGTAACTCAATACCAGAGTGAAAATCAGTGTTTTGCTGTCCTCTCTGGTTAAAGTGTTCAGTCTGTCACATCTAACCTAACCAACAAGCATTGATGGGTGTAGTCAGAGGCGTGCTCTGTTGCACCCTGTAACCACACCCAAATCATTACTGATGTAAATTTGGTGTTGGTGGTGGTCACACTTTTTTACATTTAGATCTCGGGTTCCACTTCCAATTTAGCAACAGCAAAATAACAGCTCACGTTTTCCATTTTTCCTGAATGAATGCACTGTACAACCACAGTAGCAGCCGATTATCATTCAGTTATGCCTTCCAGGAATGCCGATCCACTCATCCTCCACCCTCTCTCTAGGCTTGCCCTCCCCACACGGAGGGATGCTGGGATGAATGGATGGACAGAGGGGATTACTGAGCGTTGTCTCATTCAGTAGCTGTATGAGTCATCCTGCTGTATCATTCGCAGCACTGTTTGTAACACCCACACAAAAACACGAAGCGTAGCATACACATGCTCATAAACGCACATGGCACTCTCGCTACACATATGTTAAAACTGTGTACCTGTGACATTCATTGTACTTCACTGAATCCTTGACTATAAATTCTGGGGCCAGTTGGAACTACATGCAACTTAGCACACACAAACACCTGCAAACACTTACCTCCTGCAGCACTAACAGTCTTCCTGAGCTAAAATATAAATTTCATGAGCATGAATTGGGGAAGGTTTTTATCACTGCAGTGTCACAGTAATAATGTGAAATTCTTATTTTTGTTTTTTGTGTTGGACTTTGGCTCCACTTCTACGCTGTGCCACATCAACTGTGGTCCAGGGGATGCACTGAGTAATTGGTTCTGCACCAAAGAATTAAGCCCAAGTGAAAATGTAAATGATAAATGCTCTTGTGAAATCCATTTCATGCATAATTCATGTGCAATAAACAAATCTATTCAAACAAGAACTTGTTGTTATATTCATCTTTATTTGAGTTTTCACATATGTAAATG
>JAQQZW010000007.1:11605672-11616026 GCA_029814745.1 Zanclus cornutus | reverse complement strand
GTGTAGGTCACCATCAGTTTTATAATACACATTACTTGGAAGTAGATTCTTACATGCTACATCAGTTGACTAGACACCAGAGACAGAAAAATTCACATACTTTACACTGTGAAAAAAACTGAATGGCACTTTATTAAAGAGCTTTTCTGAGTATGTTACAAACATATTGACTAAAATGAGTTAATTTGGTATTGTTTACATTTGACATTTGAGTTCCTACTTAGTCAGCCACTGCCCCACAATTGTATGATAACGTCTTTCTTGTAATTTGTTTGCTTAATAATAGACACTGTAACAAGACAGTATCAGCAGAAACAGAAACAAGCATACAGACCCCTCACCAGTTTGTTTAAACACAGGAATGATTAAAAGGAAGTGAACACCTGCCTCCTGCCCACCTTTACGCATCACAGCCCGTGTTTATTTTCAGTTCGGTGAGACGGGATCCTTTCTGAACGCTGTTTATGCAACTGTGTCTATTCCCTTTCTTCTTTCTCTCTCTCTGACAGCCTTAAACCACTAATGAAACAGTACAGAGGACACATGAAATCAAATAAGAGGACAGCAACTTAGCAACATGAAGTATCTGTATTACAGACCTTTTATAATGCATAACAGATGAGAAAACAGTTGATATATACTGTACATAAGTGGACATTTTTCAGACAAGTAGGCTATGTACAACAAATTGAGTGTAATAGAAGTGAAATGTGTTACATTTGGGTATTTGTTACAAGTATAAAAAGTGAAGCAGTTACACCTCTACTGCTTCCAACTCTCCTATCTTCCCTATAGACTCCTAAATCCTGGAAGCTATTCTGTGTGAAGTAAGTGCAAGTGTGCTTGTGTACATCTGGTGATACACGTGGCCACAGTAAGTGTGTGTTCACTGAACAAATTACTGCAGTGGGGTGCTGTTGCTAACAAGCTGTCTTTAAGTGCCATTTCCTGGTAGAACAAAGAGTCTTTTTTTTTAAAGCACATCGTCGTTATTCCAGGTTCTCCAGAGACGGATGCCTGGAGCCAGAAGAAACTGGATCCTCCACTCTCCTTGCAGCCAGGGAGCTGTGCCCAGAGCCAAGATGGCTGTGCTAACATTTTAGATCTCTCCTCAGGCTGCCCAGGCGCCCACCACTTTGTTGGAGACAGCCGGCAGGCACAAAGCCACTTTGAGAGTCCCAGGGCAGGCTGCAGCAGACACTGGGCAGGTTTGAGTCTCAGTATACTGTGACCTGAAAGACTAGAAAGTTCCCATTCAAAACAAAAAAGAAGCTACATCCCTATACAGCGGCTGGCTAGGTACACATTTACAGCCAACTTTTCAGAAGATTCCTTCTCAGTGAGTTTAAAGTGCCTTAAAGGGGTTTGCCCTGCAGGTAAGGTTTGCCTCTAGGTACAGATCCTAGATCAGATTGGACAGCTGTAACATCTGTAATATAATGAGTTATTAATGGTTAAATGGACGTTAGAGCAGTTTCTACCACAACCACAAATGCATTTGTACATATTAATAGTGATTCATGGTTTGAAAGAAGTGGAGAAACATGATGCAGTTAAAAAACAAGGCTAGACCAACAGGAAAGAAAATGTAGTCCTTGAAATGAGAGGTTTTATGGGGTCGCGAAAGCCTTCAGTTCCGTTAATGGTTTCCAGGATAAATAAATGTTCAAGGGTATAAATCCATCAAACAGTGTCATTTATATCCTCAGGTATCCTTTGGCTAGTGTATCCTCAAGTGGAAATTATGTCAGTTTTTTCAACCATCTAGTTTCGGTTAGATCCAGTAGAACAACACTGTCCTCTCTTGTAGAAAAAATCCACTGTGTGGTGACGACAGGTTCCCAGTAAGCATCCCATGCTGGTTCAGTTCCTCTACAGAGTTACTGTACAGTACTCTCATACTTCTATGTCCCTTCAGTCTGTCAGTTTGTGTACATAGTTGACAGGAAAAGTCCCATTTCTGCATGGGTCCCCCTCTATGTGACCAACCTGTTAGGATTAAGAGAAATGCTATATTTATGATGGGAACACATGTGAAAAGTTTTACATTTCCCTCTATGTTAAATCTTTAACATTGCTACCCAAAAGAGGAATTGACAAGGCCATGTAATGGAACAAGGAAGCCGCAGTTGCACTTACCCACCAGTGGGGGTCATTAGTGGCCGTGACCACAATGATCTCATCTTTGAAAAAGGCCAGCTGCTCAGAACTGACTGCTCTGCAGTCCGCTAAAGCCTTGACACGCTTTTGATGGGGCCTGCTACCAGAAACCTGGACGAGACATGTGATATATTTACAGTGTGCCACCAGCGAATTTATATTGACAGTAGAATTTCACAGGCCTTTTCTGATTTTCCACAGAGCAAAGTCCTGTGGAATTGAAGTGTGTGATATGAAATATTAAACTATGGGCTGAACATAGAAAGAGGTTTCTGTATGATTGTACCATAGCATTCCTGCGGGGTCGTGGGGCACAGGTCACAGCAGGTGAGGATGACAATGCTGGAGCAGGAGCTGGTGTGATACCTGGACTATTTCCCACTAAGCTGCAGTACAGCTCCTCTTGACTGCCCACACAGCTTGATGACAGCACACTACACTTCCCCTGGCTGCCTCCTCCACTGCTGGTCCGACGATACGATGTGGTCTTTTCTGAACTGGAGGGTGGAGAAGTCACATGAAATAATACTGATCAGACAAAAAGCTTTTTATGAGCATGTCAAAAATGGAGACTCTTAAATTTTCAAATATTGCAACAACTTGAATTGCATCTTTCTGTGGCCACCTGAAACCACCATGTTTTCAGAAATGTGTTGAAACACTGCAGTGCTGTCTCACCTGACAGGCCCTATGTGGTTCTGAGAGGATGTTGGCGTGACACTGCTTTGAGACCCAGAGCTAGCACCAGGTTGGCCCTCCGAGGTCTGCCTCTGTCCCCTGAGCAGACCTCCCTGTCCGTGCGGAGACCTCGGTGGTCTCCCCCCTTGACCTTGGTTTTCTATGTTGGGTGAAGGAGAACTATGTCTGGCCTGTGTCTGGGGACTGGAGGAGTGGGAGGCCGGGTTAGAGCAGCGTCTGGAGGGCGGGTTGCCCTCCTGTGTTGTGACCGAAATCTGGGGGTCCGAGCGACCTGTAGAGGGGAGGAAAATGAAGTAAAAAATTTGACCAAGAAAAACATTGTACATTATTTCTGTTTATAAAACCAGTATTTTTTTTAATTAAGTCACTGATTAATTCAAAAAAAGAGTGGTATCAATGTCTTGCCAAGACCTGAAATGAAAATTTCAATGTGTTATTTGAACTGGCATCATGAACTGGCTCAGGAAACAAGTTATGTGTAATGTAAGCAGGATTATTATGGCAAAGTTCAATTACTGCAATCAGAGCAACAGCTTAAACAAATCATCATTCATTTACAGTTTTGGCAGCAGTCATATAGTCGTTGCATGTTAAAATAAACAAGTCCAATTGAATGTGGCCTTATTAATCACTTCAGTAAAACAAATTAAAATATTCTGTAAAATGGTACGCCTTTTTTTTTTTTTGCTTTTGTTGTACATTTATCATTATCATTATCATCTAGTTATAGCCTACAGCACAGTCAAGCTGCACATAACAGCTATTATGTGGCCAACTCAAGCAGTTTAAAAAATACAACTATGTTGCTTTGAATATGTCATATTTTACTTGGAGTGCAGTGCTTCACAGTGATTATCACGGCTGTTTAAAATGTGTGAAGAATATTGTGACTATACAGGATGAGAGGATAATGAATTCAGTCTAGTGTGTTCCAACCTTTGAAGCAAAGTGTGAAAGGTTTTTTGTGTTCTTGATCAAAAACTATTACCTTTTCAAATGTAACAGAGGAGCGGTTTTTATGGTCTTTTACACCACAGTAATTCACCTCTTTGGATGCATTTAGCTGGTAGTGGTGGTGGCAGTGATGCTCCAGAGGGGGCGCTGTTGGCTGGAGGATTTCTGTAAAGGAAGTCCAGATTCTCATAGGTTTGACAAGGCCTGCTTCCCGCACCACCATTTGCACCATTAGCCGTATTCCAGCGGGCAAAGGCAGTTCCACCCCCTCCATTTGAGGACAGAGGAGAGCGGTTTTTTGGTAATGGGCTCACCTGGAACAAAGTGGAAAGGAGCCCAAAATTAATTTCTAGTTTCTCCTCAATATTCATTTGCTTTCTTTTTAAATTTTCCTCATTAGCAGATTGAAAATTGCAGTGGAAACCCCCTCTAATGTCTTTCTGGCAGAGAGACAGTCAGTAATTACACTGGCTCCTTACCCTCTCGTCCAGGTCATCCTCACTGTCATAAAACTCCTGAGACTGTGTCTCCCACATGAACTCCACGTGAATCTGAGAGTTAAATTTCCCACTCTGGGCCAACTCCAACTAAAACACAAAGGCACAGGAGCACAAACACTTAGAATACTCTCATCTCTACATTACAGATATCTAACAAACATACATAATATTAGGAATCAGCTGTGATAGATTAGTTTCCATTAAATCTATTATTATTTTTATTGTTATATACTTATAATTATTTATCTATACAAATTTCTGTCCTTGTGTTGCTACAACAACCATATTTTCCCTCTGAGGAATCAGTGAAGGATTATGTTCTCGTATGATGCAGTAACTGTGTATGTGGCTTTATTAAACCAATTACAGTTCCAAGTCATTGCTGGAGTAGTTCTGCTTCCTAATTGTTCTTGGGTTGTTGTTTATGGTTGTAGGTACAGATAAGTACAACCTTACTAATATTTCTGCACAAGCTATTCGATGTTTTGAGACTGATACAAAGGAAAAAAGAAAAAAGAAAAAAATGGACATTTAAAGTAAAAAGGCATGGTTATAAATTCAATTAACACAAGCAAATCAAACATCCTTGTGCAATTTTGGGAAAATCTATTGACAGAAAACTCCCTCCTGACTGGCAATTATCAGTCATATCAGTGTGACCTTCAGTTCAGCAGATGTTTCAGTAATGACAATGAAAAACAATGTGGAAAGAGCTAAGAGGGTTAAATCAGTGAAAGAAAACTGAGTACAGAGCTAGCACGTAAAAAAATAAATAACACATCACAACTTAATTCACTGGGAAAGGTGGTTAATTTTACAGCTGCTCACTTGTGTAACCTTTTTTTCAATATCTACACAAAGAGCCTGTAAAACAAGGCTCTTCACAATCAAACAGGATATTACACAAGGCAAGTCTGATTCAGCAGGGCAGATGGCCGGTAAGAAAATAAAACCAGTTTAGAAATGATACACACTGGGACCTGATGAGGATAAGATTCCTTGTCCTGGGACAGAGTCCTTAGCTGAGTTTTGCTGCACAGTGAGTTATGGCAAGGTAGTATTTCAAGCTGAGGAAGTTGTCTTGTTTTGTTTCTAGAGTTAGTTTTCTAGTAGGCATTTTAATGTTGCAACTCGACTCCTAAGTTAAGCTTTCCTTCTGACTGTGTGTGTTCCTTGAATTTATGAATTAAAACTGAATGAATTAAAAGAGAGAATGTGGGGTCTCACCAGCTCAACACATTGCGTGTGCTGCAGCCTCTGTGCGACGTCAAGGGCTGTCTCTCCTGCAGAATTCACTACAGGAGATGTATAAGAAGAAATAGTTTTAAGAATTTACTAATTGCAATGGGTGAAATAGAAACAGAATAAAGAGATTTAACTAACATGTGTGTAGGGCTGCCTTTGCTTTGAGCAGTAACTTCAGAGACTCAGGCTTGTGATGCAAGACGCTGTAGTGAAGAGCTGTGTTCCCTTCTGCTGTTCTCTTCTCCAGACAGTTACTGTAGAGTGAACATACAGTATAGAGAGATTGTGGTAAATGTTACCAAACTTTTAAGCAGGCTGAACAAAAAGAGCTTAATCTGCTCCATACACAGAAGATACAAATCATACTTGACTATATGTCAGTGTCTGACCTGTTCTGGCAGAGGAAATCCACCAGCGCCAGAGAGCTTCTTTCCTCCAGACGCACAGCAAGATGGAGAGCTGTTTCTTTATTCCCCTTAAACGGGAAGAAGAGAGAGTAAATAAGGTTAAAATTTTTGATCCTAAAAAACAGACCAGTTCACTGTATGTCAATGGCTACAATGCTGCATTTTGTATCTGACAATCGGATCTTAAGACATGCTGCTAGAATACAGTGAAGCTAATGTAGGAGGTAGGTTGTGCAGCAATTAATTTGTATTTGTGTGTTAAAAAGTAAAAACTTCTATTTATATAAAATGCAAGAGAAGGGGGAAAAGAAAGAGAAGTGCCTGCCTAATTCAATGAGTTTGTCCCACTTGTTCTCAAGAGACGTGAGCTCTGACCTAAAAGCTGAAATAATAAACGAGGGGCCAACCAACACAAACAAACACACTCATACACGCACACACACACACAGTGAAGTAAGTAGTGTTGCACACGCTGCTTATGCTGAGCAGGAAGTGTATGACGGGTTGACTGAACGTGATTAAAGACAAGAAGACAAGGCGTTGAAGAGAGACAGCAGAGGCGGGGGGGGGGGACAAAATGAGAGGATGAGTGGAGAAAAAGGGAGGGAAAGATTGGATTAGGGGCCAGAGGAGATGGGATGGTCTGCGACTACCCACCCACATGAACCATGCACACAAAAGGACAATTAACACATACTTGGCATACTTGAACTATCCACACACCTCCAACATACTGTATGTCTTAACATGTTTTTAAGACTACAAAGATTTTATTCTAAATTTAGTAATTTCAGCCACAGTTTCAAAGTGACAACCGGGTGGGTGGCCTTGTCAGGATGTAGCTGTCATTCACCCTTAATGCATGACATCTGTGGGGAAGTTATGGTTTAAATTTGTCACATGATGATGAAGTTTTATTACATGCATTCCCAACCCGAAGGGACACATTTCAGGAAGAAGAGAAGGGGGGGAATCCACATGTGGCTGTAAGTTATCTGTACCTGTCCATCAGGCAGTGTGAGTGGTTTGGCCAAGTCCGCTCCCTCGGCATAGAGCTGTAGAAGAGAAATGAGGTCACGACTCTTCACAGCGTCATACAGCCGGCCTGGATCTGCTTCTTCTCTGCGCATGACATACCGACGCTCAGCATACTTCGCCACTATGTACTCCTTTCTGGCATTCCTGGTTGTTTAATGAACACATTTTAGTGGAAAAATACAAGTATGGGAAACACAAATCACCAAACTGCTGTTTATTAAATAGGCTTATTAGTTGAAAAGAAATCAGGAACTCACATGTCACTATGTGGCAAAAGTTTGACAGAGTCACCGGGAAGACCCGCCTCCATGATGTCATTGAATCTGGTGTTGCCAATACTGACAGCCAACTGAAGCGAGGCAAAGATGTGACATTAGAGCATTTCAATAAAAGGCAGATGGTTACATAATATGTGCAATTAGGAAAAACATATTCCACCGGGACACTATTTTTTTAGTGAGTTTCCATGTGTGCATTTAGTACCAGAAGCTCGGAGGTGCTCAATAGGTCCAGAGTGAGTGACTGGATCCTGGAGTAGTGGACACCCAACTCTCTGTGGATGCCAGAGCACTCTATGCAGGTCAGGATGCCCAAGTTGGTTGACAGCCATGTTGGATCTGAGACACACCAGGCAAAATAAGTCAGAAGACTGTAAAAAACACAATGACTATGAAAACACAGCTTCATTTAATGAGCGTTGTCAGACTAGTGAAAATATTATCCCTTAATATTCATGCATATCCTTATTTAATTCTGCATCGATCATCAGAAGCAATGACTTGCTGACCTGGAGCACCGCAGTCAGCACAGGCCTCATTGCCTGGCATGTGTCGAAGCTCAGCGATGATGGCTCGGGAGAGTTCCTGAAGCCCACTGTCTTGGAGATGGAGCTGGTCTCCTCCTAGCGCTGTGTTCAGAGCCTCCTCCTTACTGTTCTGCAGCACTGACATCCAACTAAATTACAGATACACAAACAAACAAAAAATGTTTTGGAAAAGATGCAAAATTTGCTTATCCGATTTCCATATTTTGCAACAGCCAACTTTGAGTGGAAGCCAGAGTTTGTGGCACTAAGAGAAACCAAAGTATCTATCATTTTAGTTGTTTTCCGTGAAGATCAGAAGGAGTCCACCATGTGTTTGGCATGTGTTTTTACTCAGTGTCTTGTGATAAGTCATCATCACTCTCACTTTCTCAGTTTCAAGAGTTCTCTGCCACCCAGACTCATACTGATCCTCACATCTTTCATTTCTAAAGCTCTGGTACTTTTCTCCACAAACTGTTTCTATCTCCCTCTGTCCCTAAACTCACATAACACATCACATCAAAGAATCTGCCTGGAGGCCCACACACAAGGGAAGGGTAGGGGACAGAAAACCCACATGCACTCCCTTCAATCCCCACATCGCAAAATAAAGTTTCCTTGCTTGTGGCTGTGGGAAGAGAAGTTCCACCCAGCACCAGCTGGGCCAGGGGGCTTCTAGAGGACAGCCTCTTTTTATGTATCCTTCAGTTTTTCTCCATTTTGTCCACTGTCTGACACTCTTTTTTGCATACATCATCATACTACGCATTCTTTCATCTTACTAAACAACTTTATCTGTATTTTATTATCTCATATTATTGCTTTTTGTTGTTTTTTTTACAGAAGATATACTTTATTTTATTCACTGAGCTTGAATTCATTCTTATAAAACTCCAGGTAGGGAAACCAGAGTTTTGCTGGGTCACTAACTTGCTCACACCCAATGTTGTCAAGTTCCTTAACTTGATTTACAGTCGTCTAACATTTCACAATGTATTACGACCAGAATTTATTAGTTTGGTGCTCACAATTTGTTTTCCGGAGAGCCGGATGGACCTCTGAGAGAAGACGAAAAGTAAATTTTGCGTTTGTTAAGTGAGTTGCAGAGTTATGAAGCAGCTAGGGCGATCGGGGTCTACAATCCTTGGAGCACATACGTCACTCAATGACGACATGAGAACATCACGCTGAGGTGATACCAAAACCAACCACCTAATCGCAATAACATCATGTCTCCCCAGTGAGCGGGCCAACATAAATGTCACAGCTTTGCGTAAGCAGTAAATTGGACCTGACCGTCGTCAAGAAAATGATTTACTTTGTTGTAGACTCGCACGATATCTGAACTGTTTTGGACTGCTTTACGATAATATTTCCTTTCATGGCTATAGACCCATATTAACCTCATTGGATGATTGTTTTAGTTTCATATGCCCACTGCGCAACATTATTTAAAAAATTTCCAGGTGTCGAATTAAGTTATTTAATCTCTTCATTTTGCAAAGTCATATGCTGTGATGTTGTTATGGTTTTTATATGTGCACACCTGCTCTTGATACATTCTCCTCGAGGTCTTTTGGGAGGTAATAACCACCATTGATAATGTAAATTCATGGGACACATCCTGCATTTTTACAGTCCATTGAAAAGGTACCGAGAACCAGAGAAACAGTAAATGAGTGTTCAACTATGACACCATGTCTGGTTTTATTATTACCCTCATATGTCAGTTCACACAATACTCCCTCATAACAAGTGAGTACTCTGTGCTCATTGTCTTGCACATCATTTAAAGTAACTGCTACGCATCAAATTTACTCTTCGAATAGATTTTTTTACTTGAATTAGAGCCAGCTTCTCCTTCCCTCTCAATGGCCGAGGGAATCACTCCATTCTGTGCTCTAAAGGAGCACAAAGGGCAGCCCTTCCTCTGTAGAGTATTTGGGGTGATCAAGTATCTTCTCTCTGGTTCACCCCTTAAACTGAAGCTACATCTGCGAATATTTCTCCACAGTGACCAAGCCGTAATTTAAGACTTGCAACTGACTATTGGAGATGATGACCTCTTGTGATTTGGGCTTACGCTGCAGCTTACACAAGGCCGCCACACCAGAGTGAGGGGGGGACATGGGTTTTACAGGCCCACCCGCGAGGAGAACGCAACTATTTCCTCTCCATAAATCAAAACGGACATGCTCTGTCTGGGGGCATTCAATAGGAACAGAGCATGTTCATTTTTAAAATAAAAAGAGGCTGAAATGAACTTTTTATGAGCTGCTCTAAATTTGGCTTAACACAAACACATACTGTACATATAATATGTGTGCTTGCTTTACTTATGTTTAGAGAGGATAATAGTCAAGTATTTCATTTAAAGTTTTAGTACACCATAGAAAACAGCAATGGATTCCTTGAATGAGCAACTGCTAGAAAATGTAATAAAATAACCAAGAATTTAAATATAAAGTCATCATAACTAATGTCCATAATCATTAAAAAAAAAATAGTGATTTTAAATCTGCCCTAATTGTTTTATTTTGACCACT
>JAQQZW010000007.1:11401758-11413016 GCA_029814745.1 Zanclus cornutus | reverse complement strand
CATCTTTCAGCCATGCAGAGAACAGGGAGGAGCAGGCGAGAATACTTCACCTAGTTATAAGTGTTACGAAAGCAGCTGAAGTACCTCTGCAAGCATGTATATCAGATGAAGGAGAAAACAATTCAAAAGACAATGTCATAATGTTTAACCTCTCAGCTTCCGAAATCTGCTGAGCCTCTTGGGCAGACGTATTTCCACAGCTATTGCTTTTTCTACTCTACCTTCTGTTTATTCACTCCTTGTTAGTGTGACTTAGACTGAGCGATGAAAAAAAAAAAGAAACAACACTTTTTGACAGGAACCCACAACAGCTGTCAGAGGGATTCAGCAGTAAAAACAAAATGCAGTATCGTTTCCAATAGGAGGGGAGAAAAAAAACATCTTTTGTTTTTGGTACCTGACTTGGGTATGAATGAGATACGAAACAGAAGCAGTGACAGAACTGGGGTGATTGAAGGCTTGGGAAAATAACATTTCCAGGGAAGTCTTCAAAGATTCCAGAAACAACTGGGTGGAATTGAACATTTAATACAGCATGGAGAGGACTTGAACAAAGCCTGTCTTTTTCATGTAAATTAACAACAATAACTCTGACTTACTTTTTTAGTAGCAAATTGTGAAGCATGCACTCATTGTGCAGTACACAGCATTCTCATAATGTGGAGCTTTCCACTTATCCATAAAAGCCATGCAAGGATATGTCCTTCATCAACCTTTTACTATAAGCAACACGACCAAGGCTATCTTCCAGGTTCTCTTGGAAAATGGTGACATCAGGTATTTGCAGGATCAAAATCTGATGATAGTTGTCAGCAAAATGATCTCACCATAAAGTCTTTTTAGTGGCTGCTCTGTAGCTTTTCATTGCATCACATGAGCTTCCATAGTTTTGAATTAACCTTAATGTCAACTTTTTTGTGTGTTTATGCACACTGTCATTGGTACAGAATTAGTTCCCCAAAAGGTAGAGCGCAGAGCAGAGTGCAGAGAAAGTGTAGTATACTGTATGGTTTATGTCATCAGGGTGCACCAGGTATGTCCACTGCAGTCCCGTCCCTAGGGAATACAGGGGAGCTCACTGGCAGAAATTGGACGGAGCTGCTAAAACAATCATTACATTTGTCATTATCATCACAAGTGTTAACTGCAATTAATATTTTCGCTGTGGAAATGTTGTGAACCAAAACTTCCGGCTTCCACTGTCCACTTCCTACCTCCAGGTGTTCTGAGCCTCAGTATCTCTACCCAATTAGTCCATCTTGCCCAATTGGTAGGTCTATCTGATTTACAGTTACTTTCTAGGGCCACATTTTTCTGGTTTTATATTCATTCTGATGCTTATGTCTATGAGACTCCATCCCCAGTGAAGTGCGACAGGTCCAAACCAAATGACATAATCTCTGGGAAGCTACTGGAGGCGGAGAGATTTACCAGAGCTCCCAGCGGGTTGAGCAGGTGACTGACAGATGGAGCTGGGCTGGCTGGCCTGCTGACCAGCTGGTTCCCAACTGCAGGGAGGCCGCTCTCTCCCTCCACTTGGCCACTAATCCTCTTCTACCACTTCCAGTCACAGCTCTGACCTCATGATCCCACACTGGTAACACAGTCACCTGCTTACAAAAACACAAAAATGCCTCACAGAGAAATGTCTTTGCTGCATCGTGAGGAAGAGAAAAACTAAGGGCGTGCAAAGGCTGGGTAGCAGAAGGTTGGTAGATCAATCTCAGCTGGGAGCTAGCAATGTGATTTGTGACAGCATGATATTCCCTGACATGATTTTCCTTCCACCGGCCTCCTGCCGTGTCTACACTAAGCTCCTGCAGTTTCAATGCAACATCTTGATCTTTTGCGCCCCACCTTTGCTCCACGACCTCCTTCCTGCTCATTTCTTCATGCATCACTTATTTCTTATATCCTTTCCCCTCTTTTATTTCTGTGCTTCAGCACATGGCAAATTCGCTTTGTTTCACTCCCCCGTTTGTATTTCTTAAAATCACCCAACAGAGTTTGCCATCTGTGATATATGCTTGTCAGAACACAATTCTCTAGCCAAGTTGGATATGCTTTTATCTAACAAGGTTGTGAATCTAGTCGACAGTATCTAGTTTTATGGCTGCACAATATCAGCACTGGTTTGTTCTTTCTACTAAAACTACTGATTCAAATTGCAATTTATTCCATGATCTAGGGATCCAGACTCAACTAATAAAAGCAACAGTTGTCATAGAGGAAGAGATAAAACACAGAAAGTAAGAAGTGTGAGGAGAAAGAGAAATAAATCAGGAGAATGGAAGGAGTCAGCACATGATCTATATATTGGCAGAAATATTCTGCTGACGACTTTTGGCTCTTGACTCTGAAGCAAAAGAAGAAAATATAAAGCACTTTGGAAAATGGCAGCTGCACTCCGAGCTCAGGGGGGAATGTTAATCTTTCTACAAAATATATACCTGGGTCGTGACAGGCAAATATCTCTCGTGACAAATCGATGCAACTTAGCAGGAGTGTGCCAGAAAAACAGAAATGCTTGCAAAACAAACGTAGCCAAAACAAAATCACATTTTGTGGTACATACATCAGAGGAGGCTCTAAAATTGTCTGGCCATCAAAGACGATGACACAAGCAAAAAAAAAAAAAAACATTTGCCAAGGATGCAACTCCCCAAATCCAATGACCTACATCAAATCTTCAAGAGCAAACTTTAGATGCTTCTCTTTTCCTCTAAAATGCCTTACTGAAATTATACAGCAGGATGAGGGAGAATTATTACTTCAGTCTGTTTTTCCATTTCAAACGCCCTCTCTGATAATTACTGCAGAATCACAAAGTCACCCTCTCCTCTCTGTAAAAGGTCCAGTGTGTAGGATTGAGTGGCATGTGATTTTGAAGTGAAGCTGCTCAGTGGCCAGCAGATCGGACTGTGGTTGTACTTGGGCAGCTTCAAGTTGCAACCGTGTGTGAATGTGCAAATGTCGGGTGTTTTTAAAAATGACAGGTTTCCTCTCAGTGAAAGTTCCTTGAATAAATAAAGGTTTAAAAAAATGTCTTACCGTTCTAAAGTCAAGAATACAATAACAAAAATGTAAAGAATGGATTAAAGTGTGTATTTGTCTGTGACCTTGCATTACACCAGAGGCCAATGGTTAACATCTCATTCACTCACTGTGTTATTATTGTATACGGGCTTATGGGCTATGTTTTAATGATGCTGTCCTGCTCTGCATTGAATTTGAGGAGTGAGATTCTTTTCTAAAATCATCAGTTTTCCCTCATCCTCAGCTTCTTCTTATGTAGAAGTGAAAGTGTCTGGCAATACAAACAATAACAAGTGGCCTAAATCTAGCTCAGTTTTGTTTTCCTATATTAAACATCTGAATGGCGTTATGTTAGGAAGAAACCCAAACTTACATTTTCTTATCATACTATGATGATATAATATAATAATACTATAATACTAAGACCAATCACCTCCACCCTGCAATATAAACACATACTGTTTCAATGTCTACTACATGTTTTAATAACTGCAGACTTAATGCCAGGGACATGTAGCTTTAGCCTCAGTCTCTTTTGCATAATTACATAGCACTGAATTATATACTGTATATAAACATCAAATGCATACTTAAGACCCTTTGCTGGGTCTTTATTTCATACCACTCAGTTGGAGACAGGCTTTTAGACCAACTCAAAGAATTAACGTTAATCGGCTAGCTAAACCAGCAAAACTGACTTGAGGAGCCTGCTTTTGTCTATTTCTGTCTAAAGTCAAGAACCCATTGTTTAAAACCATGATTTTTGAGTGGTAAATCTGCCACCTTAATTGTTATTAACTGCATATAGACCTCCGAAGCGCCTAACTGAAGAGGTGTCGCCCAGCAGCTTAGCCCATTTGCATGTCAACAATCCTTTGACTGTAAAGCATGATTGAGTCATGTCAGTGGCATGGTACTGGCTGTAAACAGCAGAGGGTGGCATTTTGTGAGCCATAGGCTGATGTGGCTTAAAGCAAGGTAGTATGCAACCAGAAGGCATGCATTGACTGACCAGCCTTGTTTAACCAACCATGAATGACAAGCCATCAGCACAGGCCTGAAGACTGACAGATGCATGTTCTAATTTGGGACATTAATGATGCACACGCGCATCTACGAATCCGCACATACAACGACAGTCAGCCGAGAACACCCAAGGGCTCTGTCAGTCCAATGCCAGGCACTCATTAGCTTTTATGTAACTGTCTGTGTCCCTCCTCATGCCAAATGTCTCAGGGACAGCTTCTGGGGGGACTAACAAGCTGTGTGTCAGCCGGTAATAATTTTAGGGGCAGCACGAACAAAACGTCTTTTCGTTTTGATGTGAAAGATTGTGTTGTCTCCCAGGGAACGTTGGGTCGGTCCAAAAAAGTGTTACAAGCACATAAAGCTTCATCATTTATTTGGGGATGGGTCGTAGGCGGTTCTCTGCTTGTCTTTTCATGTTGAGGAGAAATGAGTCGATGGGTTGCGTTGTCCACAGATCTCTGGGCTGCCCTCATTAGAGCCTCTAATGCCTCTGAATCTGAAGCCCAGAACCACAAGGCCTCACTGAGAAAATCTAAATGACTTCTGATCTGTCAGCTGCCACGAGTCATATTTGAGTCATGAAATTTATGAGGGATGATTGTGTTATTTTTTGTTTATAGCATCACCAGAGAATTTGCATCAAACGGATGGGTTATAATTTGGATTTTGTATGATGAATCTTATAAATGGCCATGACATTGTCTCTCTTAATGGAGATAATACTCTTCACGGAGACTCTAATGTCTACCGAGAAAATATAACCCTTGGAGTGAACTGACTTATCCAGACTGACTGCATCTATAATTCACCAGGAGCAAACACCTTCTCAAGGGCAAGTGTGGAGCCTTACCTCCAACAACACCAAAAGGAGAACTCTTACAACTCAATTTATGGAGTTCACATAGGCACTGCACTATTCACCTTCAAGGTACAGAGAGTTTTAATGAAGTGGTGCTCAACCATGGCAGCATGTACCTCCGCCCATAAAAAACTCCATTTTAATTCATAACACAGGCACAACAAAAATGCACTTCTATTAAATTGGAAATGACATCGGGGGGAAAAAAAAACACAAAATATGGTGATAAAAAAGAGAATTGGTAAATTCCTAAATACTCCTTATTTGATATTAACATGGCATGTGGGGTAGGGATACCTTCCACTGATTAAGCATGTTGTTAACAGCATTGACAAGCCTTGGAGACAAGCGTGCCAGCCATCCCCCCGACAGTTACACAACCTTCACCGCACTCATCTCGAGCCTCCTTTTGATGTTCTCACTGAGTGGCATCTGTAAAGATAAGGTACCACCACTCTACCTTCCCAGACATTTTCCAGGAGAGATTGATTTAGACAGCATAGTTCAGTGGCAGAGCACTCCATCAGACCCGTCCAAATAGGAATGTGCATTTCTGATTGTCTCTCTGGCAGCCTGATTTATGGTGTATGCTGCTCTTGTCCGGTCTGAAATGTAATTGGAATAAATAGTGGTACTGGGTGGTACCGCAATCATTTCAACCCAAATTCTTTGTGAGAAGAGCTGTGAGGTGGTGATTGGTGGTGCACGCTTGGGGTTGGTGGTCTATCTCTATCCTGCCTTATCCAGCATTTTAGAAACATTCTTCCTTCTTGATCAAATAGCTTCCTACACTTGCAAAATATTGAAGTTACCCCTTAAATAGACAATTCCACCACAGTGGCTTGAAGTTACTAGTTACAAGGAATTACAGAGACAAACTGTGAAAAAAAAGATATTCCAACATGTGCGTTTACCTGAGCAAATAATGTAATGTTTTTAAGGGTACTCCTAAACTACTTACTTACTAACTGCTAAAAATCAGCTGCCTACAAGAGTGCTGCACTGTGTAAATGTGATTTTGGTGGTATTTAGAGTCAAAGTTTTATTATCTCCTTTACATAATGTTCTCTTTAAAGATGGTTCACTACCACAACAAATATAGGGTCACTGCCTGTGCTACTACACTAAAAGCCACACATCGCCCCTGTCAAGAATTCTAGTCAGACTAATTAGCCAGTAAACTATCAAACTGCTTTACGACTGACCCAGCAAAACAAGCTGCATATTTAACTCCTTCAGCCTTCACCCAACCTTTTTTCCTACTCAGTTTACTAATGATAAAATTGCTCACAATGGGCTCAAAGAGAGCCTTTGTTTCAAGGCAGTGATCCCAAAGGTTTCAGCATCATCTATAGCGTGGCAACAGGGGTAAGCATTGCATATAGTACACAAATGGTAAAAGGAAAGGGCCTTAAAAGATGCACTTAATCTAACAAAAATACAATATTTCCTTCAACAATGAAGGGTAAATTCAATACATTTAGTATTGTATCGAGTATTGTATGTCCAGACAACACTATTGTCTGTAGGGGACAACAAAATCTCCAAAACTGAGACAGAATTGTCTTATTTAAATGAAGAACATGCAACAATAACATGAAATAGCAAGACCTTGCCAAACAAATGAAAGAAGTACCACTACCAAATCTGCTTTGCAAAAGATTAAGATGTTTATAGCTGCCATACATTCAGACCTAGGCTGAGGACTTAAAACCACATATGCCAAGGAGAAACCAATCTGCTGGAGGCTTTCAAATGCTGCCTGTGTTTCCTGACAGTATTACTTCTGGGAAAGGTGACAGATACACTGAAGCTGAACCTTTCAACAGCACTATCTTGTGTGAGGGTTCTTCTTACATTCTGAAAAGAACGTCTTCTTTGTATGTGTTCCTTAATCCACAATTTTCCACGTGTCTTTTATGACAAAGTCGCATATTCATTGTAAATCAATATTAGGGAAGGTAAAGGCCAGGGGGAATGGTGCAGAATCTGCTATTAAGAAGTTTAATCTGAGTCTAATGATCTGTGCTTTTTATCAGTTTATTGGATGAGTGTTTTTGTTAAATTTATTTTTGTTTTCCTTTCACTTCTTTCTAGTCTTGTCTTTTCTAATTAACAACTTAAACTCACAGCAGGAGAGAGCACCGCACTATCCATGTAGGAAGATAAGGGCGCCCTACTCATACCCAACAAAGAAGAGCAGTAATGGAATTTTCATTAGAATGAAGCCCCCCAAACGCCTTAAATCCCACTGTGAAATAACAATGGCACAAAAGAGGTGCCAGCAGGGATACAAACTCATAACTGGAAGTGTCACCCTATAATAGCCACTTTGAAGGTGGACCACAGAAAAAGTACAGTATGGCTCACTTCCTACGATAAGGTACAACAAAAGTGCACCATAAGCTCCCCTCTCAAGGCCACCCATCAAGAAAACACCTGTCCACTACTGCCAAAATATCTCTCTATTGTCACATGCGCCTAAAAGATGTCTTCAAGCTTTCATCAATGCCGTCTTGTTTTGGCCCAGCCCTTTCCACTCACTAAATGTGTGTAGAGAAAAGTGGAGAAAACGGCTGCTGGCAGCATTAAACGCTGGACCGGTCCACGCTGTCAGAGCGAAGTGCTGCTGCCTATTTCATATGGAAATCAATGCTACCAAATGCAGTCAATTGCCAAACAAGTGACTTTGGCTCTTACTGCTACACACAAAACAGTGAAAAACCCAGGGGCTTTGGCAGTGGCATGGGAGCAAAAGGGAGGAATAAATGGAGAGCGGAATAAAGCCCTGGTCTCGTAAGAATTGAGCAATACTCAACATGATTATTGGTACGTGCCTTAATAAACCCATAAATGTAAAGGGCCATAAATTAAGTTGTCACAATGCAATGAGACACTGGACAACTTATTTTAACTCTGTACAGTGAATCTCAGCTTCCCAACTGTTTAGGGAGGCGAAACTCCATCCTCAGTGTCAGTAACCTAGAATGAGGGAGCTGCTGGAAAAGAAAGGATTTGCTCTGCATTTGTGCCAACTGTGTTCCTGTTTCTAACTCAGTGCAACTGTTGCACAAGGATTTAGGCTCCAACACCGGAAAGAAGCGGGCGTGAGGTTTAGCATGCACGTGCTGGCCAAGTTTGTGTGTTTGAACACAACAGAAGACGTTTTAACAATGTCATTAAAGACTCAGACTAAAACAGCTTTGAACAAATCAAGATAGTCCATCCCAGCACCTGAACAAAAAAAGACTGCAGTTACAATAACAAACGTGTTTTCTGTTTTCATTACTCTGTTCACAAGAAAAACATAAGTTGAAACACCAATAAAGTTCTTACTGTGCACTTAATAGGTTATTAAGATTTCACTGGCCAGTGATTCATGGAGAAAACAACTCCATTTACTGCCAAAGCAGCAAAAATGGCAGAGGACAGTTAACAAACCAGTAGCATGAAACCCCTTAGTCTGCCACATTAGCTATTAATGCCAGTGTAAGCACTCTGCAGCAGTGTCCACCCTGAAGGCTAGATAATGTGTTACAGAAGGTCACGAAAGAGACAGCTATCAAAATAAAGGACTTTTGAGGAGGATCAGGCAGAGGTTAGAAAAAGTACCCTGTCCCCTCATAGTAAAACTTCATAAATAAGCTATCACTAATCTTTATGAGTATTTGATGAAGTATCACATCTCTTAGTCTGATCCATGGATTGGTTATTCAAAATTCAGTTTAAGGATAAATGACTACAAATTTTATTTAAGCAGTCTACAGTACTGTCTGTTAATCACAACAAATTCAAGCCAATGATCAACATGACCACGCTGACAAAGTTTACTCAGTCTGTGCTTTAGTCAAGTCATCATTGTGTACACCTCAGTTGTCATCAGAAAGTTTCAGTTACAAGTTCTTTGACTGCTGTGATTCAAAGGAAATGCCAAGTGAATTTTCTAAATGCTACAGTCTCAGAGTCAGCACTGTTATATTGCCTTTTTGGCATGGACAGTCCATCTTTTCTGTTTTTGTGTGTCTGTTAGCCAGTAAGGAAATAGGTCCAGAATATTTCATAATAAATAAAGAAGAAAGCTGTAGCCATGACTTTACTCTTTGTACAGTTTATTCTAAACTCTAAAATGCCTCTTAGGTAGAAATGGTTCCATTCTGCAGCAGCTGCAGTGTAATTAGTTGCTTGATTCACACTAAGGAGCTTACATACTAAGAGTTGAGCAAAAAGAAAGCAGATTACCATTTGAGAAGTAGGATCTAGCTTGGCTACAAACACAGGAGACAAACACAAGACTGTAATGTTTAAAGAGCAGTATCTGAGCATTTTGTCAGCCTCTGTATTACATTAGAAAATAAAGTAATTCCTTGAGTTGGAATTTAGTTTGAATAAGAGGTTTGCGTTGTAAAATCTGCTCCACTGAATGAGATTTGTACCAGTGGCTCTCAGTCCTCACAGATTGCCTGTAAGTCACATGATCTTTTCTGTTACCTAGCAACAATAAAGCTCAGGCAAAAGTTCCTCAAGAGAACTTCCAGTCTGTCTGAGGAAGGCTTTGTGTTCAACCTTTAAAGTAATACTATTTGGTAAAACATTTAACTCTAGAGCCAAAATTACTTTATCTAGTAACACATCAAAATTACCGGAGAAGACTATGTATTCCATTGTAAGAGTCACTTTTTGAACTATCAACAAGGTTATTTCCATGCATTTAGTTAATTTATCCTCACTGATCACAATTAAAACCTGTGCTGTTTTCCACTGGATGGATACTTCCTGCTAAACAAATATACAGGAGTATTTAAATTAAGCAACAATTCACCTTCAATTTTTTCTTCACAACGACTGGTTTGTTTTGATGAGCATCAAGTGTTCTGTGTGAATCACTTGTGGCACAACTTTGCAGGTCCTCAGTGAATTATTCTGTTGACAACCTGTGTTAACAGAAAAAAATGTGGGATAAAACAAAATCCCACCACTTACCTTCAGAGTGGCACCATCTAACAGAGAACATGAAGACGAGAAAAAGTTTAAGTAGCAGTGCTCTCCACATTCTGGCTGGTCCGTCCAGCTCCGCTGTGCAGATGGAGGAGCTGTAGGGACTGGGGCTGGGATGCTGTTGCTTTCTTCTGTCTGTCTTTCTTGGCCCGCTAGTTGATGAAAAGGGGCGTGCACAAAGGCCAGGACAGCCGCTCCCCCAAGCCAGCCTCGGCCCTCCGGATAAATCCTTCTAGCCCTGGAATCTGCATAATGCCATGCATGTCCGACTTTCCTGAGTGCCAGTGATTTTTCACTCACAGCGGGCCATCATAACTGTTTATTTGCTCCGCACTTGGAAATTAGGTGGGTGGCTGAGGGGCGCTTAGAAGGAAACTACTGATGAGAGTGATGAAAATGTAAAACTACGAAAAGCTTTTAACTAGGGTGCCCTGAAGGCCCAGGAGAGCCACGTAATTCCGATGTCTCTGGTTCAAGTCTGACCAAGGACCATTGTTTTTTACGCACACTTCACATGTGATAATGTATATGTTATCACACCACTGCTAAAAAGAGGTTAAAATGCCCTAGACTGCCAAAAATTCATTAACGGATACCATGGGCACACTTAAGGCCCAGTAGGAATACTCTAGCCTACACAGGTAACTTAAATCAAAAGTGACAAACAGACGTGCGACATATACTTACGTGAATAAATATGCACCGTAGTAAAGCAGTATTTATGCAACATAAGAAACTAATTGTTTATTCTAACATGATTTTTCGAGTTATTGCTTACTTTCTCAGTGCTAGCAGCTGATCAGAAGCCCAACACCTCCATCATGCGGCTGAGCTTGGGAAATTTCCTCAGCCCCTGCTACTAAATCAGAGACGACAGTTCAAAGATGGTTGCCATTAGCGACCGCGCAACTGAAACTTGGAGATGCTAACTAAATGTAGAACCGACCCTTTGAGGAAAAGAATTGCTTGTCAACGGGAATCCGGTAGGACGCACTGTAAATGACAAGTGTTACCCTCTCTTTTTATTGACTCATCATGGCGGTTTCACAGAGAAATGAAGAAAACCTACTGAGGGTGGAGGGCAACAAGACGGAGGTATGTAATGTGAAGTTACAAGTTATCAGTGACATTTTTGAAAGTATACGTTACTTTAAAACTAGCTAGTAGCTAGTTTAGCTGACCTACTAGCTAGTCGTCTTGTAACTACACTTCGAATTTAATGTCAAGTTATCTTACTTGCCTTACTGTCACATTATCTTACGAGTGATATAAGAATGATTGTTAAAGTATGTAAATAAACTGGAAAACTGCTTAAAATGTATTACAGAGAGCTAAATTA
>JAQQZW010000007.1:10938809-10951621 GCA_029814745.1 Zanclus cornutus | reverse complement strand
TCTTACCCTTTTTCTTTTTCTGTTTCCTCAATAGTCCCGTCAAGAACTGGAGCAACATTCTGTGGACATGGCCAGCACCTCATATGCTGTCAACTTCATAACATACGTCCAGACACTGAAGCGCAAGATCAAACAGTTTGAGAAAAATGTGGACGTAAGTATTCGTAAACTTTCAGTATCCTTTCCTTAATTCTTATGTATTATTGTGTGCTTTGAGAAAAAAAACAATTCGGGGTTCTAATCAGATTCTTCCTCCTCTGACCCATAGTTGTTCCGTAATGGACAGCGTTTGTTGGAGAAGCAGAGATTCCAGTTCCCTCCATCTTGGCTCTACATTGACAACATCGAAGGCGAATGGGGTGCCTTCAGTGACATAATGAAGCGCAAGGATACTGCTATCCAGCAACAGGTGGCCAACCTGCAGATGAAGATCGTCCAGGAGGACAAAGCTGTGGAAAACCGCACCACCGACTTGCTCAATGACTGGGAGAAGACCAAACCAGTTGCTGTAAGAGAAATGAAAGCTACTGATAATTTTAAAATACATTATACAGTATAGTCACCCCTAGTTCATAATTCCTACATATGTGAATGTATAACTGACGACTGCTAATTGTTGAGAGTAAGAATAACTTTAATTTAACAGATGATGAATAATTTGCCATTGTGGCTGAAGTATCTTTCAAATCATCAAATGGCCAACATTTTTGAAAGTGAATTATTTGCTTTTTTTGATGTCCAACCACTTATCTGTTTCACCAGGGTAATCTGCGTCCAGAGGAAGCTCTTCAATCTCTCACGATCTATGAGGGCAACTTTGGCCGTCTGAAGGATGAAAGGGAGAAATGTGCCCGAGCTAAAGAAGCTCTGGAGCTCACCGACACTGGCCTGCTCAGTGGCAGTGAAGAGCGGGTGCAGGTAAGGCCAACATTCACATAAAAGCATCTTAAATCACTGATTAAAAAAAAAAGCAACAGCAAATGTCTCAAAGACTCATCTGAAATAGTATTAATAATCAACCCATTTTGCAAGAGTTACATCTTGTATCTTAATTTGCAGATGTTCCAAAACCATAACTATTCCCAAAAGAATGTGTTTCTTTCGTCTTGTTTGTGTCATTGTGTTATAGGTGGCACTAGAGGAGCTGCATGACCTGAAGGAGGTTTGGTCTGAGCTGTCAAAGGTCTGGGAGCAGATCGACCAAATGAAAGAGCAGCCATGGGTGTCTGTACAGCCACGCAAGGTGACAGATCCATAATAATCATTTAGATCATTCTATCTCTGTTTATTTGTGAAATTATTGGTATCTAACTATTCTTCTGCTTGTGTTTTGTGTTTGTAGCTACGCCAGAGTCTGGATGCTCTCCTGAACCAGCTGAAGAACTTCCAAGCAAGACTGAGACAGTATGCCTCCTACGAATATGTCCAGAGGCTACTTAAAGGATACCTCAAGGTCAGGAAGCAATTTTTTCTATTTTTAAGTTACTAAGCGTAAATTGTGACTTACAAGAAAACTTAAAAAGTGGTTTATTTGATTCTACTCATATTCTTTATTTCTCACCAGGTTAACATGTTGGTGATTGAGCTGAAATCAGAGGCTTTGAAGGATCGCCACTGGAAGCAGCTGATGAAACGTTTGCATGTGAACTGGGTCCTGTCAGAGCTGACCCTGGGACAGATCTGGGATGTGGATCTGCAGAAGAATGAGATGGTGGTGAAGGATGTTCTCCTTGTAGCCCAGGGAGAGATGGCTTTGGAGGAGTTCCTCAAACAGGTGAAGAGCCCTCAAGATTAGATGCAGTGTAGTTATTGTGATCATAGTAAATTCCTGTGCAGCTTCCAATCAAAATGATTATAAGTGCCTCTCTGGTTTGTAGAACTTTTTAGTAATAATTTTATTTTTTTGATTGGTCCTCAGATCCGTGAAGTATGGAACTCGTATGAGCTGGACCTGGTGAACTATCAGAACAAGTGTCGCCTGATTCGAGGCTGGGATGACCTCTTCAACAAGGTCAAAGAACATATTAACAGCGTGTCTGCCATGAAGTTGTCTCCATACTACAAGGTAAACAGAATGTAATTTTGTGTTCTTAAAGATGGTAGTTCAAGATTTTACAAGTGTTAAAGTTTTTTCTGAACTGCATCAACGCCGTGCTCTTCTTGTTTTCCTCTCCCAGGTGTTTGAGGAAGATGCCCTGAGCTGGGAAGACAAGCTGAATCGCATCATGGCTCTGTTTGACATTTGGATTGATGTCAAACGTAGCTGGGTCTATCTGGAAGGCATCTTCACTGGCAGTGCTGACATCAAACATCTGCTGCCTGTAGAAACCCAGAGATTCCAGAGGTAAATAAAAACCCTTATTTTAACACTTTAACAAACCAGAAATGATTACTGTAAGAATATTTTCTACAAGAACCTTCTATAATTAGTCTTTCTGTATTTGTTCCATAGTATCAGCACCGAGTTCTTGGCCCTGATGAAGAAGGTTTCAAAGTCTCCCTTAGTGATGGATGTGCTGAACATTCAGGGAGTGCAGAGGTCTCTGGAGCGACTGGCTGACCTTCTGGGTAAAATCCAGAAAGCCCTTGGAGAATATCTAGAGAGGGAAAGATCCTCATTCCCCAGGTAAGAAGATGATACATAAGGACAGCGCACTGTTCTCGGTGTGCATATAAAATACATAACTTAAAAGTTCATAATTCTGTTGAATATTTTGAATCATTTTGACTGATTGATAACATTTATTCACTAACTATCCTTAACTGATCCCTCACACTGTTCTTGTTTGCAGGTTCTACTTTGTGGGAGATGAAGACCTGCTTGAAATCATCGGCAACAGCAAGAACGTGGCCAAACTGCAGAAGCACTTCAAAAAGATGTTTGCTGGCGTTTCCAGCATCCTGCTGAATGATGACAACACTGTGGTGCTAGGAATCTCCTCCCGTGATGGTGAAGAGATTCTTTACAAGACACCAGTCTCCATCACAGAGCACCCCAAGATCAATGAGTGGCTGACGCTGGTAGAAAAGGAGATGAGGGTGACGTTGGCCAAGCTGCTGGCTGAGTCTGTCACAGAGGTCACATCCTTCAACAAGGGCACAGCTGTTGACCTCAGTCAGTACATTACCTGGATTGATCGTTACCAGGTTGGTACTGGGAGCATTTATTCTGTGTGCAAACAGTTATTCAACTTACATAGAAATAAGGCAGTGTGTTAATCTAATTTTGATTGATCTGTCTCCACTCTTTACAGGCCCAGCTTGTGGTCCTGTCCACTCAGATTGCCTGGTCCGAGAACATTGAATCTGCCTTGACCACCATTGCTGGTGGTGGGGACATGACACCCATGCAGGGAGTGCTGTCGAACGTAGAGGCCACCCTCAACGTCTTGGCTGACACTGTGCTGATGGAGCAGCCTCCACTCCGCAGGAGGAAACTGGAGCACCTGGTTAGAGGGAATTTTTTAAAAATACATTTTTAAAGAATGATGTCTAGTGAAGAAGTGTGTGAAATTCCTCTTTTGCTCCTATCTTAGATTACCGAGCTGGTGCACCAACGTGATGTGACCAGAACTCTGATCAAGAACAAGATCGACAACCCCAAGTCCTTCGAGTGGCTGAGCCAGATGCGCTTCTATTTTGACCCCAAGCAGACGGATGTCCTGCAACAGCTGTCCATTCAGATGGCCAATGCTAAGTTCAACTATGGCTTCGAGTACTTGGGTGTTCAGGACAAGCTCGTCCAGACCCCTCTGACAGATCGCTGCTATCTCACCATGACCCAAGCTCTGGAGGCTCGCCTTGGAGGGTCACCATTTGGTACAGATGCCTTTTTATTTATACACACAAGAAATTAAGATTTCGATTTTTAAGAAGAGTACATGTTTAGATATAAAACAATGAACATCTTGAGTTTGTCTCCCATTTAGGTCCTGCTGGCACAGGCAAGACTGAGTCAGTGAAAGCTCTTGGTCACCAGCTGGGCCGCTTCGTGCTGGTCTTCAACTGTGATGAGACGTTCGATTTCCAGGTACATAACTGCATTCAGACTCTTCATTTTTGTGATTATCATTTAAAGGATAATCACAATATAGGTAATTCAATTTGGGAATCTCTTTCGTTGACCACTTTTTTTTCCTCTCTCTCACTTTTTCTTTTAGGCCATGGGTCGTATCTTTGTGGGTCTGTGCCAGGTGGGAGCATGGGGCTGCTTCGATGAGTTTAACCGTCTGGAGGAGAGAATGCTCTCTGCCGTTTCCCAGCAGGTCCAGTACATCCAGGTGGCTTTGAGGGAGCACAGCAACCCCAACAGAGACAGGAGTACGTATAATGCTTGATGGAACTCAGGTGTCATAATAATTTTTATGGGAATGTTCAGATTTAACTTGGTATCTCTGAACACCACAAATGCCAATAAAAAGGCAAAGATCCAAGACAATTCAACAAAAAGGCTTTCTTCATTTTAGAATTACACAGAATAGAGTAAAATTTTTTTACAGCAGAAAATTTAGATGAGAGCAATATAATCAGTGCATTGCCACAATTTTACCACCATTTTTAAATTTTTTTTCCATGAGAACTGCTTTGTAAATAACTACATATCCGTCGCCCCGTCAGGTGTGCCAGTCACCACAGAGCTCCTGAACAAGCAGGTGAAGGTCAGTCCAGACATGGCCATCTTCATCACCATGAATCCTGGCTACGCTGGCCGCTCCAACCTGCCTGACAATCTGAAGAAGCTGTTCCGCAGCTTAGCCATGACCAAGCCTGACCGCCAGCTCATCGCCCAGGTCATGCTGTACTCTCAAGGTTTCCGCACAGCTGAGATCCTGGCTAAGAAGATCGTGCCCTTCTTTAAGTATGTACTTCTAAGACATATTTCTGTAGCTTTGAGAGAGTTTTGAGAGGCCTTTCTTCTCTGAATTTATCCCTTGCCTCTATTTCAGGCTGTGTGATGAGCAGCTGTCATCCCAGAGTCACTATGATTTCGGTCTCCGAGCTCTCAAGAGCGTGCTGATCAGTGCTGGTAATGTCAAGCGTGAGCGCATCCAGAGGATTAAAAAGGAGAAGCTGGAGCGGGGAGAGGATGTTGATGAGAATGACATCGCTGAGAACCTTCCCGAACAGGAGGTATAGTAAATTATATATTGTGAGATTTGGAGTAAAGTTTCTGTATTGTTATATTACTGAATTTTGGCAGCTCTGCAAATCTGTTTTTAACAATTATCTAAAAAATTTGAGAAGCTCAAACCGTTATTTCACCTGTTCTGTCATGTTTCTGTAGATCCTGATTCAGAGTGTGTGCGAGACAATGGTTCCCAAGCTGGTGGCGGAGGACATCCCTCTGTTGTTCAGCCTGCTGTCAGACGTCTTCCCCGGAGTCCAGTACCTGCGTGGAGAGATGACTGCTCTGAGGGAGGAGCTGAAGAAAGTGTGTGCGGAGATGTACCTCACCTACGGCGATGGTGATGATGTGGGCAGCATGTGGGTGGAGAAGGTGTGTGGATAAATGGAGTCAACATATGTCTTATTGAGTGTGCCCAGGTATAGTGAAATATACAGCCCTGCTTGCAAAGTGAGTGGTTACTCTACTTTTCTGAAACTGTGTCATTCACCCTCTTACAGGTGCTCCAGCTGTACCAGATCACACAGATCAACCACGGCCTGATGATGGTGGGACCCTCAGGTAGTGGGAAGACCATGGCTTGGAGGGTGCTGCTCAAGGCCCTGGAGAGGCTGGAGGGTGTTGAGGGCGTGGCCCACATCATCGACCCCAAGGCCATCAGCAAGGACCACCTGTATGGAACCCTAGACCCTAACACCCGTGAATGGACAGATGGCTTGTTCACACACATCCTTAGAAAGTGAGTTGTCTTATACATTTCATTGTTAAGGATATAAATCAACTTAGTTCATCTTTATCTTGCCAAGTAGGACTTTTTAAAAATAACTGGTGTTAAATATTTTTTTCTCTTTCTTTAAATTTTAGGATCATTGACAACGTTCGAGGTGAATTGCAAAAGCGTCAGTGGATCATCTTTGATGGTGATGTTGACCCTGAATGGGTTGAAAATCTCAACTCAGTCCTGGATGACAACAAGCTGCTCACCCTGCCCAATGGAGAGCGTCTCAGCTTGCCACCAAATGTAAGAACACAGCACTTTTAACACAAAGTGTTTATGTCTCATTAGACAATGAGGAGACAAAGATAAAAGCTGGTGAAAACATGCTGTATTGACCTGAAATTATTCTCTCTCTCTAGGTGCGTGTGATGTTTGAAGTACAGGACCTGAAGTACGCCACCCTGGCCACTGTGTCTCGCTGTGGTATGGTCTGGTTTAGTGAGGATGTCCTCAGCACTGACATGATCTTCAACAACTTCCTGGCCCGCATGCGCAGCATCCCATTGGACGAGGGAGAGGATGAAGCTCAGCGCCAGAGGAAGGGCACAGATGACGAGGAAGAGAGTGCATCACCAATGCTGCAGGTAACTAAAGGGAAGAAAATACATAGAAAAATCAAGACCTTTTTAGCAAGGAAAATGTGCAGCAATTCATTCAAGAAGGATATTTTATGATATTTTCTTAACTAATGTTCTATTGCATGTTTCACACTAGATCCAGCGTGATGCTTCTGCTGTGCTGCAGCCTTACTTCACCTCTACGGGCCTGGTGATCAAGGCCTTAGAGCATGCTTCCAAGATGGAACACATCATGGACTTCACCCGCCTTCGCTGCTTGGGTTCCCTGTTCTCAATGTTGCATCAGGCCTGCCGTAATGTGGCGCTCTACAACAACAACCACCCTGACTTCCCCATGCCCATTGATCAGCTGGAAAAATACATGCAGGTAATGTGCTTCTTTCTGCTCTCCGTATAACTGAAAGAAGCATACATGTTTTATTGTTGTAATATCAACTTGAAACTTAATCACCGCCAAATATATGCATTGTATTAAAACTGATTTGTTTTGTCCAATTTTGTGGCTTTAATTTTCTACAGAAATATCTGATCTACGCGGTGCTGTGGTCCTTCTCTGGTGATGGACGGCTGAAGATGAGGGCAGAGCTTGGAGAATACATCCGTCGCATCACCACTGTACCTCTCCCCGCTGCTCCCAACGTCCCTATTATTGACTACGAGGTATAGACTCTTAGAGTTAAAAGACACTATTGATTGTTCCCGTGAGTACATTTAAAAGAAATTGTTTGCTTCCAGGGACTTGAAAACACAAAGAATCTACTACCAGAGTGTCGTAAATTCAGAATGATCATTGTGTGTTTTTTTGTTTGTATCATGCAGGTGTGCATCACAGGCGAGTGGCAGTCCTGGCAGGGCAAGGTGCCCCAGATTGAGGTAGAGACCCACAAGGTGGCATCCCCCGATGTTGTGGTTCCCACCCTGGACACTGTTCGCCATGAGGCTTTGCTTTACACGTGGCTAGCAGAGCACAAACCACTGGTGCTGTGTGGACCTCCTGGCTCTGGAAAGACTATGACTCTGTTCAGTGCCCTCAGAGCGTTACCTGATATGGAGGTGAGAGACTGGATGGAAGAATTTAAACATTGCTAATAAATCTTTCAAATCAGTTTACCTGATCATGTAACTGATGAGCTGTAATCCTTTTCCACCACTGTAGTGATTTTGATATATCAGAAGGCCCCTGCATACCCTTAAATTCTATGTTAAAGAGTTATGTACATTGGGGTTGAACATATTCTAAACTGGTAAATGATTATGAATAAACTGAATTAAGTTTTGGTAAAAATATGCTTATTGTCAAAAGTTGTAATTATCGTATTTTCTTCCCACACTCTACCAGGTTGTGGGTCTGAACTTCTCCAGTGCCACCACCCCAGAGCTGCTGCTGAAGACCTTTGATCATTACTGCGAGTACCGCCGTACACCCAATGGTGTGGTCCTCGCCCCTGTCCAGCTGGGCAAGTGGCTGGTGTTGTTCTGTGATGAGATCAATCTGCCGGACATGGACAAGTATGGCACACAGAGAGTCATCTCCTTCATCAGACAGGTATAATACAACATTTACAAACAAGAACTTTATATTTCTCCTTGTTGCATTTGCAGCAACACCTTGGCTATTTTTATGGGACTGTGCAACTAAAATTGTAGCAGAATAAAATATTGCATCCCTCCTTGTATGTTAAGTGTAATACCGTGATAAATACTCTTGTTTTTTCTTCGCAGATGGTGGAACATGGAGGCTTCTACCGCACCTCAGACCAGACTTGGGTCAAACTGGAGAGGATCCAGTTTGTTGGAGCCTGTAATCCTCCTACTGACCCTGGCAGAAAGCCTCTCACACACAGGTACAGTGCTCAGACTTAACACTTGATTATTACAGTAATATTATTCATACATGATTAACAGAAAAATAAAACTATAAAAATTAAAATGAAAGAGATCTTAGTAAAACATTGCATATGAAGTACAGTGACTATGTTGTGGTATGCTGTTTCTAGGTTCCTGCGTCATGTTCCTGTGGTGTACGTGGACTATCCAGGACCAGCCTCTCTTACCCAGATTTATGGAACTTTCAACCGTGCCATGCTGCGCCTCATCCCATCTCTACGTACCTATGCTGAGCCTCTTACTGCTGCAATGGTTGAGTTCTACACCATGTCTCAGGTAAAGGGATTACAAAATGTCTGTATTAAAATCAAATGTAAACATCAAGCTTACTCACTAGTGTCACAGGAAACTAGTGTACAAACACAAGTTAAGACTTATTTTATTGATTACTTTTCCGTCGTTTTGTTCACACTGTTACTGATTTTATTGCATATCTAATTTCAATCCCTTTTTCCCTTCAGGAGCGGTTTACCCAGGACACCCAACCTCACTACATCTACTCTCCCAGAGAGATGACCCGCTGGGTGAGGGGGATCTTCGAGGCCCTGCGGCCGCTTGAGACTCTGCCTGTGGAGGGGCTCATCCGTATCTGGGCCCATGAAGCTCTCCGTCTCTTCCAGGACAGGTAAACACAAGTTTCTGGGACTTGGCTTTATTACTCAAAGAGGAGACTCTTCTCATTTTTCTGATAGTGTGTAAGAGACTCACATGGTTACAGTAAGTCTGTTAGATGTAAAAGTGTGTCTATGAGTCTTGAAATGGTAATTTAAAAAAATTTTTAGATTGATAAATCTGATAAAGTACGTTTAATAAATGCTGTATGAATTATTTTCAGAAAACCAATTTTGCTGATATGTTTCATCTTAAACCTTTTTTCCAGACTTGTTGGTGATGAAGAGAGAAGGTGGACAGATGAAAACATCGACATGGTTGCTCTCAAACACTTCCCCAACATTGACAAGGAGAAGGCTCTCAACAGGCCTATTCTGTACAGTAACTGGCTCTCCAAGGTAAACGAGAAACAGGTTGATCATGCTGTGATAATCCTGCTTTGTGATGACGAAATATTGAGAATTGATCTAAAGTCTTCAGCAGTTTGATTTCACTTTTTTCACGGAACTTTTTGTGTGTGGATGCAGGACTACATCCCAGTGGAACAGGAGGAGCTGAGGGACTATGTGAAGGCCCGTCTGAAGGTCTTCTATGAGGAGGAGCTGGACGTCCCTCTGGTGCTCTTCAATGAGGTGCTGGACCACGTCCTCAGAATTGACCGGTGAGTAACAGCTTCTTCTGCTCATGGCTGTGAATTGACTTCTTATCTGGTGTTAGTCTAGAAATAATCAAGAAATGAGAATTTCAAGTTTGTAATAATTGTTGTGGAGTTTATTTTTAAAATTGTTAATCCCCCTCCAGAATCTTCCGTCAGCCTCAGGGCCATCTCCTGTTGATAGGTGTGAGTGGAGCAGGAAAGACAACTCTGTCTCGCTTTGTAGCGTGGATGAACGGGCTGAGTGTATACCAAATCAAGGTTGGTGCAACATGTGAAGATATTTGGGGCCATCTTGCTACATTTGCCTGCTTTTTATTAAAATTTTTGTATGTGTGTGTTTTCAGGTACACAGGAAATACACCGGAGAGGACTTTGATGAGGACCTGCGTACAGTGCTGCGTCTCTCAGGTTGTAAGAATGAGAAGATTGCCTTCATCATGGATGAGTCCAACGTGCTGGATTCTGGTTTCCTTGAGAGAATGAACACACTGCTGGCCAACGGAGAGGTAACATGCTGCCTTCATGATCTGTTGTACTTCACTACAACTCATGAGGGAACAAGATGACAACACTGGCTTTTAGTTTTTTGAGATATCTTTTTTGTTTTTTGTAGTTCCTGATATGTTAATGTTATCTGTTCTTTGTAGGTTCCTGGCCTGTTTGAGGGAGATGAGTATGCCACCCTGATGACTCAGTGTAAGGAGGGAGCCCAGAAAGAGGGCCTGATGCTCGACACGCACGAGGAGCTGTACAAGTGGTTCACCAGTCAGGTTATCAGGAACCTCCATGTTGTTTTCACCATGAACCCGTCATCTGAGGGCCTGAAGGACAGGGCTGCCACATCTCCTGCCCTCTTCAACAGGTAGGGAAACACAATGTTGACACCTTGCATAATTTCATCGATTACATCACTTGCAACGAGCAAACAGTGTGTCTTGGTTGACCAAACACTTTTCTCTGTGTTAGGTGTGTGCTAAACTGGTTCGGAGACTGGTCCACAGAGGCACTGTATCAGGTGGGTAAGGAGTTCACCAGCAAAATGGATCTGGAGAAACCAAACTACAAGGTGCCAGACTACATGCCCATCGTCTATGACAAACTGCCCCAGCCACCATCTCACCGCGAAGCTATTGTCAACGGCTGTGTGTTTGTACACCAGACACTTCACCAGGTAGGGATGTTTCCAAAGTGGCAGTGGAAGTTAGGGAGGTTTGCTTTGACAGAAATGAGGCATTTGGAAATCCTATACAACCAAGCTAATACATTTAACAGTTTGCTAATGCATACTTCAAATGTTGTGAACTCTACACAGGCTAACAACCGTCTGGCTAAGCGAGGTGGTCACACGATGGCCATCACTCCTCGCCACTACCTGGACTTTATTAACCAGTATGCCAACCTGTTCAATGAGAAACGCAGTGAGTTGGAGGAGCAGCAGATGCATCTCAATGTCGGTCTCCGCAAGATCAAGGAGACTGTCGATCAGGTACAGTAATTTTGTATTGTATCTTATCTAATGTGAGTTCATAGTGCATCAATACCATTTTTGTCATTGCTTGCCAAAGCTGGTTGCCTGTGTCAGACTCCCTGATTGTACTTATGCTTTCTCACCTAGGTTGAGGAGCTTCGTCGTGACCTGAGAATCAAGAGCCAGGAGTTGGAGGCAAAGAATGCTGCTGCCAACGACAAGCTGAAGAAGATGGTCAAAGACCAGCAGGAGGCAGAAAAGAAAAAGGTATATAGGAAAGAATTAAACACTGAGAATACTATTTTTCTTCTCTTTCTTGAAGACCAACCAAACCTCCTTTAAATGATTTTTTTTTTTAGCTTGTAGTACACTGATCCTTTAGTCTTACACTGCGCACATGGATTAAGTAATGCATCAAAGTATACTCCTGTACTCTTATTATTGTGATTCCAGGTGATGAGCCAGGAGATCCAGGAAGCCGTGTACAAGCAGCAGGAGGTAATCAAGGACAAACAGCTGAGTGTCAAACAGGACCTGGACCAAGTGGAGCCTGCTGTTATTGAGGCTCAGAATGGTACAGTAATATATTTATTCACAGAAGTCTTTATAGTGTACAGGTTTTTCTCAAAACTTCACCCCCCCACCCCACCCCACCCCTTTTTTTTTTTTAACAATGTCATTTATGGTGCAAGGGTGTCTGGTTAACAGCTTGATCTTTACCCGCGTCCTCCCTTTGTCACCGCCCCTTCTTTGTCATAACCCACATCTCTGTTCATCATGATGCTGATAGCTGTTAAGTCCATTAAGAAGCAGCACCTGGTGGAGGTGCGTTCCATGGCAAATCCACCTGCGGCCGTCAAGCTGGCTCTCGAGTCCATTTGCTTGCTCCTGGGAGAAAGCACGACTGACTGGAAGCAGATCCGTTCCATCATCATGAGGGAAAACTTCATCCCCACTATTGTTAACTTCTCTGCTGAAGAGATCAGGTGAAATAAGAAAGAACATTGTCTGCAATTGTTCACTAAAGCTTTCTCCCTCTCTGTCTCTGGCTCTCTCTGACTTTTCAACCCCTCAATCTGTTTCAAATTCCTCCTTTCTTTTGCTCTCTCTATGCCTCTCCATTCTCCCTCGTCTTGTACTACTTCTGTCTTTCAAACACACTCCTCTTTACCCTAACTAGCGGTGAGTTCTATTAAGCGGCAGCACCTAGTAGAAGTGCGGGCCATGACCAATCCCCCAGCTGCAGTCAAGCTGGCCCTGGAGTCTATCTGCCTTATGCTGGGCGAGGAGACCAGTGACTGGAAAAAAATCAGACAAGTTATTATCAGGGACAATTTCATCAGCAGCATAGTCAACTTTACCTCTGAGGAAATGAGGTACTCGTGTCAGAACGCCTGGCGTCTAGTCCTTAATGGAAGCACAGATAATATTGATTAATCAGTATCTTAATCAGGTGGCAAGTGTGATCAGAATTTGATTTTTTCTGTGTGTGATCGGTTAATTTGTCTAATCAGAAAACAAGCTGATTATAACAAAGACCACAATCCTCGTTAATAGTTGCTGTCATGATTTTCATTTCTCATAGTGAAGGATGGTAGAGATTGCAATTTCCCCACCCCAAACAAAATTTAAATTATTCTATGCAATATTTAATCATTGTTTTATACTTCACATTGGAATTTTTAACTGTGTAAAGTGCTGCTTTA
>JAQQZW010000007.1:10909332-10922697 GCA_029814745.1 Zanclus cornutus | reverse complement strand
TTTTCCATTCTACAAGTAGTGTAAACTGTAAATCATTAACAAATGGGACTGTTATACTGGTTATCTACAGTATATGCCTGGGGTGTTTTGTTCACAGAAGTAAAATACTATTTTCGTTACATCAGAAAACAAAGTGTAGGTCATGCAGGGTTATTGCAAACAGCTGCCCATGTACAGAGAAAAGGTATACCTCTATACAGAGCTCTTCCTAATTTTTGCTCTGTGACTATTTGATGTGTTGCTTGAGGTCATACAGAACTATGTTGTATGAAGATGGCCCTTCTTGTACACGTTGGTTGCAAGACATTTGATTTAATAAAGCTTTGACCAACTTGAATATCCTTTTCCTAATCAGTAGAATTGAGTAAGATTGTCCCTTCAGTTCCTTTAATTTGAGTGTCCATGTATTTGGTATGAAGCTTAGGAAACGAATAATATATTGCACACTAAGCTCCAATGGTTTATTACTGATAGTTTGACCAACAGTAGCCTTTGTGCATTGAGTAATTTTTGATATTTAAAGGTTACTGCACTCACTTCATGTGCGTTTGTGCTTTCTCTTTACAGGCTGCTGACCTTAGCAAACCCATAGACAAGCGCATCTACAAGGGAACGCAGCCCACCTGTCATGACTTCAACCACCTCACTGCTACAGCAGAGAGTGTGTCCTTGCTGGTGGGTTTCTCAGCAGGACAGGTACAGCTCATTGACCCCATCAAGAAGGAAACAAGCAAGCTCTTCAATGAGGAGGTAGGTCTCTGAAGGACAATTGTTATGTCTGGAATTCTGTGTTCACAGTTTTCCACAAATAGCAGTAACTGGTCAATAAAGGAAAATTGGGAGAAGCAGTCAATTTACACTTTTAATTTCACCAAGTTGATTATTCTGCTACTGTTTATAGTGAGTCTTGTGAGACTGACATCTGCATATTTGTTTCTCCCATAGCAGCTGTGAAGTTTTTTGTATTTTTAGTTACATCTCATCCAATCCCACAGAGATGAATGAACCTTTACCCCATAAGGAGAACCATAAATTAATGTGCAACTCACAACAGATTGGGCTGTATAAAAAAAATCCCTCATATAAGGTCTAGCATCCTCAGTGCTATACAATATTTCTCTTAAACTGTGATGTCTTTTTATGTATCCATGTAGAAAACTCCTCTACCTTCTTGTGTAGAGGATTTACAGCATTGGATTGACAAACAAGTTTAATTTGTTTAAAGGATTTTCCTGATCTTTTCTTGTACTTAATGCCACTTTTTGTGTTTTCCCTGCCCAATGCTTTGAAACAAATTATTACCAAGTGGTTAAAGACTTTAAGTTAGTATGTAATGTTTAAACTTTAAACATGTTCAGAATATCAATTTCCTGATACTGTACTGACATTTTTTTTCACTCTTCCCTTTCCTTCCTCTCCCTCCTCCCCTGTCTGCCTCTCAAACCTCAACCTTCTTCCTCTCTTGCCAGAGACTAATAGACAAGTCCAGGGTAACATGTGTGAAATGGGTGCCAGGCTCTGAGAGCCTGTTTCTTGTCTCTCATGCCAGCGGGAATATGTACCTGTACAATGTGGAGCATACTTGTGGCACCACGGCACCACACTACCAGCTGCTTAAACAGGGAGAGAACTACTCTGTACACACTTGTAAGAGTAAATCCACACGAAACCCTCTCCTTAAATGGACAGTGGGTGAGGGGGCTTTGAATGAGTTTGCCTTCTCTCCAGATGGGAAGTTCCTAGCCTGTGTTAGTCAAGACGGCTTCCTACGGGTCTTCAACTTTGATGCAGTTGAGCTTCATGGCACCATGAAGAGCTACTTTGGTGGCTTGTTGTGTGTGTGCTGGAGCCCCGATGGAAAGTACATTGTTGCGGGTGGAGAGGATGATCTAGTGACTGTGTGGTCGTTCTTGGATTGCAGAGTTATTGCCCGAGGTCACGGGCACAAGTCATGGGTGAGTGTGGTGGCGTTTGACCATTACACCACCAGCGTGGAAGAGAGTGACCCAATGGAGTTCAGTGGCAGCGATGAGGACTTTCAGGATCAGATGATCCACTTTGGACGTGACAGGGCCAACAGCACGCAGTCTCGACTCTCCAAGCGCAACTCCACCGATAGTCGGCCCGTAAGTGTCACATACCGGTTTGGCTCAGTGGGCCAGGACACTCAGCTGTGCCTATGGGACCTCACTGAGGACATCCTTTTTCCCCATCTTCCGCTCTCAAGGACACGAACACACACTAATGTGATGAATGCTACCAGCCCCCCTGCAGGTGCTACAATAATCACTAACGCTTCTTGTAACACTACTAATGGAAACAACAGTGGTGCCAGTACTCCTGGCATTAACTCCCTTTCTATTACATTACCACGCTCCAACAGCTTACCCCATTCAGCCGGCACCACAACAACGGCAAACAATACCAACAAGGCTGGCAGTGGTGGTGGCGGCATCAGCAGTGGTATCATGGACAGTGCCATCGCTACAGGTGTGAGTAAGTTCGCCACACTGTCACTCCACGATCGAAAGGAGCGCCACCACGAGAAGGACCACAAACGCAACCACAGCATGGGCCACATCAGCAGCAAGAGCAGCGATAAGCTCAACCTGCTTACAAAAACCAAAACAGACCCTGCTAAGACTCTAGGCACTCTGCTGTGCCCGCGCATGGAGGATGTGCCCCTCCTTGAGCCCCTCATCTGTAAAAAGATAGCACACGAGAGACTGACTGTACTCATATTTTTAGAGGACTGTTTAGTGACTGCTTGTCAGGAGGGATTTATTTGCACATGGGCGAGGCCAGGCAAAGTGGTAAGTTCTTTTTAATGTAGGAAGTGTTGGGAAAAGTTGAAGTGATAACATTTTCTCGGTCAATTCTCAGCTGTCCTAAAATCAGTTGGTGGGCTGTAAGTTAAAATCAAGACATATTGTGAAAGCATAAAATAAACTATGGACATTTGGAAAAGCATTTTTAGCTTTTCTAGTCAGATTGTCACTCTCTGCAGGCAGCCAAGTAACATATCAGACTTTGTTTAATGTACATCTGCTTTCCAATGAAAGACCTATTATGCCTAACTTTCAAATATAACCACTGCTATGAAAATATTCCAGTCTGGTTATATAATACAATTTGATAAGGAGGATTTTCTGTGTAGACCTGTGAGCGGAAAGAAGACGTTAATCCACATGAAGTGTGTTCATTGGTTCATCATAATCATCCCTCAGTGAATAGCAGCATAGCCAAGAAGTCATCTGCATACACACTCATATTTCAGCTTTTATGCAAATGGATCTGTATTTGCCCAAAGAGTCTCTGCAGTTTCTCACATGCTTACAGCTTAATATATGTATATACCGTTGTATACTTCCCTTTTGTCTGTGTATCTTGAGAGATTTCGCCAGAACGAGGCATGTGATCGTCTGAAACTGGAACATACATGCAGTCTAGTTAGTCCAGAGAGATTTTTACTTTCAACCAAAGTCAGGCAGTAACAAGTGCTTAGCAAAGTTCCCCATAAAGTTTCATCAAATGACTTTTAGGTAAAAATGAGAACACAAACAATGCTGTGTTATCGAGGAGTACACAAGTGTCTTCTGGTTGAGCAAATATATAAAAACTCTGAAGTTTTATAAATGCGTAAATACTTTCTGATACAAACCACTAAATAAAAATGCAGATTGGACGATGGCAGTGAAATTAGTATTCAGTATTAGGAAAGAAGTTCAAACAAACCTAATCTTATGGTTCAGGATTGAGTGTGTAAAAGCAGAAGTGCATTAACAGTGTAAGAATTAAGGGTTTTGTTAAAAAAAAAAAAAAATCTGGACATGTGCATTAGAAGTGCCTTGATAAGCAAAGCTCTCAAAGAAGACATTAGTGTTACACTGTAAGCATGTCATCCATTCTGACTGCTGTGCACAGGTTTTAATTAGATGCAGGGGACCGGGATATGGAAACAATCGGCTTGAGGCAAATTTTTAATGAGCTGTCTGTTGCTTAATTTTTTTCTTTCTTTTTTTCTTTTTCTTTTTCTTTTTTTTTGCTACAGTATGTGAACTTTCCCAATGCAAATCTCCTTGTTTTCCTTTTTCCAGGGTTTATTGTCATCCCAAAACCAAGCCAGCTCTCCCAGTGGAACAGTAGTATAGCCACAATATTTCTGCTGCTAAAGAACCCTGCAACCCAGAGTCTGATGCTGCTCTTCACCCTGCAAGCATTGCAAGTTTTCCTTTTCTTTGATTACCCACCCCCTCCCACTACCCTGATTTTGTTAATGGCTTTTCTGTTCTTCTTGTTTATCACTAACTTGACCTAGTGGAGAAATGAAGCAAGTAAAAGGTGTGGTGCAATTGTGAAATATTGCGCTAATGTACTATTGTTCTCTGGAGTTTTAACACATTTTAGAGTTTTAAAAATCTTTCTTTCATGTCAGATCTCATCAGACTGTTGTCCCTTCTGGAAATAAAGCTTGGCTTTGTTAGATGCAAACCAGACAATTGTGGCTTGAGATTAAAAGGATAGTTCATTTAATTGTCACAGTCTGTGTGTACCTTGTGATGTAGCCGGGTCTTGGCTCAGGGTTACGGACAAAATATGACTTTTGGGTGAACTATCCTTTTATTACCAAGTGCGTGAGCATCTTAAAATTTTGCATCCATCCACATTCATCCACAACATCTGTCTTATCTTGAGTAGAATCTCCCCATTATGACTTTGCACTGATTTTGTTAGTTATTTTGTTTGTTTTTATAACTACTCTAATGGAACAAAAAAAAAAGAGGGTTGAGGACTGCCTTGTTGCACTTGGCTTTAACATCCTCAGTCTTGAAATCTGAATCTATAAAGCTGGATGCTGCAATCATAGTCTTTTTAAAGAAAAAAATTGTTTGCACTTAAATTAGTTTATTAGAAGAAAATGGCTTTACATTTTTTGGATGTGCTCAGAACTCACAGATTGCTAATACAGTAGGTGAAGAAAATGATAAAAACTATTAAAACCTTTATCTATTGAGCATTTATTTTAATATTATTTCAGATTCAAATCTGCTCTGTATCATAATGTGTATATTGTAATTAATTGATTTGATGGGGGCCTAAGCAAACTACCATTACTCCCGTGGAAGTTTTGTCATTGATAGTTATATTTCTAAAGCCTAAAGTATACATATTAATAATATTAAAATAATCTTGAATACACTGTTTGCTGCTCTTTTTTTGTCATATGCACTGTATTCACATAACAAAACTGTAATGCTGCTGGTGTGGACATTACTTACATTGTCAAAAAAGTGCCAAAGTTGCGCAAAGAGAGTTGGTCAAGTATATGAAGCTCAGAGAGTCTGGCAGACAGTTGTATTTTTTGACATATGAACCATGTATGGAGACCTTCGAACAAACCTTCAAAACTTTATCATATTTTCTGGATCAGGGCAGAATGGTGTGACTCCAGGTGTTTATTCCTTCAGAACCTCCGGTCTACCTCCAACTTTCTCATAGGGACAAACATCAGCAGCAGCTGTATGCAGGCATCTGTCCCTCTTCTCCGCACATCAGACCCACACAACACTCAAAGCCCCATGATTCCCACAATATATGACAGACTGAAGCTTCGAACTATTCGCTACAGCCCTAATTCATGATTGTATGCCAACCAATTGTTGTTACCATGAAGAGTCCAGTGACCCTGCACTAGACAGAAAGTTCATGAAGCAAATATACTTTTGAAGTGGATAACATTTCATATTTCCCACTTTATTATTCATTTAAAAAAAATCAGTATTCTCATGAATTTGTTCTCAACATTTTTGTGTCAGGAGGTTATGCAGACATTATGTTAGAGATTTAAGTATTTGTAATGCAGGTTAATGACAACATGATACACATGATCTTCACTTTTTTACTCTGATTACATGTCACAATAACCAACACAATAAAGTGCAGACTCATGGTCCAATTCACTGAGCTCACAGCTCTGAATGAAATAGTTCTTTTTAAAGCCACAATGCTTCAAGTGAGGTGTTATGAGGGCACTAGGCGAGCTACATTCTAAACAAAGAAAATAAAAAACATGACACAGGACTTTCTTAAGGCCCCATCTGAAAGTTCATGTTTTTGCACTTATATAACCGCTCTGAAAGAGGAATCAGTTTTTGTCATTAACTGTTCAAATTCTGTTTTGTTGCTTGCAGGCAGTTTTTTGTTTACACGACAGCTGGATTATAGAATTTGCCTTTGAAATAGTTCTCTGAAGACAGTGTAGTGGCTGTGAATAATTGTGAAGCACTTATTGGAATGTTTTTGCTATTTACCTTTGTACAGGAAGACTATTGCCCTTCAGATCAGTTAATTTACAGCTAATGGAAAGAGATTATCACAAGTGTACAATGCCTTTAAAAAGTTAACCTCACCCTTGTTTTTCATGTTTGTTGCTCTATAACTTTGAATCACAGCAAATACGACACAGCAGCTTAATTAAAGTCACTATGTGTCATATTTGAATTTTCTTGTATCCTATCCCTGAATAATACTTTTCAATCTTTTTATTTGAGATGTTTCAAATGTTTCTTTGTCTTCATGTTTTAGTTTTTACCAAGACACTGACTAACCAACCATTGAATCTTCCAGACTTACCCTACATATCACACTGCCATACATACAGTTGATCTCATTCAACTTATTAAAATTTTTGTTTTATTTTTGTACCTTATTTAGATCCCTTCATACAGCTTTGTGTTCACTTTGACATTAAAGTATTTTTCTCATTTAATCGTCGTGATTCAAAGTTGTAGAATAAAACAACTAGAACAAGTCCCTCTAGGGGTGTGACTACTTTTTAAAGGCACTGACCATGTTCCTCATCAAAGAAGTTTTTCCATAAATTCACCTTGTAAAGTGCTGTTCACTTTCTCAAATCTTATTGCTTTGCTTGTGTAACAGGCTCAGATTGGAGTATATTTCTTAACAGCTGTAAACTTTGAACACCTGACCAGGTCAAGTAAAACTGAGGTCATAACTAAACTACACACTCAATTCAACATAATATATAACAGACTGAATATTGTTTGTGTAGAGATCACATTGAGTTTCATCATTACATCGCGGGTTTAACTGTTTCATGTAGCAGTCATAACTGGTAAGATGACAGGCTTGGCAGTCTTCATCGAATTTTCTCAGATATGTTTGCATTGTTTTACAGAATTCAACATCAGACCAGTCCAACTATTGTTCTTTCATCAATCTATCAGGTCTATCCTGTTTTATGAGGCAACTTTTAATCAAATGTTGAAGTGTTTTTGGCTCTCAGTAGCCTCCATGTTTCCTGTCTAGAGGTGGCATGTAGTAGGTCTTGAAAGCTGCGTGATGCGACTCATCCCGGGGCTGTGAAGAGAGGAAATGCAGCCTGAATGCCAAATTAAACCTTTAATGAAACCACTACCAAGGCAATTGCTCGGCTCTTTTTTCCATAACACTACATAGCCATTGTTATAAAACATCTGATATTTAAACCTGTCAGCTGTGTTTTCCTTAATTTCACAGTGCCCTTGCTGAATTTTGAATTTGTGTGGGTTCAAAAATATAAAAAGCTTAATATCTGTGTTGCACTACAACATATACCTTGGCCAACCGTAACTGGCACTTTTTCGATGTGATGGCTGGCAGAGTGCCTCGGTGGGTGACAGTAAATGCAGGCATAGTGGAGACTGGGGAGGAAAGCTGTGGTCCTGGTATGATCATGTTGAGCTTGGGCAGCTCTGCAGGATAATGAGGGATGTTGCGTCTGATGAGGGGCTCTGCTACATGCTTCATGTTGTGCTGAGGAGGAAAGATGATGATGTTACCAGCTGTATTTATATTGGATGTTCCAACTTCAGTTATCATTAATGTTGACCAGCAGAGATTAGCCTTACACTCATTAAAGGTGTTTGCCTTGTATGTCTTCCCCTCAGCTGTTTGCCAAGTCTGGTTGGGCGCCAGATGTGGTCTAAGGAGTTGTGCGTCCCGCTACTCTCTACATCCATAGTTCCAGAAAGTCTGTGAAGAGTCTCAGCTTTCTTCTCTGCCAGCCTGGAAGAGAAAAAAGCAAGACTTCTATTACAAATGACAGAATATGATTATTCAAAATGAAAGTCCGTCTATAAATCTGTCATGCAAATCTGATTCAAAAGTTTCAAGGTTGTGAACTGTTTCTTATTTGCATGGCCTACCTGATTTCCCTAAAGTATGTGTGCCGCAGGGCTGTTTCTGCAGTGATGCGTTCATCTGGGTCATAGGCAAGCATCTGATAGAGCAGCGACAGAGCTGGAGCCGGGCAGCTAGGGATCAACCGTGAGATGCCAGTGCCTTTTTTAGGGGGGAAGTTGAAATGCATCGCTATAGACCTGCCAGACATAATGAAAAATGAATTAGAAGTCTTGTTTTCTGAGAAGATAAATTTAGACACTTTACAAATGACAAATTTGAGGAGAAACGCCTACTGCTTGAACTTTTGGAGGATGCTTTGATCTGGAGTCCCCAACACATCGTGGATCTTGGCGACCTGATCCAACTCGTTGGTTCCAGGAAAGAGAGGATTCAAACTGAAACACATTGTTTACAACAAAGCTATTTACACAGCATTTGTCTGACATTTGTATATGCCTGTGGTGGCAGATGGGATCTTTTAAATAACAAAGAAAACTGAATGCAGACATTGGCAACATTGTATTTTTACATGTGATCATGTATAAACAGTCCTGTCTTATGAACCCACGAACTGTTATCCTATTTAGGTACTACTGATGAAACGTTGTGCCATTTGCCTGAAGAGGTACCTCATGATCTCAAAGAAGACACAACCAGCACTCCAAATGTCCATCTTTAAACTGTAGTAGCCGTCAGTGAGGAGGCACTCTGGGGCTCTGTACCAGCGTGTGGAGATGTACTCTGTGTGTGGGGGCGTGGAGTAAACACTCCGACAGGAGCCGAAGTCGCCAAGCTTTAGACCATTTTGCTGCAAAATAATTTTTAAAAGGCATGTGTCTCAGAACAATATTACCAATGCTGTGTTACTGTAAAGCAAATAATTTTAGTGATGCATCTCACTTTGATGAGAATGTTTTCTGGCTTCACATCTCTGTGAAAGATCACACAACTGTTAAAAAAAAAAAAAAAAAAAAAAAAGGAATATTGGGGATAAGTGTCAACATACAGGATGTGTTTATTTAGCATTTCATGTGAACTGAAGCACTTTCATAACTACCTGTGCATGTGTTCAAGTGACTTGCAAAGCTGGTACATATAGTTCTTTACTGTATGATCAGGCAGTGGTGAGTCTCTTCCTGCAAACAATGAAGAACCCATTTTACACAAAACTTTGCAAAGACTACATTACTGTCTTTCCAGTTCCAGATCACCCTTAGAGCGATTTATTATATGCTTGTCAAACTTGCAGACTTACCTTGTATGAGCTCATAGATGTTCATCTCCATCAGCTCACAAATCAAAGACACAGTTCCAGTTTCCTTATCACTGAAATATCATATTAGATTAATGACATGCCACGTTAAAGTAGCTTGAGGCAGTACAATGACTTCAAAATAGATGACACTCTAGTACTCACAAAATCAGTTCATGTAGCTGTATTATATTTGCATGTGGGCTCAGTCTTTTCATTGCCTGGACTTCCCGCAGATTGTTGGCCTGCTCCAAACTTGATGACAGAGAACAGATGATGTTTGCACATTTCATTTGACAGTTGCATGTATTGTTAAATTGCCTATCTGCTTACTTTACCTGAAAAATTGGGCAGTGGGAATGTTGATCAATGGGTTGATTTATTTTAGCTTTATATGACAGTAAGATTATACATACAAATGATGTGCTGCATGTGGACAATGTAACAATTTAACAAGATCACTGGTTGCACGGATTATAAAGGGCACAGTCATGTTAAAAAGCAGTACACGGACAGCTCACATTTCAAGAAGTGACATCTATTGAAACCTCATCACTACAAGGTCAAAGGCAGAGTAAGCTGACATCAACTAGGATACTTAAGGCAAAGGGGGTGTCAAGCTGCTGACTCAAGTTTCAAGGGTCCATATACAACATAGTATGGTACACATGCACCACTGATTGCCTGTGCATTGCCTGTTCATTGCATAATGCATACCTGTTAATCGTCTGCTTCATGGTTTTACACGCGTAGAACTTTCCATCTTTAAGGCTCTGGGTCTTCACTACCTCTGAAAATGTGCCCTCTCCGATTTTCTTAATTATTTTGTAGCCTGCACAGCAATCAAAAATGAAGACAAAAACTTGGAAAAGGAAAACATTCTGCATGAGCATATTTCTATAATATGTTGGATATTAGTAGAAATTTGTGAGTAACGGCAGATAAACAAGTCTACACAATAAATAGGAAAATTCTGTGTTTAAACATTAAAGCCAATGATTTTATTTAAGCCTTTATTCAAGACCTACATTCATATACAATAGAGCTGCAAATAATAGTTATTTGCATTATCAATTTTTCAAACAATTATTTCTTGATTAATCGTTTGGTCTTTAAAATGACAGAAAAATCTTAAATTTGCAGAGCCAAACTGACACATCCCTTTTTTTTTGTCCAACCAACAGTCTAAAACCTAAGGAAATTCAGTTTAATATCATAGAAGACTAAGGAAAGCAGCAAATATTAACATTTTAGAGACAAGAACCACCTTGCTTTTGGCATTTTTTTGTTTTTTTAATTTTCTATAGTTTGACTTATAAGTTATGGAACTAATCATGTCAGCTCTACATTAATATAAGACTCATTCAGACCCATTTTTGTATATTTTGCTTTGAAAATGACTTAAACATTAATCAGTTATCAAATTTGTTTATCGAGGACAGAAGATCGTTTAATTGTTGCAGCTACCGTTAAGCCCGCAGTTCAACAAAAACACCATCTTTGAGCTTTGACGTCTAATATAGGGAGACGTTGGTCTGGGTCTTACTGACTTATGTGTCAAAAGCATTGAATAACCAGAATACGTATTGGTGGACTTTCCCTTTACCAACTGTTAACGAACCTAACAGCCGTTACGCGAAATTTTGTGACACGTCGAATTTTGGTTTTCCACCAAATATATGCTTTTTCTTCGTTACTGCCAGACCTCAACCCGATATTTGCGTTGTGCCAATGGAGCCAGGTAGCCAGGTACTTACAGGTAAAGATTATGTGTCACTTACTTGTTCAAACTGGTCACTATTTTAAGTAACATTTCCAACGTACTGGCAAAATCTATACCGAAAAAAGAATATCGGCAAAGCGTTAAATTTTAAAAAAGTTATATTATTATTATATTTGTCAAAACTACGTATGTGTTCAGTTATTTGCTTATGAGACACAATGAAGCAACCGCTAATTTATCCTAAAGATTAAAACAGCTAGCAAATATACAGTAAGACTGAAATCTTCGAAGAAAAACCTCAACGATGTGCGACCGCCTGTTAGACCTGTCATCACTCTGCTGAGCCGTTAACTCATAACTTACAATGCATTCCTTTGAGTCTTAGCCACCGCATGTAAGTCGACAATCCATAACACACGTATCTAACCAGTACATTTCAATGCAAGGTTTGAAAATGTAAAGATTTTTTCGTGTCGAGGTGCCAAAGAGACACGAAACTCGTCTTACGGGTGCTAGCCTAGCTCCGCTAGCAAACTAGCCCTGTTAGCTGACCGTCGCCTTGGTAACGGAGCACGCCTTCGCCCTCCACTCTGACCCGAGGAGGAGACTAGAAACTCCGGCTGAATGTTTGACTCTCTCCGGCCGCACCGCAAAAAATATTCTGAATTAAAAGCAGTAGGAAATATCCTGCCATGTAAAAAATAATGCCAAGCAAGCAGAATTATTCGTCGCGGGCCCAGATGTTTAACGCGAGATTGTCTTTACAGCTGCATTATTCACCTCCTTACCTTTTTTCCAGAGGTGGGTGGTGATCGTCATTCTCTCAGATGTCTTCTCATTAGGCAGCGGGTTGTTATTCCGCACGTCCACAACATTCCACACATTGTTCCAGTCGGTGTTAGGTGGTGTTTTGCATGCATTTCGAAGGCTTGCCCTGTTTTTCACGCCAATGAGCCAGTTTGAGTAGTGCATCATTAGTGCACATTTAATTCCAAAGATCCTACCATCTAGAAACAGCCCCCTCAAGAGCGCAGCCGCTTGTCCACTGCTTTCATGTCATAGCATAAGGTTACCGGGCACCAGTATACACAATCAATGCACTCTATTCAGTAACGTGTCTAAAAGGCGTGGACCTGCTCATTTTTGCCCCACGTCGGCTTCCGTTAGATCATCATGTATGCGCATGTCTGGAAGTACTTGAGTGTTTTCCATGCCGCTGTTGCACTAGAAATATGAATTATTTGCCTCAGTTTTTACTTTTCTTTTTGTGATTGTAGCCAGCCGTTCGGGTACCATGAAAATAAGATTCACCACTGTGGATATCAGGGCAGTTATTGCCGAGATCAATGCCAAGTAGGTGATATGTGTCATTCCCTGTGGCCTGGTTGCTAAGCTAACTATCTTTCGTTAAAGTTAATTACTCTACAGCTGTTAAGCAGCCATTCATAATGATGATTTTTTTTTTTACAGCTACATTGGCATGAGAGTAAACAACGTGTATGACATCGACAACAAGACGTATCTCATCCGTCTTCAAAAGTAAGGACAGTTTGAAAACTTTCCTGCAAAACTCACTCTAATGGTGTGTCATATCGCATGAAGCTGTTTATAAAAGTAGCAGTACTACGATATAAAAATATTCCATTACAAATAAAAGGAATGCATCCATAATTGTGAAATATAGCACAAATGTGTCACTAACATGATTAAAATATCAAAAGTAAATGTAGAAATGCAGCACAGCGGCTCTGTCAGTGTTATATATTATATTATTTGATGATTATTACTGATATATTTATATTTAAGTTGCATTTTAGCTCATTTTGGATATTTGGGAAGTTAAATCCACAACAGTGCATTATATTATATTAGCTCATCATATGTTTTGTAAAATCTGAATCTGCAGAGTATTTATCATATGATAGCTGTCAAATAAATGTGAAATATAAAGTACAGTATTTTCCTCTGTAATGCGGTGGAGTAGAAATATGATGTAGCATGAAACAGAAGTACTCAAGTAAAGTACCACTACCTCATCTTAAATAAATCTACTTTACATATTTACCACTTTTAGTGAGTGTGTATAACTCATACTGTCATACTGTTGTCTCAGGCCTGACAGCAAAGCTGTTCTACTGGTTGAGTCTGGGACTCGTATTCACTCCACAGACTTTGAATGGCCCAAAAGCATGATGCCTTCGGGCTT
>JAQQZW010000007.1:10757339-10767765 GCA_029814745.1 Zanclus cornutus | reverse complement strand
AGTGTTCAGGTAATGATTAAAAAATAAATAAATGACTGTGACCCCACAATGCATTACACCAGTACTGTATCATTAATCAGTCTAATTTCTGCAGCTACTTTTGTCAGTAAACTAAATCCCAAGGTATGCTGCCACTAATAAATCACAGCATCAGCAGGGAAATGGATATGAGCAGCTTTGCTAACTGGATCACTGAGTCACTGGAGGCAACATGTTCCACCATCTGGTTTCTAGAAATATGACAGTCCTCGAAGTGACAATATTACTGAAGAATTTAAACATTAAATTCTCTTTTCTGCAGAAACCTAAACGTCACATTAAATAACTGTTTTTCAGATGAGGGCTTATCAAAATGTTTTCCCATCATTTTCACTGTGTATAGCACAATTATAAATTCGTTTCTGAGAAATGCACCATACTGCTGCAGCTTCCTAAACACAGCCCAGTTGGAAAATCAGACCTTCAACAGCTGTAAAATAAACCTTGTTTTTACACAAGGTAAGTGCACAGTTCGTTCAGAGAGGCCTGCCTGTTCCTCTTAAAAAAGGATCACAAACTTTGCTTTCGATGAAATTTAACTGACTTTAATTTCATTTTGCACAATTCACTGCTTTCTGTGCAGAGATACAATCAATAAAACCCGATGTAAAGCATGCATCCCTGCTTTCACTGGTGGAGTCGCGATATGTGTATGGCGATACTGTAAGCTTCCTGTTTGTGAAAAGGAGATTTTTTTCCTTGTTTTTGAAGGCTTCTGCGATTTCCCTATTTGACCGTGTTTAATCTCAAAGAAGCTGCAAAACGGCAGTACGTTTATTGAGGTTGTGCTGTTTTAAACGGTGGGAAACAACATTTTAATGAGATCTGGTTGAGAAACGGTGAAACTAAAAGCTAATTTATGCTAACTGAGTGCCTAAAACTAAGCATGTTAGCCGTGGAAGTGTCACTCCTGGGCATTACATTTTTCTAAACATCCCAGTGATTTAGAGATTTACATATTAAATTCTATTCAAGAAACAGCCATAGAAACCTAAATTATCACACTTAATATAAAATCCACATAAATGAACTGATCCAAGACAATGTAATGCAACACTTCTGTTTATGTGCTGTTTTGTCAATGTTAGAGTGCTGTGATAGTGTTATAACTGTGTCTATTAGTTGTGCAAAATCTATAAAGCTTGTACAGGAAAAACGAACACATTTGTTCCCAGAAACTACAGACTGGAGTGAAGTGAAAACCTCCACACTGGAGGACCGGACTACATGTCATGTGTGCCTGCTCAGCAAAAAAAGTGGACAGGAGGATGGTGTCATAACTGCTGATCTAGGAGATCTGCCTCATCCCCTCCATTGCAAAGGGTTATGGTAAGCTATCAAAAACACAACATAAGATGTCGACATCAGCCTGAACACATCCGTATTTTTGCTCTTACTCCAAGGACAATCACCTAAACTGTTGCCTAAAATTGTCTATCCTACAAAGTCCGTCTCTTAGTGAAAGGACAAAGAAGATTATGTTTGAGAAAATGGATTAATTTTAAACCTAAATTACAAGGGAACAAATACTCTGGAATATATTTGTGTTACTTTACCCGAAGATAATTTAAGTGCAAGCTGTCTGACTGAAACTGCTTTGCATGTAATCAACCGAGGAATGAATTTTAGTATTCACAGTGAAGGCTGGGTAACTGTTAAATGAATCACTCCTCACACTGTAAGTAAAGCTTGTTAATTGGCTTTGTGAAGAGACTCTCAAATGAATAATGGCAGCATCCTTTATTCTGCAGACCTAGTTATTTCAAGAACGTGTCATTAGTTTTAGGTCACATGCTTTTGATGAAGCCTTGGAGAGCTCTGGAGAACAAAATGTTCACGGCTTTGGTATCTACGGATTCAATTTACCTGTGAACATGAAATTACACACCTGTTGTGTTCCTGGCTGACTTTAGCGACACAAGTAGGCTTATTTTGTTATTGCAAGCCTGGAATGCCTGACAAACACCTGTGGAGTGCTCTAATTTTGATTTTCCAAGGGCCATTATCAGCGGGCGGTGACCAAACCACCTCTGGAAACATTTAGATAGAGCAAAAACCAATCAGAGCAATGAAATGTGTGTGTCCTTTCAAATCTGGACCTGTTAAGCTCATCTGTCAATCATCTTAAATGTGCCCCATGTGAGAAACGGTTGTGATTGGCAGGACACCATTCAGGTAATGTGGAAATCTGTCTTACCTAGAGGAGAGCCAGACCCATCTGCCAGAGCACCCAAACCCTTAAGCTACATGGCCTAAAGTATGTGGACACCTGAACAATGTAAGTGGGACTGCAGGGATTTGTGTGCATTCAACCCCAAGAGCATTAGCTGCGGTCAGCCACTGATTTTGAGTGATAAGTCCTGGATCACATTCATTGTCAGATCACCCCAGTGGATTTTTTACACGGTGGATGTCAGGGCTCTGTGCAGGTAAGACGAGTTCTTCTACACCAAACTGGAAAAACCATGTCTTCATGGACCTGGCTTTGTGCACAGCGGAAACACGAAACGTGAGACCCCAAACTGTTGCCACAAAGTTGAAAGCACACAATAGTCTATAATATCTTTATCTGCTGTGGCATTAAAATTCCCTTGCATTGAACCTGTCATAGCTATTTGTAATAAAAATCAAGAAAAGCTGATATGAAAAGGCCAATGTTGGACCATGGGAATGAATTTACACAGGCAAATCTATTGCTCATATGAATTTGTGCTGCAAAGTACGACTGCTTTGACTCCTCCAGGTGCATGCTGGCTCTATCTGCACACAAGCATATAAACTGAAAGTGTCCACAGTGCTGCCCAGTTCCTTAAAAACAAAGCATTTGCAAAAGCAAATTAAAAAAAACACTCATAAAATAATAAATAGCAAACATAAGACGCACTAACTGGAGTTCAGTTTGGTTAATGCCCCTTTCTCCCCTTTAATACCTATTATTACATTCAGTCAAAGTGGTGAGCATCTCTCTCTCGAAAAGAAAAAACTGGAAATGTTTGAAAAACGCAAAAGGTCAGCAAAAATAACACTGAAGGTATTTCCAGAATCCTCAGACTCTAACCACCTACATGAAATATTTAAGGTAAAAAAAAAAACGATGATTTTAACCTGTTCCTCAAGACTTATGCAAAAACAAAGCTGGTGGCTGGAAGTGACATGTTCATTTTCTATCTGTATGACGTTTTGTAATCAGTTATGAATGCTGATGTTACCTCCTTTTAATCTACATTTTCATACACTTCTTGTTTTTTTTAAAATAAGCTCTTTATAGAGTCCTGGATAAGAAGCAAGACAGGTTCTTATTTTTAATAAACAAAAAAACACAGATTATCTGTGACTTGAATGTAATGATAATACAGGAGAGGCTCAAACTGGGACCAGCTCAAACTATTAAAAACAGCCCAACAGTAGGTTACATGAACAGGGGTGGATATAGCATGAATGTACACCACATGTACCTGTAGTTTTATTTTTTACGAACCGATCAGTTATTAATCCACTTATATATTTTCTGTTTTAGTAGTGGCAAGAAGGGACTGCAAACTACATTTTGTTGTACAACCTTGTGTTGTTAAATGATAAATGAATTTTGAAACTTGGAAAATAAGAGAAAAATAAGGCAGGGAAATGAGAAGAAAGGAGGGCACAGGAAGAAAGAAACCCTCAGAGAGTGAGTGAGAGAGAATTGCACCTCCTTCTTTATATGTGACAGTCCACCTCCACCGCCTCCCCCTCTGCCTCTCTCACTCTCATGTCTCTCGCATCCACATCTTCATCTCTCAGTCTGCTCAGCGCCTGCTCCTGCTCTCCGCTACATCCCGTCATTTTACTCCTCCTCCTCCTCCTCCTCCTCCTCCTCCTTTTATTTTGATTCTTCATCTTCGACATGCTCCTCACGTGAAGTCCGCCAACTTGCACAGCCCGTGGATGCCGAGTTGAAAGGCAAATGCTCCATCGTGGAACAAGAGAAAAACACTACGCACGTTTGCATCTTTCATTGAGTGCGTTGGCTTGAGCGGAGCAACAGTATGGATCTGTCATTCATGGCTGCGCAGGTGAGACGTTTCTCCTCTTATTAGCCATCAGATTTTTGGCTTGTCCGAACTTTTTTTTCATTTGTCTATTGATTTAATGGGCGTGGCCGGTCAATAAGTTCACAGAGCTCTTTGACAATTGAATTTGACAATATCCTACGTCTGAGCACTCTATATTTAAAAACATAGAGTTCTGTTCTTTACTGGGAATTCTATATGTTTCCATAATATTGCTAATGGGACAACTGTGTTGTTGCATGTTACTTACCCCCCCTCCTATGAGATGATATCAGTTTTGATGTACTTATCCTTTGAAAGTTTCAGGCTTTAGGTTTGTTGTAGTTTCTAAAGCTATGTCTTACCCGGACATTTTGTACTTCTGTGAAAAAAGCACTGTAACATAAACTTTAACCATACAATGTACATTTAGTACTGCTACTCATATTTCATTTTTTATTTTATTTTTGACAGCATAACATCAGTTTAATTATACTAAGACCTTGCGGCATGTTGTGTTCCTTGAGCTTTGCATAGTAGTACATTTGAATAAGTCAATTGATTTTTGGCTTCACAGACAACCTGTGCTATTGTGCAGCTGTTTTGGTCACGTGGTTTGTTTTCATCAGGAGCCAATTATGATGTGACTATTCCTCCCCTCTCTGTGTCTGGCTTCTAATGGTTTGTCTGGTACCATCTACCTTGCAGTTGTCTCTGCAACTGTAGCATTATCCTTGCTGCCAATAGCTGTTCTGAGGGCCAGACTGTGCCAAACGCTCCCAGATCTTTTTAAATCAAGGACCCCTGAATAGAAATGCATCGGAGCATGGAGCCATCTGAGAATACATTTTTGTTCAATATGACCTGATTGATGTTATTATAATTCCACCTCTCTTTGAAAGTCAGTGTTATTTGCTGCATCGTTGTGCAAACTTTTTGTGAGTCCAATCACAAAAAGTCAATGTCATATTTTAAATTACACTGACTTTAAGGACTAAATGTGCTCTTGTGTTTCTAGAAACTTTGGTAGCACTGTACAGACACCAGGCTTAAAGCAACTGACAGCAGCACAGTGAGGGAGGCATACTGCTGTCTGCCTGTGGGCAGTCAGTTGCTCATATTCAAAACCGGGAATGGTTGAATACTACAGTGTTTGAAATCACTCAGCTGCAGCTGGGGACTGCGATGCCAATGTCATACATTTATTTGCTCTGAATCTACGGGTAGATTCAAAGCTATGAAGTGAGCTCAACACGCTCAAAACAATAAGGACTGTGAAGTTTTTGCTGCAAGCGACTGTAAATCTGTGTGGGGGTGGGATTTGATAAGATATTATTGAAATCAATGCGATAATCGATTCTGCTTATTGGTCTGATTCTTTGAATTGATTCGCTTATGGATTTCAGATATATTTTTCATGGAGAAAAAGTAGGCCTACAAATGCTTTCAGCATCAGTGCCACTGTTTTATTATATCAGTTTGAACTTTGTGTAGAAACATATGAGCCTGAAAGCTAGCTGTAGCTCTCAGTTATTGCTTTGTCACAGATCTGACAAAATGGTGGATGTTGCTATATTAGTGAAACTGTAAGCTGCTGTGAAATTCTACTAGTAATGCTTGGAAATACAAACAGTGAACTGAATGCATGCGTTTGTTACAAATGTGTGATGAATTCGTTGAACTCAGTGAACGAGTGAACTTCTGTCACGTTGGGTCTGCGGAGCCTCTTTCACCTAGAAATGTTTGAAAACTTAAAGGAGCACAGTGGGACAAAAAGGCTGAGTGAACTGGTTATAATATGCAATGAAAATGGTCAAGCGAAGAAGCTAAACAGAGGGGAGACTGTTGAGGTCCACGAGGCTCAGAGAAAGACACTAAGACAGGTGAGTAACATTACAACAATGACAGAGAGGGACATCAATTATCACTGTGTTGGCTACCAAAGTAGCATCATGTGCATGTTTACACTACATGGTGTGTCAAAACTGCGCTCTGTTTTTATTTTAATGTGTATGTTTGTAGCAGCAGTTTTCATGGAGGTTTTATTGTTCATAAATCTGTGTTGTCTGGTGAGCTTCTAACTTTTCGTGATGTTTTTAATCTGCTGTTGAAGTGGCAGTTATTTAATTTCTGTGGCCCAACAACCGCTGTGGTGTCCGTTGCTCTTTATGTATTTCTGATAATTTGTGTTAAATTATCTGAGTGTTGTTTGTTTGTGGTGAATTGTATTTATAACTGATAATTAGTGGTATGCTTAGGCTACAGAACTCTGTCTGTACAAATTGAATTTTGGAATCTAATGTTGGGTTTGGACATAAGGGCTCAGTGGACTGATGTTATTTCACTAGTGTAGATGAATTAATATTTAATTCAAATGTAGGCTAAAGCTGTTCTTTAATTACAGTAAAATCTCACATCTTTATGCAAATTGTGCCTGTTGGGTATGAAAAACAAGTCTGAACATCAGCCACGTCGGGGAGGAAAAAAAAAACACACATCGATTTGAGGCATCCAACCAGTCTTGGAAAACATCTGCGAGTGTATGATGATCGCAAGAGAACATTAACAAGCAACCAGCTGCAAAGTTCCTTCAACTCCGTTTGAAAAAATAACCGAAAAGGAACATTAACTTAAGTAAGTGTTTGGTAGAGTGAAGTTAATTTTAATTTTTGTGAATTCGGACAACATTTCTACTAGCAACAGAATGATCATTTAAAAAAAGCTGCAGCTGGTAAAAAGTTTTGGTGGAAGATGACAACTATTTAGTACAAGGAGTTATTACCTGGCTGAAATAAAGCCCTGGTTTGCATCCACCTCCCCATGATTTTACTTATTTCCTTCTGTGCTTTCAGTCCAACAGAATCCATATACCTTCCTGAGGATGAAGCTCACTCAGACAGCTAATGGCTAATTTTACTGAGGTGCAATTCATTCCAGTGCCCTGAGTCACTCTTTAATGGTGACTGTGAATGAAGTCAGGCAAATGTCCCTGAAGTTTTGGAGACTGACTTCACAACGGATGATTTTTTACCCATTCATCTCAGTGTAGTTCTGCCGCCTGCAAATCATTGAACCTTTGCCTGCACTTTGTCTTTTAAAGATGACGGATGCCGAGACAATTGTTCTCCCCTGAAGGCAGTGAAAGTTTTTAAAGAACTCAGAGGAGCTGGTTATTTTCTCCCTGTAGCAGAAGAGGAATTTACTGGTCATTATTGCTTCAGTGTACTTGGAGAGAACACATTACACTCATTACTAATCTAAAAGAAAGTAAGCTTGGCATTTAGGAACAAATCCTCCAAGATAAGAATGTGCATATATCCTGTGTGCACCATTACTGAATATCATTTCAGACTTGTAACATGCTGCAAAAGGCCATTGTTTTGCTGCATTTGTCAATCTTCATTTTGTTAAAACGGTTTTGTATGTTATCACAGAAACATGCTAAAGAGCTCTCTGCAGAACAATATATGCTCTTTTGTGTTTGGCGAATGATTTGCATTTGGCAGAGATGCCTCGCTGGTTTGAAATGAAAAAGGCCATCCTTCATTAGGCTGAAAGTGGTGGCATCCTCAAGCATTGCAAAACATTGATTAATGTGTGATAATCACAGTCAAGCTTCTGAATACTGATCCAAAGGCAATGAGGCGATTTGTTTCTTTATCTTTTCAAATAGACTAAATTAAGACATGTTTCAGTTAACTTCTTAGATATGGATATGAAGATTTATTTTTTACCTGCATCCACTCATTCATTTCTTCTCCTAGACCAACTACTAGGATTGTTAATCATATCATATACATCTTTGCACCCTTTGCAGGCTGTCACTGTCAAAATGATTAAAATAGCAGATGTTGTAAGAAATAAGACATGAATGTTTTTCCCGGCCAGTAACTGATGCTGAGGGTAAGTTTGACGTGTTGCAGACACTCTCCAGAGACATCCTTGGCATTTTGCCAGTCTCACACTTGCTCCAGCTGACAGATCTGCCACACAGGGCAGTAAAACCCTTAAGGCTGTCTATCCAGCACACAGTGACCCAATGGCCTTGCCCTTTTACTCATTTTTGTATGTACACCAGGCACAGACCTTTTTAAAAATCTACATTTTAAGTTATATGTCTGGAAAATGAGACATCATAGTCCATATATAGGTTCCATACTCTCACTCAAGATGTTTTGTCTCATGACAGGCCATCAGCATTTCTCATTACTCAATTACTTATTCAGAGAAAGCTGTGGCTCTAAGTCATTCTACCTGACAGGGCTGTTCATCTCAGCTCATGTTAGCAAGGACAGATGAGAGTGAAAGGATGAGGATGGAGGGATAGTTTGACAGCCTGTATTTACTCGAAGCACCAGGAGCAGGATCACAAAGGACTGGAAAATGCACTCTAGTTTAACTTTCGTGCCAAATGAAGGACCAATGCAATAAGTGCCAGACAGTTAATACAATCAGGGTGGATGATTTTTTAAGGAGATGTGTTTAATTGAATTATCATGCAGTCAGCTCCACACAGGCGCAGGCAGGTTACAACCATCATTTATGACTTGCAGAGTTATTTGCAAAGCTTCTTTGATTTTAGGATCAAAATAACAGGGTCTGAGCCACTGATGGAAGTATGGGAGGTGCAACCAGTGCAGTGTATCGGGGTCCAGAAGCTTTCAGGGGCCCATGAAAGATGGCAATTATTGCCGCTCGATTATTATAGGTCACATAGACCGTGTCACTAGCCTTGAAAGCGACCATTCAACTGCAAGATTAAAAAACTACTTTAACATAAATGTGATAGTTATATGTACACACACTCACCATTCTCCCACCTTGTGTATTACGCTTACTGTTTTGTACGTTCATGCGTGAGTGTGTGTGAGCGTGTGCTTGTGTTTGGGGTGAGAGGGAGGGCCCAAGAAAAATGTTACCACCTGGGCCAATCACAATTATGTTACCCTGCTGGCTGGAGCAGATAACTGTAATACAATGGACAGGAGATCAGAAAAGGACTGGCTGGAGACACAGCCAAAAGACTTGTTTGTGCACCACTATCCCCTGAACAGAAGCCAGATATAGAGATGCAACTTGAATAGTTCACAGATGAGATTATTTTCTCATTAAACACACTTTTCAAAATAGCAGACGCCACAAGGCCCATATCAAGACTATCTTTAAACTCAGTAGCATCAAAAAAAAAAAAAAAAAAAAAAAAATCAATTACAAATTATGTTATCTCACCGAGCATTCTTCACACCCAGACTGTCCCCTTTAAAAAAATAAATCTCCTGGTCTCTATAGCGGAGGCTTATTTGAAGAGTGTAATAATGGCACACCAAGTCTTTTCATCTCTAGGACTTCATTTCCCCTCTGGTCTTTTGACTGCTTTTTCGGCAATTGGTTTTAAATGAAAGCTGTAGTCTTGAGATAGCAAAAACTTGCAACGGCCCTAATTTTCAGCCCTCTTCCGCTTTTATAACCCTGCAGTGTTGTAAACAGGTTGAGAAAATAACAGTCACCTTAAACCAATTAGAAGGAGCTGTATGTTCAGGAAAAATCAATGCTTTAACAGCAGACAAATCTGCCTGTGTTCTGTTTCCAGAAAGAGCTGTTTGAGAATAGAAGCCTTTTCATTTCAGTGCTGTATACTTTATTTTACCTGCACATTTTATCACTTTGTTTATTTTCTATCATCATTAAGATAAATCAAACTAAAAATTGCAGAATAATGTTAAAATCAAACCACAATGAGCATGAATTAGTTATTTGCGTACCTTTGTGTACAATATGAATGTGTGAATTCAAACACATTTACAGGCTACAAAGGGCCAGTAAGCAACTCTAAAATAGACCATATTAATGAGGAAAACCCATAGAAAGCCTTAAGTAATGAAGATGCTTGATGATTAATTGATGAGTTTCACTGCTGAGTTGAAGGAGAGGTCAGCGTCTTCACAGCAGGGCCACTTCATGGATTACCCTCATTTTGGCTGTAGGCCTACTTCATGTAGACACGACATAATACACCGGGGACAGGAACGTTCAAAACAAAACACAAAGCAATGCATTTTGGTATGAGGTTTGCTTCGGCTGACTGATTTTAATGTCATCCTCCTCATATTCAAACAAAAGACTCATTAAAAATAACAGTTCATGTTCTCCAGCTGCTGATAGTGGAGAGAGTCGGTGCTGCTGCAGGTGGTTGTGTTAAATGAGCAGCCCCAGATTTAGTTTCCTTCGGCCAAAATCTTTTCAATCACCCCTTGTACTAGCCAATCATACACAGAGTAGAGCGGATCATGCCTTTGTCATTGTAGGATTGTAGGTAGGTAATTAAGCACCCTGTATGATACTGTATCAGAATGTAGGCT
>JAQQZW010000007.1:10356154-10370564 GCA_029814745.1 Zanclus cornutus | reverse complement strand
CCTTGCCATGGTAAATGGGTAATGACACAAAAGTGCTTTTGAAAAAAAGAAAGAAAGAACAGGGACCAGAGGGGAATCGGCCCGGTGCACACTAGGAGCGTTTACAAAGCTGTGGTGAAATCTAAATATTGTTTCTAGCGTGACTAAACAGGCCAACACCTTTCTGTGCAGAGGATGTGCGATAGCTAACATTGTTTGATTTGGTCTCTCCTTTACAATGTTTTATCACAGAGCAGCGGTGACACCCACACTACATGCCTGCTTTTGTCCTCTAACCATTTCTTTAAATCTATTTGCATTAACAATCAATTCCTTTTTCTCGAGGTACGCAGGACACGTTTCAGGAACCGTGAAGCACAAGCTAATGTTTAAAACAAAGATTCCACAGTTTGCAAACACAAGGCCTGAACAAAGTTAGCATCAATATTTGAACAAGTACTTCACATCAACTCCGCACTGATCTTATGTACAGAGGCCAACATTAGGCAATAACGCTGACACTCAAGACAGGGCTTACGCACTAGTGGCAGGGCATTCAGGGTAATGACGTGTAAAGGTAGGAAAAAAATGAACACAACACAATCAGCACAGAAGAATTCAGTTAAAACCAAGGCAATTTGCTGAATGGTGAAATCCGAAGGAACATTTTAATTCAGTCCAACTGGGACAAGAGAGGCAAACCAACTACTATCACCAAAATCTGTGACGGACATCTAACTCCACTTCTGATCTTTACCTCAAGTGACGGCTGGAACGCCATTTGAGGAGAAAAGAAAGAAAGAAAAAGAAAGACAGAAAGAAAGAAAGAAAGAAAGAGAATGAGGAAAGTAAAGAAAGAAAGACAGAAAGAAAGAAAGCAAGAGAGAAAGAAAGAAAAAGAAAGACAGAAAGAGAAAGAAAGAAAGAGAAAGAAAGAAAGAAAGAGAAAAGCCGTCACCTGTAAGTTGTAATAGGAAATTGCTTTTGGCAACTATTTGTTCAAGCACCAGATTTTTTTCATCTTTATGCCAACCCAGCGAGACCCCATTGGAAAACAGGGCAGGTCCCCCTAATGAGTAATCTATTTCAAAGCAGTCGTGTCTGGGCATGACAGTTTACTGAGAGGCTTGAAGAACTGGTAATTACCAGTGTTACGGGGCAATTAATGCATATTACACTGCGGCACTCATGGCGGTGACTGTCAGCTCCCCAATAAAAATGAGCACTCTTCAGCTAAAGGGTGACATTAATTGGGCCCTTAATGACTATGCAGAGGAACCAAGCCAAATAGGAACAAAACAGGGGACTCGCTCTGACTCCAGCAGAGGGCTGGAAATTGGACTAAAAATGAGATTAATTGCTGTTTAGAAAAAAAGAAGGGGAAAAATGTGGTGAGGGGAAGGGGGAGAAAGAGGTTGGAATTATAGGGTGCAGAGAGCAAAGACTGCTCATACAAATGACAATTCAATTAATTATTTTATACTGTATATTCTATACCTTAAAGAGTGCAGACAGGCCTTAGGCCCATTTCAAGGACTTTGTCTTGATAAAGTAGTCACTGCATAAACAGCTACGTGTACATTTCCCAAAGAACCCACACACACCACTACGGCGCATATACTCAGTATAATAAATACATTTAAAATCTTCATTTAAGTGACAAGAGGCTTTTCAAGATAACACAAAGAAGTCATATACGTGTATATATAGCTGTGATGAATGTAAAGGAGATCAGGTGGCTAGGTCTTCCAAAATGTGCAATAGAGAAAAATCGTCTTAAGAAGCAAGTATGCAGAGTTTCTGAGTAACACACTTTCCTATGAAGCCCAAGGCCTTAAGTACGTCTTTCCACTTAAAACAGCCCATAAAAAACATTAAGCAAAGCTTAAAAGTAAATCTGTCAAATTGCAGGCCTTCCACCCCCAGAAATGTTTGTTTAGAAGGAGATCAAGGATGTGGTGAAGACATGAAGTAATTCTGATTAATGTTGCTAAAGCTAGGCACATACTGAACACCACCTGAATATGCAAGCCCCAAATCATAAAAATATCAGCATGCAAAACATGCCATCATTTGCATACATTTTTGATTTTGGATTTCCTTGCTATTTAAATATGCAGTTAGAAATAGTCCAGCACTGCCTCTTGCGCTGTCACGCTGCACACTCACACTGTCATTGGTCCTGATAGAACTCTTCCGCTTCAAAGGGAGCTTTGCAATGGAGAGGAGAATGAGCAAATATTTGAATTGCAAAAACACATCATCTTGCGAGGGGAGAAAATTCAAGACAACTTTTTAGAGTTAAAGACACCCCCAACCCCCAGCAAGCTAACCCTCTGCACACAGCACAAAAAAAGTCAACATATTCACAGCGTAAGCACTCTCCTCTCTAATTTACCATATCCAAATTTGTGTAATTGGATATGACACATTTTAGAAGGTATTGCGGAAAAAAAAAACTTTAATTTTAGTAGAGAACCATAAAATGTTTAAGCTGCCCCTGTACTTAACTGAAATCCACCACACAAATCCACGTTCGCAGACAACCTGACATGGATTTGATTACAGACTGAAGTGTAATTAGCTACTTAAGTTATCCTCTGGTAGGCTGGAGTGAGCAGTACCACCACTGTAGCTAGCTATTTCAGCATAACTAAAAAGACATTTAGATTCTACAGCAATACCTTTACCCTCAGGATTCAGGACAGCCAGTTTACATCCATTTACATGCAATCACTCCAGGAGAATCTCTGACAGTTTCCAACTTTTGCAGAAGTCAGTGGAAAGAAGTGCAATAAATAATCTTCATGACAAATCAATAACATGACTCATTGCATATTTGAAAGTATGAGCTCCCTATTTTGATGCCAGGATAAATAGAACTTTTAAGCCAAAAGTTACAAGTCTAGCCATGAAGGCCATGAACAACATTAACAGCAATAAATACCCATCTTCAGACATCTGAAAAAATACCCCTGCAAAGGGGGAAAACTGTGTTTATGATTGTAAATTTATTTACCACAGGCTGAGAACTACCTTGAATTTTAAATGGGGGAAAATGTGAGCGTCTCAAAAACATACTCCGAAAAGGTCTGGGACACGTAGAGAATTACTAAGTTGCAAAACAAACTGTGGAAAGACAGGCAATCAGCTGCTGGTGGAAAAATATCAAGGCTACATTTTTTTTATAAGCATGTCAAAGCCTTAAATGTTAGACAAATAGTTTGTGGATTCCATGCAATAATTAGAGGATTAAATTAAGTTTGCACTGTTATTGTAATTTTAAATTATATCTAAACATCATTCTAAACCTGTAATCACAGTCTTAAAACGCTTAATTCTTGTCATCTCTAAACACACAGTTGCACTACCCAGAGCTCCTCGATGCACCGTCCACATCACACCTCCTACCAGTCCAACCCTCCTGTGGCCTCTACTCCTTGTGACTTGCCTACGTGTAGACAACTTGGAGACAGCTCTGAGCAGAAATCAAACCGGAATGATGGATAGCTTTACTGCACAATGACCTCTGTCACTGGGCTCTTGCCCTAAATCAATGTTGGCGATAAGGGCCCTGCGCCAGCGCTCACCTTGGTATGTTCACCAGCAGACCTTATCTATGGCAGGAGGAAGTGTGAGTAATAACTAAAGACAAGCCACGACAAAACCACTAACCCCACCTTGTCAAACATAATTTACAATGTATATCCCACTACCCCCCCTTGGCTGCTATTATAACAGTAATTATGAGAACCAAAGAGATTTGAGACTGTGTGTTTGGAAGATTAACCTGTTGTAGGGTGGTGGGAGAGCGTTGCACATACCTTTGGTCCAAGTGGGGTTTGTGTTTAAAAAAGGAAGCTGAGAGATGGATCATAAACTGAGAACTGACATACCTTACTCTCGATACACTGGCATGCCCATACACATTCATTCATAAAATTATGAATAGGATCCTTTAATTTCACTGTTGCCAAGTCTGTGTTTCAGTGATGCATATACGGAGAGGTTGGAGGTTGAAGTTGAGAGGAGGGCCGACAGGAAGTAGGAGCAAAGACTTTATGAAGATTACAGCATTGAGAACTTGAAGACCTTTCAGTAGTTTTTCATTTGAGTGTGTGTGCGATAAAGTGTGTGTGTGTGATATAGAGGGAGCAGAACAAGAGAGCGAGCATGCTTCCAGGCAGTCGCATCAAAATGGAGAGAGAGACCAAACATGACATCAAACGTTGCAATTAGCTGACCCCTTTCTCCTGGAGCCGCAGTTTGAAAAGCTCTGCCTTTTAAAACCCTGATTAAAATATGTTTGCTTTCTCATTCAAAATGACATTTGACAAGGTTAGTAATATTTCAACTAACTGAAAAAACATTCTAGTGGCCGTAATCGTTTTTTTCCCATCACTTCGCTGGGGCGCAGGTAACCTCGGAGTGAGTTTCCCATGAACTCAACTCTGCAATTTGAAAACAAAACGGCTAAGGGGGAAGAAAAAAAAAAAGTGGTTCAAAGTTTCACTTGAGCGTGTTTTGTTTCACCAGGGCAGCTGAAGCTGAAAGTTTTGCGATCATTATTCAGAAAATTTATCCCTTTCCCCAATTCAAACCACAAAAAATATTTAAAACAGAGCCAGCAGTCTGTTCTCTAACCTAGAGCTCCATCCTTAGCACGGACTCGTGGGGGCTGAGGACTGTCAGCAGCCCCGGGGATAGATTTCCTCAAACTGTTAAAACCCCTCATCACCAAATTAGGATAGGTGTAGTATGTAGTCCAATGGCCTCTCATATGGAAAAGTAATATAAAAAGTAAAGTAAGACGTAATTTAATGGTGCATGACATTAAAAATATGTAATAATATTTCTTTGCAAGGGTATGTTGCAGTCACAACTTTTGTTTTTAATGTTGAAATTGAGCCCAAGTTTTAAAAAAAGGCCTTCAAGGAGTCAGCAAACTTAAATAAACAAGATGGTGTCTGAGACAGTCTTTGTCAGTGTGCATTCCTGACAAAACAAGCTGAAGATAAGCAATGAATAAAGGGAAGGGATCAGAACTGGTCAGGCCAAAACTCTGTCTGAAGTTAATAGTTTTCACATCCATTCCAGTCGCAGGAGAAGAGAATGTGACGTGTCGGGCCGGACAGTGAGCCAGCCCAGGCTTAGCTGCAGCTGTGCTCAAATTAAAGTGGCACTTTCTATCAGAGGCCTTTCGCCAGACAGCTCTATTCTGCCCTTTCACTTGTAACCTCCGTGACACACGGACGCCTATTAGAAAAAATAAGAGTGGTCATTTAAAAACACACAGCCGTCATTGAAGTGACAGATTCCGAGTTTAACGCGGGGGAAGATTCATGGTGTGAACGTGCCAGCTGATGGAGATATCCCTCAAAATGAGAAATAGATTTCTATGACGTTTCTGTGGCGGCCGTACAAAGGGGGCGGCAGAGTCCCAAACTCTGCGCAGAGTTTATATTTCACTTGTTCAGAAATGTATGCCTCTGTTATCTTGCATCGGTCCAAAGGAAAAGGATTAGGTATCAACCGTTCCAACTTCCCGTCTATGATGAAACGCTACATCGACAGAGGACAGAGTTGGAATTTGGATCATATCATTACCCCGTTAACTCCTTCAGCCCTTGTCACAAAGGTTTGGTTTATGGTGTTCATTTAAAATACATAATACAGAAAAAAAAAATATTAGCATTATTAGCACGAGAGAGTGGAAAGATTATATTAGCGGTCGTATTGAGTGCACATTTATTCTAAGAAGTTTTAATAGGGTTCAGCGCCAAATGCATTTTTTTTCCTAATCATTTACAGACCCGACAGAGCTTGCGAAGACAAATCTGTTGACCTGCTAGATCTTGTACATTAACCCCGAGAATTGATGAGCAAAATCAGAAGGTCAGCACTTGGACACAGGCTCCTCATGTGTCTTTGATTACACACTCCCACTAAGGGATACGCAGGCAGAGATGTTTAAGCTATCAGGCAATCAGACCGCCGCGATACGTGAAACTCAAACCAGAGACGGGAGAGGGAGAGGCCTGCTTGGGAACAAAGATGGGGGAAGAGGGTCCTGATGAAGCTTTTTAACAAATGCCAGGTTGGTGAGGAAAGACTCAGATGTGCTTGTATCTCTCTTAGCGTTTCTGGCAACAAAGCAATGAACTGATTTATTACTGGAATATAAAGTTCCCAAAAACAAATACCTCATCATCTGGTATTTAAATTCGGCTATTAATTGTACATCAATCAAAACGACTGTCATTAAGGTGCAATCAAATATAGGTCTTACATATTGAAACAAACAGTACACACCATATATCAGTGCTGTTCTGGGAGATGAATGAGGTCAGACAGTGAATGAGAAAAAAATAAAATCCCTACTAACTAAATGTATAATAATAGGAGGAAATTAAGTACGGCATTGCTGTTTTTGACATCATCTATTGTGGAACGGATACAGAGGTTGATTGATGATAGAGGTTTCTATAGATTTGTACTAAATCTTTTTGTTATTCTCTAAAATGTCATCTTATGTACGACGTGGTCCAAGAAGAGGAGAAACTTGCCCTCTTGGTTCAGAATATCAAAGGCTTTGTTGTAGGTGTAAATCAACAAAAGCTTTTTATTACAATCTGACTGCAGTCAATAAACAGAGGTCAATATGTGCCAGGACAGCTCTTAATACTGAAAAATACATTGCTACAAACGCAAGTGAATGCACCTTAATAGTATGTCGATCTTTTACATGGGGCTACATATCTGCTAGTAATATATTTGTTCCAGACTACTACTGTTCACAGAGAAATTCATTCAGCACATGCTAGGAATTACAAGCTGAGGAGAAAATTTTAATGTACAGAGAGGATAAATAAGAAGATGAAATCACAGGAAAAGAAAGAAAATGCACATTACTAGTAAAAAAACAAGGTTACGTGAGGGACAGTGCACCTATAAAAAGAAGCCTCCTGTCTGGATTATCTATAAGGAACCACTTATCACAAGGCACCAGCTCCACAAAGTGACTGATGGGCCTCCACAGACCATGAGTACCACCACATTATCTGGTACACACAGAGCTGCTCTTTAAACACAAAGGCAGAAATATGAAGCATTGTTTCCTTGGCTGTCATTTGGCACAAAATATTCTATTTATTCTTAGTCTGAAATAGCAAGAGTGCTTACTGTTTTTGGGCACAGAAATACACAAGACAATGCTGACAAACATATAAATTAAAGCTGTGATAGATTGGCAAAACTAAACCATTAATTTGCAGCATTTAGCAGACCACAGATCTAAAACTGAGTGGTTTTAAGTACAACTCAGGATCACCTTCACTCAAAAATAAGTTTTTCTTATGTGTATTTCCCCTAAAATGTCAGGCCTTCACTTTATTGACTGTGCAAAGTTTGTCAATAGAGAGGTTTTTTCACACTCCTATACTGAGGGGGGCGATGTCTGTGCACTTCCCTAAAATCTAAGATTTAAACGTAGATTTGGTGGGTCACAAGTTTGAAAGCCAGACGCAGGTAAAGGAATCTGAAACCCACAGCACAGAGCAAACGTGTTAGTAAGAAGAGTGAAAGTTTGCATTAGCACAACCACTAACGCTGTGTTACATGCTAACAAGCTAACAAACAAAACTTGCTAACTACACTTACCATTCTGATGGGTTGGCAGGATGCTGATTTTGGTGCCCAACACATTCCCCATCTGTGTCTGGGTCTGACTGAGGCTAAAACATGCATGACTGAATCTGTTTAATGTTTCCTCTAATGCTAACTGTTAGCCATCTTGATGCACACTGCTCTTTCAACAGTCAACCTAGTGCAGGCAGTGTTGGTGGGCGGAGCACAAGGCCTGTGACTGATAAAATCCAGAATTTCTGCCTCCAACCCATTTTAAGATTTTATTTCTGAACTTTAATAAACACATGCTTAACAAGATACTATTCATAAAAAGTATTTTGTCATACTTTAGACGTATCTGGAGAGGAACTTTAAATCTTTAAGTATACTATTAAAAATAAGCACATCTAATCTTTACCGCACACGGAGCAATGCTACTCACCTTGAGACAAGTCAACCCCACAAAATTAATAAACCAGAAAAAGAAATCAATGAAACTGAAATCCCCCCAAAAAGCTGTTAAACACTTGCTATGTCATGAAATCGCATGTCCCAAACTAAAACATGCATTCCTTCTCTATCCATGTGAACCATGGTTGAATGATAGCCCTCCTCCCCTGTCCTTAATGCCATTCCTTGAAAAAAAAAAAAAAAAAAAATCATAACCATAATGGTTGATGGGTGAACAAAAGACCACAGTGTTTTCAAACAATAGCAAATTTTGTTCTAGTAAGAAAAAGAATATTGTTTTTTGGAACGCTTCTCTTGGTCACATTCATGTCCTGTGACAGGCCAAGAACTCATGGTTCAGTGCTCTCCTTAGGCCTTGGGAGGACACTGGAGGAATCATATGACGACTCCTGGCTTCCCTTATCCTCCTCTACAGAGAGGTTACGACACAATTAAGCCCTTTAGTTGGACACTGTTAAGATGCTTTTGAAGCAGCTGTGCAGGTGTATGAAATAAAATACTTAAAAGGTCTCATGAACCAAAGGTTCTCGAAAGCATTAAATATTTGTGTTGTAGCTTTATGTCCACTGAGCTTAAATAAGGGTGTGAACATGGTGAGAATATGTTTTTAAAAATCCTCTTAAACTACCTTTAGTCTATATGATAGATTCAGCAAATGCAAGAGCATAGCCTTTATATAACAGACATCCCTTTAATTATCTTCCTATATCTTGTTATCTCTCTGCAACTTCCTACAGATTTGAAGATACCCAACAGCAACAGAGACGATGAAATGCTCACACAGGCCTTTGTGTGATGCAAAGCAAGCAACATGTATTGTGTGTAAAATTTATTTGTCTAGTGTAAAAAAAAAAAAAAAAATTACTGTGAGTTTTTTGTAACTTTGGGTGTAATGTGGACCTGAATGTCTTTTGGGGATCAGACAGCCATCAAAACTCTCCTGTTAGACTGAGTTTTAAAAAGAGCCATTCTAATCCTTGCCCACTACTCTCTGCGCTTTTGATAAATGCTGCTGACTTCTTCCTGGAATGAAACCCAGAAGGTCATTGCAGAGAAAAAAAAAGCAGGGAAGAGAGGCAGAGAGATTGAGAAAATAAGGCGGGGGGGTCGGTGTCTGTGTAAGCCTGATGACATACATTGTGAAAGCTGACAAGAAATGTACGTTAATCTTTTAAAAAGTTCCATAGCAAAACAGGAATTCATAGAGTAGACATGCTTGCACCTCATTTTACTTGAGGCTTTCTTCTCCATCTCACAGTGTCACATGCAAGCAGAAAGACAAGAGGAGGGATACATATCGCTGGGGCGCCACTCTCTGTCCCGCTCCTCGTTTATACACACAGCGGCCGTGTCAAAGCTGCTCTCACACTCAATGGTAAATGACAAATTTGGATAATGCACACATACAACCCTACAAAAATAAATAGGAGACATGGAGGCTTAACCAGAGCTAAATCCTGAGGCTGCTGGAGACCTGAGAGTGCGGATTACACCCCAGACGCCTTAAACAATGCACCCAAATGTGCATCCTTAAAAGCATGAAATCCTTGAAGCATCAGAGCTGACTTGTCATTTGCCATTAATATTCCAAGGTGTTTGTGCTTTGGGGGCCAGCATTGCACTTCTGTGTGCTGATGTGCCCTAAAACAAACACTTGCAAAGCCCTAAAGGAACCAACATTGTGGATAGCTATTTTTCTAGCTGTGGAATATTCTACGAGAGGATGTCATAACAAAGGAAACAATAAAAGAGGCCACGTTCCTGCACTGCATGGGGTATCCATAACTATAAATAGGAGGAAGGCAATGTCAGAGGCGCTTACGCATTGCCAGGAAAACTGATATTTATGAACAAAAAACAGAGGAAATTAAGCTCTTACTACAATTTTTCATGCATATTAAGTAAATTAAAACTCTGCGACATTAACACCCCGAAAAGCCACAACATCAGCATCACAATAGAAAGGCTTATACAAGAAACTTAACCACTGCTGGTGCATTAATGCAGCTATACACATACAATGAGTATCAGTTATTACTCAAAGGCCACTATTGCAGTGGGATTTTTTTCCCCATGTTCTCCCTCTCTTTGTTGTGCACATCTCTGACAGGAAGGTTGGGTAAAGTATGGCAGGGCACAGGTCTTGGAGGTGTCGCGTTGTCACCCCAGAAGCGCCATTACCTGTCCTCGGGGATGGTCCTGTAATGTCCGGCCTCATTGGATCAGCAGCAGCCACGACCTTTGGGCGCCCTCTCCCAGGTGACATCCCATATCTGCTCTTGCTCCATGATGGCCTTGCTGCTGCTGAGGCTTATATTACTCTGAGGCTACCGTTGCCTTAAACAGGACAGCATAACCTGGCTGTTGGCAAGCCAACACATATAGATACACTCTTTATATGCTTGGAAATATTTCTAAATATGAGCAAATGTCTTACTTCCTTCTTAACTAGTTATACTTTTCAAAGCAAACTATCCACGCATCTAGGAATCTAGACATAAAAGCCTTTTTAAAGATAAAGGTTTATCAGCTAAATTCCACAAGGGTCGTCTATAACACATCATGTAATTACACCCCACTCATTAAGCATTCCTGTCAGTACTGCTTTGGAAAGTTCAACAAAAATGATGGACATACCCATTAAAAGAGGACGGCAATGCACAATATCTTGATTCTAAAAATTAATTTCATGTCGCAAATGGATTGACGGTTCTGAGAATATAACAGAATTGCCACACAATTTCATCTGCAAAATCTACAGCATACGGTTCCAGATATAATTGGAAAAAGTTCACAAAGACCTCAAGATGTCTAATTGCAGCTATGTCAACTAATATAAAACATCACATAAATCAGATTTTTGTCTATTCATTAGCCAATGTGTCAGCGAGCAGATTAGTGATGTTGTAGGAACAGTCTCCTGTTCTTCAGAGTCTTCAGAGTTATGACTTTCTCATTAATTTTAGCTTTGCTTCCATAATATGCATCAAAAAAGTAATACAACAAAAGGACAAGCACCAGTCTCATTTGCGCAAAAGAGATCTGAATGGAGATCAATACGCACTTCTGAAGCATGAGAATTTTCTGCTGGTTATTATGAGAGGACATAAATTATCCACATTACAACAGGCAATAACTTTTATAATTACTAAAACAAAAGAACCAGATATAATGTAATGCGTGTGCGTGCACTCGAGTCAAAACAAATTTCCAAGTGGTCAAACCAGATGATGTATAATGGCAAACCCAAAAGTCCTAACCCCCATTTCATATGAGGGAGAAATGAGGCATACTGTCCCATTATATTGCTATAAATCATTTTTTGTGGACGGCTGACAGCTTTTTATCAGATCTAACCTTTTCAAGCCTCCATTAAGAGAGCTAACATTTTCAACTCTGACACATTTGCAGTTTACGAATCTCACAGCTGATTTACTTTTGGAGGGGGCACGCTGGCGTCCATGCTCATTTTCACATGTGGGAATTGGGGAGGGAAAATAGGAAAAAGAGAAGAGAAGAAAAGAATCTGAATCTTCTTATTTAACTCTACATTTTTGCTTTTAATCTGCTTCACCACAGTGCAAAGTTGTTTTGCTGCTAAACGCTATTTTGCGGTAAAAGCACATTCAGATTTTTACTTTATTGTTTTTTTTCATGGTACACAACAATTGCATGGAGGACAATTAAGGTCCACAAAGATCCCTCATAATTTGACAAATTAAAAATGAGTGATCTCTCTCACAGAAGAGAAGCGGTGAGATTATGAAACAAGCAAAGACTAGACAAATAAAAACACTTATGACAAGCATTATATGAATTTAAGAGGAACCTTTGTAGCCATTTTTGTCAGATGTTTCCTTTGTGACTGTGCTTTGATGAGGTGTTAATGTTTTGACTGATATTTGTTTACTGTGTTTAGTACAAGCTTTGATACCCACTTTCCTGACAATGACGACCAATCATTGATCTATAGATCCATCTATTTGTCCATCCATCAAGTATCAAAACTTCTCCGGTATCTTTTGTCCTCCATTTCAGTCACACCGCCTTTACAAAGGAGTCCGCAGACTGACAACAACATATTATGTTAGTAAACCTCATAGGGACCGCTTCAGTAGCATGGTCAAAATTTGCAATGAACGATAACAAAAACCTAAATGTGTATTTCTACATAATTTTGTCCATCACAATTATACAAGTGCGCAAATTTTCAGATGGTCAACAAGTAACTGTAATTATCTTAAAGGTATTCTGCATTAAGTATTTGATAAGATAAACTATTCAGACAAGCACAAGGGCAGAACTTTAGGTGCTGCTCAGAGAGTTATGGAAGGAACATTGCCAACCATAATTGATTTAAGTACACCGTAATCAAGGAGTGGCAGCTAATGTGGCACCACACAAGGGTCCATATTTCATTACATGCTGTGTTTAACCTTACCCACTTCTCCTAAAACACACAAGAGGCTCATTATGTGTTTAATATTCACCAGCAGGTGAATAATTTTTATGCAACTCTGATAGTTGGGCGAGATGGATAACTCAATTATCTGAACATCCGTCAGTGCAGAGGGCTTGCTGGCTCTGGAATGCCACCAGCTAAGATTGATGGCTGGAAGACACCAATAGCTGCTGCTTCGCCATCTCATCCAGGCACTGGGCCTGAACACGCTGTTTGATTCTGCGGAAGACCGTTTTTCTCTCCATTTTTCCTCCCTTTTATCTTTTTTCTTGGGAGCATTGGAGGTGAAGCGTCATTACCCCTCACTCCACTGAAGAGGGGTTCATTATGGGGTTAGTGTGTTGGCAAGACTATTGTTTGGATGATAAATGCAGTTGGTGAGAGCTTTGGAGGGAAAATTACTTATGTTTTTTCTTTTCGTCTACAAAAACATGTCCCCATAGCTCACTCCGCAATGCTTGAGGGCAAACCAAGAACAATTAACACAAGCAATGGGTGAAGCAGCTCAGTTAAAGCAAAGAGGGAATTCATGAAAAATAAGCAAATCACTGGAAATGTCAATCAGGGGCAATGAAGTAATTACAAACACCGCTGTGCGATTCCAAGGGCGGTCAAAAAGAAAAGTGAAGGGTTTAAAGTCAAGCGCGAGTTTGATGAATGAAGGAATGGACAAACATCCTAAACATCAGCCCTTCAGGCCTCGTCTCATAAACTGAAACCAACTAATGAGAAGTGAAAGGAGGATGATGTCATCCCATCACTCTCCTGTCCCCCATTTCTCAACTGGTTTATGTTTTTGTGACTACAAAGTGCTGACCCCAAATTCACTGCCTCCACTTTACAAACACACACAAACATGCATTATTGTCTGAGGTATAAGTGTGTGCACGCGCTGTGTGTACGCTCTAACAATAAGAGAAAGATGAGGCACATTTTCAAATGTCAGCAGTAAATGTCAATTAAAAATTACAAGGGTGCTGGAAAAGGTAGGGTCTGAAGGGACTGACATTTTTTCTTTTTTGACACAACAATGTTTATCTGGCCGGGCTGCTGGCTGACATGATGGGATGTACTTTGTCAGTTCCTTAATACACTCGGACAAGGCCGCCCCAGTGAATATCAATGAAAGAAACCTGCGGGCCAATATGTAAGGCTCAGACTAACCTTAACCATCCAATCAGCCTGTTAGTGTTCTGATATTTTGACCTACTCTAAACTGATGGCACGAGTAAAAGAGGAAGGCCAAAGCCAGATTAATGCCACTTTCTTCAGTTAAAAAGAAAAATGAACGTTGACTTGCATGGTGAAATATTTATGGAGACATCTGATCTTCATGTCATGCTGCCTATAGTGCTAATCTAATAAGCTCTTCTCCCATTACTTCATGTTTTACTGACTACGAGAGCATATATTCATGTAATTTCTCATCATTTATGGTCTAGAAATGTTTCAGGTCTTAAGCGAAGCCTTTTGTAGTAAATAACTATCTTAGCAATATTTACTGAGCCCTCAAAAAAAGATGGTAACCATTAAAGAATCGGCCCTTTATGAATTCACACCTCAGTGACTTTAGTTCCTAACGTCAACAATAGTCAAAATTGGAAGCAGGCTGTTTCCAAATAAAACTATGTAACTCTGAGAAAATAAAACACACCATTTATCATGACTTTGACCTCATCTCCTGCATTTAACTGTTTAGTGATACTGGATGAGTCATCTGCCCTGAAAATCAAATGATTGTTCTGCTGGCAGCTTCTGAGTGAAATCAGTAGGTCAGTCATCCAAAGGCTGGGGAAACATTTTGAAGTTCTTCACACAGACACACACTCACACACAAAACAAACAAACATTTATTGCAGAAGATTACTGAAG
>JAQQZW010000007.1:10297761-10310998 GCA_029814745.1 Zanclus cornutus | reverse complement strand
TAAACAAATGGAGTGGATTTTTTTCAAAGGAAAAGCACTGAGAAAACCTACAATTTTTTTCTATGTGTTGAATGTGATTGTGTAGCTTTCTCTCAAGACTCCAAATATTTGATATCTGTTCTGAGACTTTCTGATGATTCCCCAGTGTTCACGTCCAACTACAGATTAGTGTGCGTTAATGCAACAATAAAGAGAGACCACTCTTGAAATACTTTTAAACTCCTTTATATTTTTTTCTTTGTGTCAGTTTAAAGCAGTCAGTGTGTCAGCGGGTAATGACAGAGGAAGTGACGTCTGACAACTGTGGCCTGCCACTATGGTTGGTTCTGTAAGAGCAAAAGGAGGTGGCCACGTCTCTGCGCTAATGGAGAAGGAGAAAATGGCCATGTCAGTCCTGTCAGCGTATTATGTTTTAAACCTAGACAGTTGTTGTCGCTCTTGCAGGCCCATAATTTTATGCCATTAAAAGTGCCAAGGGGGAAAGAGTGAGGGAAGAAGGAAGGGAGGGAGGTGGGCTATGAAGAGAAAGCAGTTGTAGGGTTTTTCTACCTCTTGTTCCCCTCATGCCTGATTCCCTGCCACTTTTGTGCTGGAAACTTTTGGCATTTCTTGAAAGCATAAAGACTGGTTGGGGCTTTAAAGTGATCATAAAGTCAATCATGTTGGCTTGAATTACCCAGCAATCTCTGTCAGTTACTCCCCTCTCAGCCCCTGCGCAATGAGATGTGTGTGGGAGTGGGGAGTAGACACGTGTATGTGTGTGTATGTGTGTGTGTGTGTGTGAATACATGTGGGTCCCTTTGTGTACATTAATGTACACACTGTAAATGTGTATGAGACGGGAGAAGTAGAAGTCAGAGAGTGAAATGAAAAGTGGCGGTGGGAGAGGAAAAATTTTCCTGCCTAACTGTCCAGTAAAATTGATGACATGATAGTCATTTAAAAGAATAACACAAAAACAAAATTAGGTACATTTTTTAGAGGAAACTTTATGCTGAAAGTACTTTTAAAAGCAGAGATTTTAAACAAACCATAGGGCCAGATTATTATGCCCTGCAGGTCCGAGCAACTCTGACACTTCTTTATGAATTGCCACTAATCGAAAAAATGTTGGCGGTAATTACTGTCACTTGTTCTGATTTGTATGCGTGACAACCTTTTTCATCTCAAAGAATACTAGACCCCACAAGGTCTTTACATTATGGGCAAACATTTGCAATTATGATGAACTCCGCCAGCTTATCTCAAAAGGAACAGGTTCTCACTGATGGACAAGTAGACGTTTTAATGAAATAAACTGCTTTGAGCTGATGAAATAAAGATTGCTCCACCTCGGGGCACACTCAAATTAAATTATCAAGATGACTGCATGCATGCCGCTCCCATTAACTCAGGTATTGTAACAGCCTAATCACGCTGTTCTTGTTCTATATAGTATTTGTGAAGCGACTACTTCATACAGTGGATGATGCTCGCTAACAGTTTTTCTTCCCTTGTCCTATTTCTCAGCTCTCTCCTGAGATGGCTTAAGGCCTCGCACATTCTCTTTACTCCATTCAGAGGGATGAACTAATGTTAAAACCATGTGTTGTCCCAAGAGGCTGAGCGAGTGGACACTGTGAGGCATGCAGTTTTATGCGTGCAGATAAACATGGGCCCGATGGCTTGTCAGAAGCCTGTGGAAGGAGCCCAGAGTCCTCTGCCTTAAAACAATGTTGGTGTTGGGGCGAGAGGGACTGTGACTGGCAATGGGAAACACCTGTGCTGGGGTGAGCAGCCGGGCAGTATGCTGGGGTGGGTGGGTGGGGGGTTTACCACTGTTAGAAGAGGAAGGGAAGGCAAGAGGGAGGTATAAAGCCAGTTGGAAAAGCCACTACATCCTCACCATTTGCTGCTGAGATGTGGAGGTTTAAGGAAATTAGTTACAGTAATGTCTTGACTGTTGCCCCTTCAACTTTAACACACATGTGCTGGCTGCATAGAGCCCAAGCCGGAGGCTCGACCTGAGAGGCTGTATGTGTGCAGGCATATGCAGATACATTAGCTGCCTCAGACCATCAGAATAATAGCTTTTTGTACGGTGGAGAAAACACAGTGGAAAAATGAACTCAGAAATATGACTTCAATATTCAGCTACGTCTCCCAATGGTATTTTTCTTTTGATACTATCTATCCTCCCACATTTTCTGATGTCAAATATTTAAACAAAAGCATTCTTTTCCCATATCATAATATTTGAGTAAAGATTTGCCTCTGCTGTGACAATTTTAGGACTTATTCTTTGATTTAGTCTCTTACTGTCCTCAGCAGCAAGTTCAAGGAGTAGCTACAGCCACATAGAAAAACTTAAGCGCTTTTGGCATTCATAAGCCTGTGGCAACATTTCAGACAGTCTCTACGATGAGAAATAATGTCAGCGTTTTTTCTCCAGTTGATATGTATTCCGACTTTTTGTTGGCTTTCATGGCTTTAAGAGATTTTGATTGGAAACATGTTAACCTTTTAGCCATTCCTGTAGCTTCTCTTTCTTATTGTGAAAGGATCATTACTTAAACAACTTTCATTAAAAATTCAGCATTTATGTCCAAATGTGTTGAAAAAGCCTTTGCTCTTTAGATATACATGCATCAATACAAATGATGAATTATTTAATTACTGTATAGTAACAAAAAGGTTTAAACTGTATGAAGGCCATTCATGCAGGTACGTCAGTTTTATTGGTTTTTAAATAACACCTCGGTATGGAAAAGTGTGCACACAATATAAACATGCAAATCCCAAACAGAGCAGAAAACACACAACACAGCACACATTTTTACAGCCAAACATCTTTCCCAGCTGTACATCCATCAGCCTCTCCTCCGCGGCTCAGCGCTCCACCCTCAAGTCAGGTTGATCATTCCATCTCCGGCTTCTCTATCCTGAGGTGCCTGCTGTCAATTTATCAGACTCTTCCTTTTAATTTCATACTTTCCACAGTGTAAGCATCCATCTCCGCTGTCTGCAGCACTGTTAGAGGGCTTCAGAGCAAAGTGGTGTGAAACAGGCTGATGTGTAGCCCACAACTGACAGGGAGGAACGGGTTGCGATGGAGTAATGATCTCATGAAAAAAAGCAGTATACTGTACACACAGTTTGCAACCCTCACTGTACATTTTCCATATTCTGGTCTATATCAAATGGTTTCTAGTATTTGTAGTTATTAAATATTGATGATCGGAATCCAAAATGCTTTTAAGTCTAATTTCCATAGTGGAAAATATGCCGCAGGGAATTTGAGCTTCAGAGAGAGTGAGTAATGTGCTGATGATATGCCCTGATGTGACATAATATACTTTAGTTTAGATTGATACCATACTACTTATAAACCATGTCGTATAAAAACCTGAAACCTTGTGTAGGCCAGCATAATATACAGTAATTTAATGGATATTACAGTATCTATATTCTGAGCTGACATTTACAGTATCAGTGGTTGAATCAAGCAGTCTTACATTGTTAGCATCTTGAGTATTCATATTGATAAATGGGAAGTTTGATGTATTTTAGGAATCAAGCATGCAATCAGTAGATTATTTTCATGCTAAACTGCATCGACTTCATCCTTTGTCACATCTGGAATGTGAAAATAAAGTAAATTTGTGCAAGATTTGACACATCAAATATCATTAAGTTTAATCTTAATTTAGGACCCCCGAGCATTCTTCACGTAGTCCTCTCCTCGTCTCCTTTTTCCTGATCTTTCTGTCTCCCTCCCTGCATCTAGCAAAATTAATTACTGTATGTTTTATTTCATGAAGGTGTCAGGTTGAAATGATGAATGGCTTGTAATATCAAAAGATTAAATACACAATACAACGAAGGACGCGCCTGCTTACATTGTGGTAGCACTTACATTCAGACATATGTACACACACATACACACACAGCATGCACACACAATCTCTGGGGCTATTGATATCTGGTTTCATATTTGATATTAACTTACTGGGGGAGCGAGTGTGGCCACAATGTCATTACCAGTGGTAGAGGGGCATAATAGAAGTGAACTTTTCAAAAAGGTCCTTATAATTGCAGCCTGGGCCTTTCTTGATAAAATTCCATATTGATATGTACACTGGTCCCCTCATTACGGCCACAGATGAAAAAGAGCATTTCAGCGTTCTTTAATGAGCGCTGTACCAGTGAAGGTCAACTTAATGGGGTTCAACTTGCTGTTAGGAGCCAGAGGTAATATTCTAATGAGAAAGCGCCGCTACACCACTCTAGTAATTCTGTAATTGCACCCATGGATGCCATTTTATTGTTGCCTGTGCAGTGGTATTGAAGTCCTTTGTTGTCATTTGCAACATTGCTTGTCCTCTCTGGTCTGGTTTGGTGGTCCAGCCGAAGCTAAATACATCCATACGCACACACTCCTATTAGCATATTTCAGATCCACTTCACACACCATGCAGTGTTTATTGGAAGCTACAGTTTATTCATTGCTTACTTATGGGTGGAGGGACATCAGAACCACCTAGCAAAAAGAATGAATATTAACCCCAGTACACAGCAGTGTGGCAGAGCAAGGTCAGAATGAATGTTCGAGTGCATTTGTGCATGTGTTGGCTGTGTTTGTCTGTGCTTGTATTGATTTTAAGTTTGCCTCATCTTTCATGTATGTGACCAAAAACAAAAAAAAGAAAATAACCATTCTCCTCTGAATCTCAGCCTATTCCTTAGAATAACAGGAACTTTTGCATATTGCAGTTATAAAGTTTGAAATCTCTTTTTGGATTGTTCTACATGTTGTCATTCCCACTTAACATTTCCAGATTCTTAGTGTCATATCTATGATAGTAAAAGAGTATGCCAGCAATGTAGCATCACACCCCTATAACATTTCTAGACTCACAATGGACAAAAAATATTAAAATCACTGAATCAGAACAGCAGATAACAGCTTTTTTATTCAGTGCATTCTTCTTCCTTGTCAAAACTTGGCACCCACATTACCAAAAATGCAAGGTGACAGCCGACAGTTCAGTCGGAGAGTTGAGTATGTTATGCTAATAGCGGCTAATGTAGCCTCAAGCAGCTAGCCTCAAGAAGAGATGAGGAGCAGCTGCAGAGGTCTGGTAAACTCACTTCCATCTAACTTCACATCTTCAGATTTTTTTCTTATTCAAACTTGCAGTCTTCAGCCACGGCCGTCACTGACTTAAGTGACATCACTTGAGGCAGTTTATCAAATTTTGCGCAGCCCCTGAAGCAACAAAAGGCTTTTTCTTTTTTTTTTTTTACAATTGTATTCACATATGCGGTAGTACGCCACAAGATTTTGATGTGTAAAATCAAAGGTGTACCTCTGTAAGCAAATATAGTATAGCTAAAATTATATGAAGAGTGCAGAGAAGAAGTTAATCAGATATTTAGTGTGTCTGATCCTGAATGTCATCTCCTCTGCTGAACTGTTTTCCTTGAGTGTCGTAATGGAATAACTGCTGATAAGACAGATGGACGGACAGACTGCACGTGGCGACCATCTGCGGTTGTTAGGTGGCCTTTCCTCAATAAAAGCCCTAACATTAGCTCTACACTTAGATGAGAAACAGAGCAGTGTGTACTGTACTCATGTTTAGACTTACAGCAGCTTTTGGTCGAAGGGGTTAACAGTTTGAGACAGTCATAACTTCTGAAACACTGAGTGAGTTAATTGCACAGCACTGCAAGTAGGCTCAATAATAGTTAGATTTTTCTGATAAGCATTTTGAAGGAGGCGGCTTCAGATTATACATGTCGATTGTGCTATAAGTTCAAGAGTCGTACTGATAGAAAAATTTGGTTTCAAAAGGAAAATTGTTGAAAATAGTTCAACATAAACTAAAACAGGCTTCAAGATTTTTGCCCCCGCTTCCTTTCTGCACTATTATTTCATCTTTGTGTGTCATGTCAGTTTAAACAAATATTTTCACCATGACTTGTATGCACATGGGAAATGCACAACAGAACTGGTGGTTAAAGGTCATAAAGCCTTTTCCCTTTTTGGACCCAAAAGTAATTTTCAAAGTCATGAATCATCAACATTCGACTTCCTATCCAAAACTGTTTCAATCCAAGACTATGATGAAAAAGATGTAACCTAAACTTATAGAGTGAAGGCTTTGGGGCATATACTCTTTAGGGAATTAAAAATGAGCAATTTGTCAAATCTCATTCAAAGTACTGAAGTGTAGATGAATTTCAATCTGTCTCCTTAGATTGATTGAAATAGAAGAGTGTAGAAGAGGGAACCTGCTCCATATGATTCAGGTGGCTGTGTTAAGTATAAAGGAGTCTTAAAGGTGATAAAAAAGAGGCGAGGCAGTGAATATCATCTCGTAGATAAGACAGCCACCCCGCTTTCCACAGGCTACATCCGTTTTATCGCATCTGGCAGCGAATTAAGGCACGTGCGGGGAAAAAAAAGGACGATTGAAAATGAAACCCGAGGCTAAGACCGCATTCAGGATGACTGCTTTCTTCCCTCAACACTGACATTAGGCTTTGATTCTCACATGAGATCCTCTGATGATGATGATGAACCATAAAAAATGATATTGCTCAATAAAAGTACAAAAAGGCGCGAGTTCATAAAGAGGACCTGAGGGCCATGTTAGGTTTGGTCCGTGCCAATGCATCTCTTCTCCCTCTGCTGGCTTTTAGAGATGATTACCTTGGATATTTATGGATGAAACATTTTTTTGATTTGAGGGAGTAAGTCTGGCTGGATGTTTGTGTCTGCTGGCTCTTACTAGGCTGCACATATCCAGCAGAATGGGTTTTCTCTTGCCGTTACTAAAGATCTATGACCTGTTATCCGTTAAAAACTGGGATAATGTAGTGTTGTTGTCAGCACTGTCATGTATACAGCACTGAGAAAAACTTACTGTAATACATGAGTGGTGACAGAATTGGAAAACGCAGTGATATTGACCAACCAATTGAGAGGACGAATGAGACTAGAGTTTTCTTGGTCACCTTGAAAGTCCACATCAAATTCAGTCAAAGTCCCAAACATACAAATGGGTCACATGCCTTCATATATCATAATGAGACAATGCCAATACATTGAGTTTTGTGTCAATACATCGTGAAAAATCAACTGCTATCTGCAGCCAAGAAACAACAGCAGCATATCGGACCTCTCCTCTCCTCTCCTCATTGATTCTTTTATCCTCTCCTCTCTATTGAAAGAGTGCAGACTGGTGAAGGCAGGCTCTAGTGAGCACCAGCTCCCTCCTCTTCAGGCAGCATGTGATGTGACTTGAGCTGTGTGATCTCCATGAGAGAACACCCTGATGCATACAGGAAATAATCAGGGCAACACAGGCAGGGTTCAGAGGAATGCAAATATTTTCAGAGTGCTTAAAAAACAATACCACACACATGCACACCACACCGACAAATGCTACCCCCCTTCTTACTCTCACACACACACACCCACAGCATCGTGCACACACTTAACCACAATACATACCCACAGATACATCACACAACAGAGGAGCAAAAAAAAAAAAAAAAAAAAAAACAACAACCAGCCCCCTGACAAAACTCTCCCCAAGTGCATTTGCATAAAACATTAAGCTTAACAAAATGATTACACCTGACAAGTTGAGTTGGAGGAAGAACATCGCCGGTGGCAGCCAGTTACTTGCAGATCCTGCAATCATTCTCTCGTCAAGCAACTGTTTCATGGCCGCCTTTGTAGGCACTGTCATGCCGCTGCATCGTGATTAATCCTTCCCTTTTGTTTTTCTTTTCTCCCTTCCACCCCTCTCAGTCCCTCCCACAAATCCAATAAGTTGCCCTTAAATCAGGTTACCCTGCACCTTGCAGATAGGAGTATTGTGATGGATATGCCAAAATGCATGCCAGGCAGCATGTTTTTGTGCGGAAGCACTGTGAAATTGTACTGCTGTGATTCTGCATTATGGTGCTAAGTGTTTGTCTTGTAATGCAATTAAATGTGCATGTAAGCCGCCCCCACACTCCCCAAACTATTGTGTGCTGTATTTAATAATTTTATATACGCTCTTTTGTGACATTGCCATTTAACCCGAGGTAAAATAGAATAATTTAGCGGAGTATTAAAAGAATAACTTTAGAGTGTTTGCCATAGAGAACACAAGCTGGATCATTTTAGAAAAAAAAAGATGACTATCAAAACATTAATATCCTTCTCACTCATATAAGCCTGCTGAAAATTCCTAGCTCTGAATACTTTGCTGAAGGATAGCTCGCAGATAAAGAAAGAGAGAGATTATTGCCTCCTTTCATTTCTGCCCCCCTGGCAGCGGTAGGTATGGTAATATGGTTTTTGAATATTTGCAAGCATAAACTTAAGAAATGAGTGCTGATAAGGAGTGACAGCAACAGAGGCAGCAGAGATCTTCAGCATGACAGGCGATGTCAAAAACCCCGGTGACGCTGTCACTGTGACAAACTTTTCAAAAGAACAATGCACACATACACCGTTATTGAAGTGAGCTGCTGCAAGCCTCTGACAGTGTTGTCCCAGCAGTTAAAAAATGGAAACATCACCTAATTATGCACGCCATATTTTTTTTCTCTGAATTCTTAAGCCTACAAACTTTTAACGTATGTCAATATACTTTGCAGAGCGCCTGAGTGCACAGACACATTGGTAGAATAAAAGATTTATAACCAAGATTCACGCTGTGTTATAACAAATTAAATTCAGAAATATAATTTAAACAAAATTTTGAAACTGATAATTAAAGAGTATTTTTCTGGGTTGGACATAACAGTAGGATTTTGTCCAAGCCAAACGCCAGAATAAATGTTTGCATTGTACCTTTCTGCTAAACACAGATGTGTTTAGGCTTTACGTTTCTTACAGTGTTTCTTTAGGGCAATATACCTCTGTTGCTACAAGCTCGACTGCAAAATGTCCCAACCCTCAATAAAAAGACCTGGTCCTGGTGGTCTTATACAGTGGTCTCCTGCTTGGCAGCTATCTTGCTTAGCTGTCATGCCGCCAACATCTTCTCCTAATGACTGTCAGCTCTTACACATGTAATCTGAACCACATCACTTTAAAAGCTGCTGTAGAAACATTGATATGAAACATTAACAAATAAATAGTGGCAAAAAAGGAACCCAGCATGCAGATTACTTAAAATCAAATGTATTTAGTTAAGTAATGAAATTATTCTCATGACATGAATGGGACAGTATAGGGAGCTGGTTGTGATAATTTGGGCTACTTTTACACATTTAGACAGTTTCCACCAACAAAAGGTTACCAGATCAGCTTCTCCCCTCATTCTAGTATGACTGAGACCGACAAAGCACTGAGTTCAGGAGGCCTGGCTCAACATGCAATGACCGATAGCTGATAACACTGAAACCAAAGGTCATTTAATTTATTGCAGCTAAATGACACTTTTATTGGTCTAATTATCATTCTTTTATGGCTCTGTGATAAAAGACTTTTACATCTGTCAAAATATCCACAAGTGTTGCATTAAAAGACCTGCAAGGAACTTTCAGTTTTTTGTTGATTCTGGCGGCCCCTGTGTACAAAAGTGGTATGAGCATCTCGGCATTACTGCATTTACTACACAGGTTTTTACTGATGGCACACAGTTGTAGAAAATATGTTGATGTATTAAGGAGGATGTAAGGGGATGAACCACACTCTCAAACTCTACTGAACTGAAATACTTTGTGTGAATTTGTGTTTGTCCAAAGACAAACAAAGCCAGCTTAAAACTAGCGTCGGAAAATTTTGGAAGCATTTTTTGTCACATTTTTGAAAATTCTCTTTACAACCCAACAGCAAATAATAAACCAAATGATCTGACAAAAAAAAAACAAACTATTATCCGTGACTGTCGCAGACACGTAATATTCCCATTTAATCATTTCAAGTTAAATAGTTTGATATACTACCTGCCAAGTACCCGCCTCACTGTTTGCACTCTGCTCATGTACTAATTGTAAACTGCACCAGAATGGCAGAGAAAGTGCAGGCAAATTTTTTCAATTGCTACTAATATGCTAGCTTTGCAGCTGTGCGTGCTGACATTTGCCCTGTTGTTGTTGTTCACATTCATTATGATAATGTAAGGTGTTTTCTTCTGTGTGAATAAAACATGGGGTAGTTGGATAAGATGAGCAATGACAAGGATGTGCTGCACTCGTACCACAGCAGAAAAACAAGAGTCACTGCAGTTGCAACAGGCTCTTGTTCAGCAGCACAGTGCACACATTCACAGCAATGAGCAGTAACCGCCAGGCCAGAAACCAAGTCCAATTGAGAGAATGAAAGGCACGCAAGTGGGAGCCATTTTGCATGCGTTAATATGATTGTGGCATTTAACACAATTGTTTATCTACGAATTTATTAAATGAGCCGGTCTTCGCGTCACTACTCTTTTTCTCGGCGCTTAGTCATGATTAGTCAGGCTGTTCACATTCATCTGTTTTGTGGAAGTGACTTTGGAGGAAGGCCTGAATGGAGGAGGAGGAGACGTTTTGGTTGGATACTGATAAAGATCTAGCTTACTCTTGCTTTTTTTCCCTCCAGCATTACCAACCTCAGCTTTAAGCACAGTTTGTGTACCCTACATTCATAAGCCATGCCAACTGTAAAAATTTGTTAAAATGAAATAACATCACAGAGGATATAAAGCTGAAAAAAAATGTCAGACAAAATCTAAGAGTATTATGACAAAAAAAAAAATCTAATGTGCGTGAGTAAAAGTTAAGTTGAATGCATTAAGAATCAAAAAACGTGACAGCATCCTTGATTTTTTTCTCATAAATGTATAAGTGACGGTGGGAAGACATTCTGTAATTCACATGACTACATTACAAGACTCTTTATGTTTTGTTAACATATCAGTCTTTTAATTGATTCTCTGTCATACATAGCCTCAATTAAACTAAGTCACAAACCAAAAAACTACTCAGTAAGATCAGATGAGTTCTGACTGGTGAATTGTACTAAAATAAAATGATTGCATTTTTCAGTCATGTGATAGATAACTTGTTACAGCTCCAAAGAAATGACCAGCTAATCCTATAAAATGACTAATTACATACTTTAGTTTAAACATGTTGCATTATATGTTTGCTGATGGCTACAAACACATCATACACCACAAAGAATCTCTGTTTCTGACATTTAAGAAAAACATTTTTGATGCATAGTTACCTTGCATGAACAATATAATTGCAGTATAATGTTATAAAAACCTATTGGTACACTCACCAGACCAGGCTCTCCTTTTTGTCCCTGGTCACCCTGCAGTTATCATGAAAACATCTTGTAAGTAAGTCCATACTGTAAATGCCTAAGACTCAATGCAGTTCACATGTGCAGATTTTAATAATTCCAGTTAAACTGTGTGCACAAGTTTGTATAACCTTCATGCCTGGTTTCCCTGGTAAACCATCAAGTCCATCTCTTCCAGAACCTCCCTACAAAGCAAATGAAAAACATGCATATTTTAAATGAATGCAAGTCCTGCTGATACAAACAGCACAACAATAAATGCTATTTAAAATTTGTGTATACACAAACCAGAGATGATCCTGGTAATCCAGGTTTCCCCTCTGGGCCCTGTGGAGAGAGATAAATTGGGTAAAGAAATCTTAATTATTGTCATGTACAAAGATTTGAGCTCCAGTCAGCTCGAAGCCAGCTTAGAAACACAGACCTGCCAAACACAAAAACACTAACTTCACCTTTAGGCTAACTATTTTCAAGATACCATTTTAATTATAGATTAATCTGTGGATTTCATTCAGGATTAAACAATTTATCCTTGAAGTGCTTAGCCTATGAATTGTCAAAACATAATTCTTGGTTATGTCTTCCTATGTCTTATTTCATTAGACCAACAGTCCAAATTCCAAAAGGTATTGAAATTTCTTTTGTTACAAAACCAGAAAACTGTCACATTGAGAAGCTGGAAACACAAAATGCTTGCCCTTATTGTGGAAAAAAAAAAAAAAAAAAAAAAAGCAGAAACATTGCAGATAAATTTTCTGTCAATTGACTAATCAGTTGATGGACTAATTGCTTTAAGCTTAATGTGACAATTTGTGAGTTTTCCAGACCTATAAATGGTAGGTTTGATGAGCATGCTTCTGAAGTTTAAATACATGTCTGTGACGTGTGAATCAAGCGATACTCACTCTTGGTCCAGGCAGACCTGTTTCTCCTCTCAAGCCAGGATTACCAGGCTCTCCTGGTTCACCCTGAAGGACAGGTAAAAAAAAAAATAGAGACAAGGGAAGGAAAGAAGGGAAGAAAAATTAAAATACGCTCAAAAATACCTTCAAAAGCTAGTGCCAATCAACATGAGTGTCGAGTATGTTTAAATGTCCAAGTGTGATTCTTCCCATTTGTTATGTTAAACACACATATCAATTACAAAATGGCAAGATGTACTTCATCAGCTGAGCTGTGAAATACAGCAAGTTCGAAAGACAATGAACAACACAGGCATTAAAAACTAAAACTAATTCTACTTTTTATCTTTTTTTACACATGTTGAAAGTTGAGTTACATACAGTAACATTTCACTGGATCCAAGACTCATTTTAACTTACTTTTGGTAGTAGTTCTCCTTTTACTGAGAAGTCTGGGACTATTTCTTAAAAGGTTTTATACAAGAGTCCAGAATTCAAGATGCTTCCAGCAATAGCTTTAAATCAGACAAAGCTTTTCCTTGACACTGAAAATGATACATCTGACTTCCAATAAGAATAATGTGTTTTAAACAGATGTATCTCTGATATAATTTGGCAGAACAGGCCTTTTCACAGCAGACATCTTGACAGGTCTTAGCAGGAAAAGCACAAATAAAGTTACTACTATACCCCTGAGAAAGTAACTAGCTAGTTGTCCTTCCCTCTCCTTCTTCTCTGCGCGTACACGTGCGTGCGCAGTGTATGGTGGGTGTTCCTGATGTCAGGAACGAGTGGAAATAGCATGAATGGTATCCGAACTCAGTAGTAGCAACCCTTCATGTCTGTTGTTGTCTCTGGCTGTACCTAATGTCTCAGAGAATAATTAAAACTGGGCCAGAGTGAATCAAAATGGGCCAGGCGCCTTACTTCCAACCCGCCTCCTTGCACAGACCACATCCATCTTTGAACTCTGCTTTCATTTTAATCTCAACTACATACTTTTGCAAATTCGGAACAGCATCTTGCACAGTTATTGTAAAGTTATTGC
>JAQQZW010000007.1:9945409-9955644 GCA_029814745.1 Zanclus cornutus | reverse complement strand
TATATTACACATAGCCACACATCCCTGCTATGTAACACATGGTTAATGATACTTTCCAAGGTACCTTCACCCAGAAATCCCCCCTAAATTTTTTTTGAATCAAATGAAAGCTTTCACAAAGCATGTTACCGATTACAAGACACACAGGTGGTCATTGGTCATGTAGTTCAACAGCTAGAAGTTAAAAAATCCAGCAATATAAACCTTTTATTATTGTACAAAACATGTATTTTTGGTAACTGATTCTTGTATATGTGGGACAGATGGACACCCTGCAGGAGGCACATTTGGGATGCTTTCCATAAATAATTCCATGAATAATACAACAGGTTGAATGGTGCTCAAAGATGAGGCTTGGGGATAAACAGATCAATATCTGATTAAACAGCTCAGGATGCTGTATTCTCTACTGGGTTTCACTGAAGAGAAAAGTGTCAGTGAGCACCAGAACGCTTCACCTCCTAGATAACAAACAATTTGCAGCCAGGAAATGACCAATCATGTGGTTTTACATTCACGTTTCAGATGTCTAAAACATTTGGGAATTGGTTATGCTTTTCTTGTTAGATAAGCCTGTCTTCACTCATTAGTTGGGTATGAAATCAATATTATTTTCAAAGGGAGAGGTCTGCGTTCAACTGATGTTTACTGTTTTAATGAACGGTGAAACCACTTGAAAATAATTAGTCTCACACTCCAAGCACGCCATGTGTCAACATCAAATTAATAAGGGAAAAATTATTTTTTACTTTTGTAGTATTTGAGTGTTTCATGTGTGCTTTAAACCAGTTGAACTGTGTCAGATGCTTTGAGTCAAAGCTGATGCATTTGGCTGAACATCCTCATTGACCTCACTTCAGCAGAGGGCTCAACAGATGCTGTGTACGTGGAATAAACATTCAATTTCACACACACCAGGTGCTGGTTGTCATCATACATAATTGGATTCGGACTGGCTTATAGCATAGCATGACAGCAGCGAGCCTGGCATTGCAGAGTAACTGTCTTCTGAAATACTAACAAAGGACAGTTAGCAGTGTTTGTTTATTTAACCGTCTTACCCCCCAGCAGTTTGGCCTGACAGTTGACGAACTCTGGTTTCCGTGCTGAGCTATAGCGCTGGCAGGTGTGATGAAGAATCTGGATGAAGGTGCACTTCTCTCCTGCTGAACCAGCAACCCACTGGTCAAAAGCATTTTCAAACATCAGGTCGAATTCTGGACAGTCCTTAGAGAGAATATCAGTAAGAGCAAGACGTGAGTATTAGCAATATTCATGTTAACCCAAAACTGTCCCCTGGCTATAATGACAAAATAAAAAGCAGTGGTTGAAGAGGATTTCAAATGACATACTTTGTTGGGGTCGATGCCATTAACCTGCCGTAGCTGGTCAATTGTCCACTGTGACCTTTTTATGAAGGCAGATGATCCTTGGAACTGCTTTACCTTAGTGACGGATACAAACGACGGTTTCTTATTCGTCACTGTGAAGACAAAAACAATGAAAACACACTAGATAAGTCTGTTGTGACAAATAATAACTCCAACATTAAATTCCAGATTATAAGGAGTAACTCATAGCCTGTATGTTTATGATGCAGTGAGAAAATTTGGATTAGGATAAGATGGACAGTTCAAGTCACAAGATGACAAATATGCAGAGTCAAGCAGAAGTACAAGCTTCCTTTTGTGGGTGGCAGAAACAAAGGGATCCATTAACAATGGACATTTCACTTTTGGAGCCAACAGCAACAGAGACCCTGACAGAATTTTCCTTTGGAAGACACAGCCTCACCACAAACCCTGTAAACATGGATTTTACTTATATATTTATCTTGCCAAATTGTGCAAAATAATCTTTTATACAGTATAGAATGCAAGGAGTTTCTGTTGTGTTAAAGCTACAAAAGAACGTTTTTCCACATTACTGGTTTGAAGAACATAAAGACTTGGCTGTTTTGTTCTTGTCAAAGTATTAATTGGTAAGTATTTCTTCCCCTGTGCTGGACCCAACTCATTTCTCAAAAGCGATGTATTTCTTCCACTGCACTGCTGACTACCGTAAATCTAAACAGGGAACAAATTACACTACATTGAGGTAGAGGTGCTTTCCCTTTAAACAACTCACAAGAGAAAAATGGACATAATGATGACACAATCCAACAATAGCATTACATTGCACTTCATTTAAAATCATTAGGTATTGTGGAGTAAAAAGTCAAAAGACTGCATATTCTTTGAGTCCTTTTATTTGTACTTTGGTATATAATGCAATGAGCTTTTCCTTTAGGACTAGTAACATGCTAATAAAGTGTTAAGTTAATACCTTATTAAGGTGTTTTATGCAGCCAAAGCCTCACTGTAATTTTCACCTCCATCACAATCATTATCGTGTTCTCAGCTTGGCCCCCTGCACTTCAGCATTATAGTACTGTCACTTCTGTTCCCATGATATCTGTGTTAGACTCTTTCCATTGAGAGATGAACCCCATCACATGTTTACAGTTCATCGAAGTTCACAGTTCTATCATGTGACTGGACTGCTGGACTTAGTACTTTTTGGTCGACGTGGTCCTGTTTTGCTTTTTTAACCCCGCCAGCAAACCTCTGCTTCCATTCTCCCACATTTGCCATTGTTTCATCTCGGAAAGACGGAAGCTGCGGGTTACTTTCACTGCTGTCGCTCATTACTCTGTTGCTTATCACCCCAAAAACCCCTGGTATCCCTGCTGGTTGCCATGTTACATTTTGCCTTTGGTTTAGGTTTGCTTTGTGAAAGATCTACAACACCTTTCTCTGGTAATGATTTTGAAAATATAGGTAGGGCTGAATGTTACGTCAGGTGATACATTCAGGAAGCAAAGTCCCCAGAGAGGAGGGATGTTTGGATATGTTTTTTGTATCCATTTAGACAGCTGCAGTTAATACTGTGCTTGCCTGAGGTTGCAGGGTGGAACAGACAGACGGAGGCAGACAGATAAAACAAGGGCAGACTGTCAGTCATTTCATTCTAATCTTTTCTTTTTTTTGAAAATTTATTTTTAATCACAGAGACAGACACTACAATGACAAACAGATAGAATGACTGATCAGATCTGTATCAGGCCACACAGAGGGCTAATAGAAGCTCCAGAAACCAGAAGAGTATATACAGAGAACGACAGCTGGGTGTAATGAACCAGTGTGTTGAAGGGTAGGAGTCCGGAAACTTGGGTCATCTAATTCCAAAAAAAAATAACTTGTCTATAAGCTACAGTTGTGGCAGATGATGGACCATAACAGAGAACCACTTCTTTGCCCAAACTGATTAAGTAGAAATGGTGTTTTATTGCTCTCACTTGTTACGTGAAGGACTGGTAGCTGTGAGATAATAGACTGCCACAAGTAAAGTACAATATGGACTCAACTAGAAACTTTCTTTGTACCCAAGACCTTGGCCAATGCCAAAAACCAATCCTATGCTTGCGCATAAAATAAAATACTTATTATTAGTAATATTTTAAACAACTTAAAACTACTAAACCTGTACGGACTTTGTGTTTCAAAAGACACTTTGCCATGTATGGATATTAGTTACTTGTAAAGTAAAATATCCAATAAACTGCAAATGGGTGTACAGGAAGCGTCTGGGAAGTAGCAAAGCCCTGTTTTTAATAAATAAACTATGTGGTGTCCCATCAGCACATAAACCTGTGTACTCACCAATACTCGATCCAGTGTTTTAGACAGTATCAGAGGTATTTCTGACACTAGTATTGGTCTGCTTTTTTTGCCTAACAGATGGTTCAAACCCCAGAGATATTTCATTTACATTAATAATTGGAGAGAAAAGCATGATATTTTTTAAGTTTTAGTAGCTTCATCTGCTTATGTAGGATAAAACTGCTATTTAATTGTACAGCACAGTCCTTTGAGAAAAGGGAAACCTGCCTTCTAATCTACCAAATATGCCAAGCTGTGCACAAGTGCAAACTAAGTTTGCTTATCACAAAATGTACACAATGCAGAGCAATCAATCAGAGAATAGGATAATGAAACATGCTGAATATACAGTAGTTTTACAATATATTGTAACAAACATTCACATCAAGTTTGTCGATATTTGCGCCTACTACATACTGTACAACACAACAGATAAAAAAAAAATAAAAAAGGTTATTCATATGAATGAGTGCAACTCCCAAGCCTGAGAGGCTTTGACTGGCACATTCTTGCATTAGCATATTCAGTCTTATCAAAAGCTTTGTTGTGAGGCCGCTTTCAAAACAATCATACTGACTCCAGGATTAGAATAACAGTGGCATAACACTAGAGAAATGGCATGAACCACGGGAGAACTGCCTACTAAATGATCCGTGACTCACATGGGGAGGAAAATTTACCGCACATTCAGTCACACTCGAGTAGCACTGAATAGCTATTTATCTTTCTTTTTTAAAAAAAATAAAACTATGACATTAGACTGAACTACATGACGACTGAAATGCATCAGTGAATATGTGATAGAGACCTGTCGTCTCAAGGCCATGGAGTGAGATCGTCAACACATCAACATCAAGGTCTTAATCAAACTGCCAGACACCTTTGAGCCTGTCAAATCAATTTCATATTCGGCTGTTGACTCCCACCTTGTCTGAGTTGCTCCCCTACATGAACAGTTACTGAAAATTAGAGGTGCTTTCTTACTGAAACAGCAATCAAGGAAAAGACTGCAAGAAAATGTATACTCAGACCCTTCTACTCAACCGAAGCCTCAAGTTGATCTCAGGATAAATATAACCACTGAGTGAAGCTGTGAGGCTGGAGAAAGAAAAAATAATTTAGAGGGGTAATTATCGAACAAAACAACCAATCACAGAAGGGAGTAAGATGATTGCTTACCATCATTAGGCATGTTAATATTAAACCTCATTTCATAAATACATAATAGCCGATGTCACAGTAAGCTTCTCGTCTAGATTTTATCTTGTATCATTGTTCAACTAGGAAACATCCCGACCATAACCTACAATAAACTGGTGTGTTGAGATTTCCAAGCCAAAGTTCACTGAGCTCGAACTGTTGTACAGAGTGAAGATAGAAAGATAGACATATTTTCCCTTCCTGTACATGAAGTGAAGTGGATCGAATGTAAAATTAATATAACATGCTTCCCTGACTTGCCTCCCTTAAAGCAAACCTAATAATCGCGCTCACACCCTTAACACAATGTTACAACATAATAAACTTTATGAGACTGAGAAAACACCATGCAGCTACATAATATATCTAGAAACAAAGAAAGACCATAACCACTGGGAGGCTGCCAAAGCCATTGTTTCCATGTTGGCTGTCAGAGGAAGGCCATGCTGAGGTTCCTGCCCTGCTCCTTTCTCATGCTTGGATGGTGATATGCTCTCACTTCCTCCAGTGGATCAGTCACTTGTTGTGCTTGGCTGTGATGGAAACTCGTACTGTACCATTCACAGACTGTGGACACAGAGTAAACATTCTTAAGCTTTCCCTCAATGAAATATTATCATAGCTATGGTTGTTATGAGAGAAATGTTTGCATTAGGAAGGCTTTCAGTAAAAGCAGGAGTGACATACAGTAAATGATCATGTGAGAAGTGTGCAGGTTGTTGACCATGGATGCATACAACCATTTGCGGAGAAGGGGAATACAGCACAATGAAAACAAGTATAATCCAGTACAATTAATGCCCCTGCAGGTATGGAACAACCATGGAATTTTTGCAAAAATATTGGAGCTAGGACGACCCACATGGGCATAACATTAAAAACTTCCTTTACCTTATATAATACAATATAATCCTCGTGTCAACACTTGAGCTTATCACATTTTTGAGATTTGGAGAAGCATAACATTTTTGGCCCATGAGAGAAGATATAAAAATCCAAAACCACAGAATAACAAAAGATCACATCAAATATGGAGGATAACATGTAACTGTTCAGTCAGAGAGGAACCGTGTTACCTTCGGAAAGACTGTTTTTTCCAAAATTCACCCACCAAGAAGAAGTGAAATAACTTATTCACAAGTGTGGAGGACTACATGCAGCAGCAGTACAAACTCTTTTCCTTAAGGAGACCCCTCTTCTATTATTTTCAATGCATAACAACACCAGTACAGAACAACTAATAAACTCTACAATTCTCTCTACAATAGTGAACACAGTAACTGCAGCAGGTTTGTGTAAAATGAGTGATCTGTATGAGTTTTGAGCAGATTATATCTCGTTTTCCTGATATGTTTTTACAAACATTTTATACAATTCTCTGCCTATATTATGTTTTTTTTTTATATTTTCAACCATCATACATACTTCATAGGCTTCTTCTTTGACAAATTCAGTTTTTTCTTCTTCCTAATGGTTGCGCGTTACTTACTAGCTCATTAGTTGTTTTAACTGCATACCACCTACTGAGGGCCGAGGCTCTGTGAATATAACTTGTGAGCCGGTCTTTACTTTGCCTTTATCGTATGAGATTTTTTTCAAGTTTATATCTCAAACTTTAAAAATAATTTTGGTTTCTTTGCTCATTGTATTTCACAACTGCTTCCTCAATAAAAGAGATTCAGAGATTCGAATATGAAACCTTTGAACTCTCTATCTACAATCTGTGACTGTGTTAACAGATTTAGATTACAATTTCTGATTACAGTTTAAAAATACCCTGTTAGCGAAGCTTAAAAGATGAAAGTATGTTATTAATCATTTGACTCCCATCTGTCCTACTTCAAAGAAGCATTTCATAGCCTCTATCTCAACCAGGTGGGCTAAGGATCTCTTGACAAATCAGACCCCTTCAGTTTGCAGTCAAGCGGCTCTGTACTCTGACATTAAGTAGACACAGTTGCCATGGCAATCTCATTTGCATGGCACAAAAGATACCTGAGAAGCAGGGGCTGGCACCTGGCCAGGTTCAAACAGGGACAGCCAGCTAGGATGGTTCGCATGTAGTTTTGACTTTAGATTCGATTCTCAGTTAACAGAAACTCAAAGAAATTTTGATATTAAGACAGTAGGAAATGCTAATGGAGAAAGGGCTGGGCAACAAAGTGCTGTGTATTGTAGTTTGTTTGGCTGGGCCGAGGGCTAAAGACGAGAAATTACTAAATATTATGTGTATGGACAAATTAAACAGTTCATTATCATTACTGGTCTTTTAGAACAAAATGAATATTAAAAAAGCAGACCAACGTTGTTAACTTAAATGTTACTGCAGTATTGATTGAATCAAACTACATAAATGACACACTGCATACTTTATGACCCCGCTTCTTGAGCTAAAAACAACAGCGATCTGAAATGATAGCCTGCTGAATTTTTTGGATTAAATAATGGCTTATATCTCGGTAGCAAGGACACCATCCCGCAAGGTAAACATTAAGTTTGCCTCACAGGTTGAATTTTGCAGCTTGTTATTAGAGCTGTCGTCTGAGTGTACGTCTAACACTTTTCTCTGTCTGGGTCTATGATTACAGGTCTATTTTCGAGCTGCTCCCACTCTGCTTGAGTTGGAACACACTGTTATCTTCAGAAAGAAGCTGTCACTGGAATGAACCACAGCACTGGCTAGACGAACAACAACAACAGCCCAGAACAAAGGCCTCTACAGTCTACACATGGGTTCGAAAACACAGTGGCTGCCGTGTACAAGGCCTCCTTTAGACACGATGGCACTCATGCAGTGGCAAGGCACCAACAGTAAAAGAAGTGCATTTGCCAGGGCGAATAATAGCTATAGAATAAAGATCAGCTTCATCCAAGCCTTGGAGGGGACCAATTACTCACACAACAGATACAGACACCATTAGCTTAACATGTCAACACTGAAACAAGAGACCAGCTGTACGTCTACATACAACAATGGAGCATTTATTAAAGACAGTGACAAAGCAGTTTTATTATATCTGAGTTACTGAAAAACTTTATTTTTATTTTATTGCATGATTTATAAGTTTTAATTTAATCAATTTCACATTAATCCTTAATGTCTAAAGGTCTTCATTCCATGAAAGGTAAGCGTGATTTTTATTCAGCAAGCAGGAGACAGCTACCCAACTTTCACTTTGATCAAGACTAAATTGCTAGGAACCTTTTAAAGACATGTTATGCAAATTCCTGAAAAAAAAAATATTTCAAAAAAATTTGACAAACTCAGTTGTCTATAATGTCTGGTTGGTTCTTCAAGCTCATTTTTGATGTTTATTATGCCACCTTGGAGTGTGTTTGAACTTTGATTCTGTGTTTTTAATTTAGTGACTAATAACCCATAAAAACAACAATCATGCACCATTGCTAATAGATGTAAACCTTCACAGCAGGAATATGCATGGGGTACTGCTAATGGCTGTTAAAATGGCTACATAACCAGGGAAGTAGGAATGATTATTGGAAAATGTCATTTTCGCATTAAATATAACTGAATTGGTATGATTGCATTATAATAACCTAACTGTGTTTGAAATGGCATTTATATAACTTTATGTTTGCATCATGTTTAAACCATTTTCAGAAAAAAACTAGTTTATGTCTTTAAGGGTCTTTTGAAAGTCAAGTCTTTACTTTAATCCAAGGTCCTTTAAACAGTAAGAACTCAAAACCTAAATGAGCCTTTTAAAACATAGCTGCCTTTCGCCTCCAGTCACATCTGTTATCCATCCAATTATAACGTTCACCCAAGGACAACACATTAAAAGGATTCTGCAGGCTTAACAAATCATGTGCGTCAGCCATTCAAAATGAAAACTCTCATTTGATGCACCAGAGCTTTGTTAAGTTCAGTTCAAATCAAAGCAACTCAAAAATTATTTAATGGAAGAATGTGGCTGAACTGAATGTAAAAAAAAAGAAAAAAAGAAAAAAAAGTTAACTTTTTGTTATTTTCTTCGCAATTTTTTAATATTAATTTAGGTATGGAGTGTAAACTATATGATATGACACTACTCATTGCATGTGGCATACTGGCATTTCTTTAGTTGAGCCAGTGACCAGTCTACAGCACAACAAGAGTTACTCCAAATGAAATAATACACACTATATAAGTGAGCACAAAACACAAGATGAAACGAAATAGTCGAGTACATCATTATATAGCATTTGAGGGAATGCCATATATTGGAATTTACATAAATGCATTTAAATGCGATCTAAGTTCTCTCGTTGCCTTGTTGATAATCTCCATCTGTTCTGTTGAGAGCACAGTTACACTGACTTTGTTTTGGCTTTAATAATTAACTTCACTCTTAGCAACTGAACTGTAACATTGTAAGACAGCAACACTTTTGGTGAAAGGGTGATGAGATTCCCTGTTGACAGTTTCTGATACAGTGCAAACACGCTACTGATCACTGTGACATTTCCCTTTGATGTCTGAGGTGTGGAGTGCAGCCTGAAGAGTTGATTAATGAAGTAACATGAAGAGTAAAGTTTTCACAGAGTGAAATAATCAAAGCAGCAGTTAGTGAGGTGACGATGAAAAAGAAAGAACTGAGCGTGATGGTCAGGTGGGACATAAGGTTAAAAAGCGATAGTAGCCACAGAAAAAGCTGGGGCAAAGAATGGTGAGAACATTTATTGAACCAGCCGGCTCATTGAGGGTTTCAACCTTCCCAGTAGCTGTCAACACAAATCTGCCTAATGACAAAGCCACTGGCAAAGGAATTATGTCACTTAGCAAAAAAAAAAAAAATGGACTAAAATAAATACAAGTGAACACAAATAAAATATATTTTTGTCTTGTAGCTAGTGATAAATGGAAACAGATCTACAGTGCTAATCAGACTGAAGGACAAGCAATAGATCTTTGAATCCTATGAGGACAAACCAAGGGAACATCATCATCATCAAATACAGAGGCAAACAAACCAATCACACAACAAAGGCAGGTCACTGTGTTTCTCTTTCTCATCTTGCTTCCTGCTCCTGTGCACTGACAGGGAGAATACAAAAGGTCTCTTGTGAGGCCTAGATTCCACATTAGGACCCCCAGAGCTCGTCCATCACCCAGTACTCCGTAGACCACTTAATAACCCAGCTATTCAGGCTAGGCTCCAGCCCACATAGTAGACATTCCTCTAGAGCCATAGTCCATGGATACAAGGAAATATTTAATTACACTGGTGCACCTACCTGTGGCTTGTCCCCTACTGTGATGCTATGGGAGGAACTTAACACCCATCAGCCTATCATTGGCTGCCTACTGGCCATGTAAAACATGAACTAATT
>JAQQZW010000007.1:9790697-9800935 GCA_029814745.1 Zanclus cornutus | reverse complement strand
AAAAAAAAAAAAAAAAAAGGAATTATTTGCAAAGGAACCATGTTGACCGACAACATTTTTATGAAATGTTCCTGAGCCCATGTAGTGATATCCTTTCTACAATCATGTGCTTCACAAAGCAGTGAACATCATCCCATCCTTGCTTGTGAACAACTGAGCCTTTTGAGGGTACACCTTTCATACCCAGTCACGATACTGTAACCTGTTACCAATGAACCTGTTTAACTGTGGAATTTTCCAAACAGGTGTTTTTTGAACATTCCACAACTTTCCCAGGCTTTTGTTTTCCCTGTCCCAACTTGTTTGAAAATTAATTGGATAAAACATTATATACATTGTCTTTGTACAATTTTCAATTGTGTATATATCAAAAAGGACTCACAAATCATCACATTCTGTGGTGTGCTCTATACAGCGTCACAGCATTTTTGGAATCGGGGTTGTATGAACTTGTAAGGGTGTGTATGCACCAGTATAGGTAGCATTTATTACCTGTGATCTAAAAGGGAATAAAAAAGACTGTATTAACTTTTGTATTGTGAGTCTGTCTGTATTAAAAGACCACATAAGTAATCCAAGAGAGAGAGTGCCTTACCAAACAGTGGGAAGAAGAAGAGAATTAATGTACAGTGATTTTGAAAAATAATTTGCAGACAGAACTCCACATGATATTCATGTTAATTTAAATGTATTTTTTCATTAATGCGGACATAGTCTAAAAAAAGACATAAAGTGAAGTGTAATTAGAAACAGGAGAAAAGACCATCTAAAACAGACTGGCACATCCCCTCTTGGTTCAGGTCACGCAGAGCTCAACATAGAACAGATGAAGCTCATTTTAAGCTAAACATCTTCAGTCATTAGACTGAGGGAGAGAAGAGGGTTATTAAGTGGGGAGATAAATGATTATATATTAAAGCAATAAATGTTCCATGTAATGAACATGCTAATGGCCGCCATGAGTCATATACAACATAAAACTTTACACACGGGAATGTAGCAGCGCACCCTAAAGTTCCCAAAATATCTCTGAAACAACTTGATAAAGTCTCATAAGGGTCAATGTAAGCAGCATGTATGTCATTGCTTGGACATTTTTATACGTGAAATACTTAAACATCTGAGAGTACCAGTTGGGTTTTTAACACAGACATAGTGGCCCTCTAGTATAAGGACTACAAGCCTATAGCACGGAGGGTGGGGTTGTACTGTTGGGTTCCAATAGGACTGACATCACCTTGTAGCTGTAACTCATTTTGCTACAGTGGACCCTGTTGCATGTAGAGCAACACTAATCAAACATACTTGTTGGCTGAGGCTAGTCGCTTGCACGTACGCCCATGATCTCAGACATGTACCTATAGCCACACGTGCACCCTTACAATCTCAAACACCACAAAGCGTGATCTCACACATGCACATATACACACATGCATACAGGCAACATCCCGTAAATTTCTAGTCGCCTCCATGCCCGTAAGTACCACTGGGGTCCCCATTGCGTGAGCAGTCCTTTTAACTGTATTATTTCTCGACATTCCCAGACAATGTCAACGGAGGGATCGCAGGAATCTCACCATGATGTAATCAGATGTTACACGCTAGCTGTAAGTGTGAACAGTGTTGTTATCCTTGTCTGATGCTCAAGCTAATATCAGGGAGATTAAGTGAGGATGTATGTAGTATGTTAGTGCTGCTATTGGGAGTTTCTATTTCTCTGCACACCTTCATTATTTAATTCATGTATGTATTGAACTTGCAGAATATCACTTGTAAGCATCTGCAATTTTAGGATACCCGCAGTGTATGTGAGATCATACAACAACATGCTTGTCTACACTTCTGTGTACATGTCTGTGTGTACATGTCTGTCCACATGTGTGTTTATGTGTACGTGCACATGCATTCTCTCTCCCCAAGGCCAGCCGCGGGTGCCGGATAGGAGCACACGTGGCTAACACACTACAGGTTGCAGTGTGAGACAGACCAGGTTGGCTGGTGACAGTGTGCAGCCCCTCTCTTGCCTCATTTATCTGCTATGGCAGCGGACAGAATGCAATTTCCTGCGAGGGTGAGGCCAGGTGGATTGAGCGTTGAGGGGGCTGTGGGATGCAAAGAACATCAAAGGCCCCTGAAAGCTATCAGGAACTTGAGTACTGCCAGCGCTGCGTGCCAACTCGCCAGCCGTAGCTCACCCTGTGGCGCACCCGGACGTCAGCTATGGCTATACACACCATTCACAGTGTTTGTTAATACGTGTGTGTGTGTGTGTGTGTGTGTGTGTGTGTGTGTGTGTGTGTGTGTGTGATTGAGTAGGATAAAAATACCCCTTCATTTAGAGGCTCAGACACCTTGAGCTGGAGCACTCAGAGCAGCCATTAGGCATGTTGCAGTATGGGGAGAAGGTCACAGTTTATCACCCCTGCCACCCTACCTCTCCAACACAAACACCCGTTTGCTCTCCTCTCGTCCCTCCCCCAACCACGTCCTCCACTTGCTATCAGTGAGGTGAGCAGACAGGGCAGAGCAGGGAGGTTCGATTAGGACCATTTGGTGGTGTGCATGCTCGGTAATGGAACCTCTAAATGAGGAGCAGCTTGACTCAGGATGCTGGAGCTGTGTGTTTGTGACTATTATTGTGTACATGTGTTTAGCTTCTGTGCCTCTCATCTCATTGTGTCTCAGTGTTAATCCCTTCCTCTGAATGCTCACTGCTGACAAGACAGCATCATAAGTTCTTGCTTTCAGGCTGTCATATTGCCTATTTGTATGTGGTTTCTGTATTTGTGTGTGTGTTTACATCACTTAAATTAACTTTAATCCACTTTCATGTGTATATTATAATGTGTTCCTCTCAAATAATATGTGCGGGAGGAGGGATAATGGGGTTTATGACAGGAAGTAATAAGGCCGCCCCCGCTGGATTTCATCTGTTCCTTCCCTACTAGGCCTCCTCCTAACTTCTTTTTTATGTGGCGTTAAACAGGCCTACTCTACAGAGTGGAGGAAACGTTGCATCCATGTTGTCACACAGACTGGGCTCATATGACGGCACCTGTACTATATAGATCTAACTTGCAAAATCTAGTCTTAACAATATCCGCATCTTGAATTTCAGCAAACCTTGCATTACGAGGAACTTCCTGTTCCTTATGTAAAACCAGTGACAAATGCATCATGACTCTTTACACTTTTACTCTTTCTATTCCTGCTGTATATACACGATACATGTTGATTGTAGAGCATGATAGCAGCTGGCAGCTGGTTAAACAGTCAACAGCGCTGACCTCTGTACATCCAAAATGTTCGCATGAATATGACCGTGGCTGGGCCTCTGACAAACACAACATTCTCTGCATACACCAGCCAGCTGCATGGAGTAGAGTCTTATATAGACACTATCTAGAGCCTATCACTAACAGGTTGGCTGGCATTGCCTTTGGAATGCTTTTGTCTTGGTCTGTGCATTACTGTGTGTGGGAGGTCATGTAAGTGACCTCCACTCGTTGCTTTCCGCTTTCACTCAGTGTGCTACATTTGTGCATCTCAGCGCGAGACCACCTTACTTTGTCTTTCATTACCAGCTCTTGGAAGGCAGGTTAACCTGGTTACTTGAAAGGCTAAAGCAGGAGGTCTGGTCAGGGCTAGAGGGGTTGGACACCGGGGGTGGGATATCTTATCACAGCCATCAGAAATGCCTTGTCAGCAGCCATTCATTGGGCTTGGGGAAAATAAACCAAACTGCCCCCACCTTCCAAATGACTGAGTTAGACAGATAACAGCAGACCAAGGGGGTCCCCTCTCCCCTTTCCCCACCTGTCTATCACTCTTGCTCCCCCGTCTCTCTCTCTCCCGCTCCCTGGCTGGTTTTATTGGAGAGGAAACAGAAAACAGAAAGCCTCAGTGTGGGAAGCCACTTGTTATCTGAGAGCCTTGGGAATCGAGGCCTCGGCAGAGGCTTCACTCAGCGCACTAATGAAAGCAGGACGATTTGGCCGCTTTCGTTCCCAACATAGGTAGACCCCCCATCCCCATCTCAGTGCAGGTACTCCTTCTGGTTCAATTTGCCTCCCATTCCCAGCTTCCTTCTTCCTCTTCAACTTTTCCACACCTTGACCTCTGGTTCCCTTTTGGAAAAGAATGACCCATTAATACTGTAAATTGCTTTTGTTTGGCAAATCTTTTGGAGATGATCACCTGTTGCTCCAGTGCCACTACAGTGTATTCATAGGGCAATAATCCTCTAATAATTTGAATACATGAGAAGCAAGATGAGCAGGGCCTTCACTTAAAATCAGTGGTTTACATGTTCATTATTTTAAAGTGTGAATGTCTTGCTCAGTATCAACTGATATCAGGCCTATTAGTGTAGTAACAGTGCACTGTTAGTGCAGTTGCTAAAAAATTAATTTGATGATCTCAGAACAGATCCCAGGATGTATTGTGCACAGCCTGTTTGTGAGGCCTACCCCTATAGAAAGCGTGATGGACAGGTTTTTAAAAGTCACACATGGCCCCTTGAACCATAGAAAATCCTCTCTATTCAACAGTTCATTAAGGCTAGAAGATTTAAGTTTCCCCAACTAAACAATGCAGCAGAGATCCACTAAGTTCACCTTTGTTTGCCACATAGCTGAGGTTTACCATCCCCAGGTGAGTGACTGAGAGCTTCTCTCTGTTCTGATTTGCTCCATGCTGCAGCTCTCCCAGTGGAGCCAGGGCAGGGAGGCAGCAAGGCCATGTGAATGCTGTGTAGTAAGGTAAGACTTGGCCGCCGGGCATCCGGAGAGAGGGCTCAGCTCCCTTTGTGGTGGATCCCTGACAGGTTGGGGCGAAGCACAGACCAACCCCTCCCATCCACTTTCACCTGTGATATTGTCCCAGGTGGAGGGGTGGAGGAGGAGACAGAGGGATAGGTGGAGGGGTTGCAGAGGAGGCACTGAGATGTCCCCATAGGGCATGGCTTCTGTGTAGCACGATATCCCAGTGGGCTTTGCCGGCCTCCAGAGAGAGGTTAAATGAAGCCAGTGCTGTCTGACGGACAAAGGCCGCAGGTCAGCACCCAGCCCTTTGATCCATTCCTGCCCTCTTCAGACCACAGAGCCAGACCTTTTTATTTCACCTTGCTTTTCTATCCCTAGGGCTAGCCCCCTTTTTTCCTCTCAATCTGCCCCCAACAATGGAGTCACTTACAAAGCTCTGAGCGTTGTATGGTCTGCCAGTCACCGTAGGGGAGAGGTTTCAAAGGAAGGTAGTGGGGCTCAGTGTCTCCCAGGTCCCCAGTGAGGAGACAGATACTGGCTCTTTCAGTCCGCAGCACTCGGCCACAACCCCACAGCTGCACCCAGCACTTTAGAGGCCTTATCTAACAAATGCACAGAGAGGGAAGTTCATTTATAGGGGTAAACAGTGGAAAAGGAGCAGATAAATTCATTGACACATGCCTGACTCCACCTCAGCACCTTACTGTGAGAGGATCTATAATTTTTTAAAACTTCTCTTGGAACTTTACAATAATGACAAGCAGACCTAGTGCAAATACACAAAAGTATTTAGAGGGTTGTAACATAGCAATTTCTGTGCCAAAAAACAGCTCGCTGAAATATGACTTTTAGTTTTGTGTTTTTTTTCCAGTTCTCTCTAATGGTCAAAGGGGGGAGGAAAGGATTTATCTTGGAGCAGCACATGCTCTTCAGCAGATGTAGAGAGACAGAGTAGAGCTAACATGTTTTGAGTTTGTCTCCAGCCTGATCTCTGGCCAAAACACTCAGGTGGAGCCCTGCTCAGAGACCACAGCCGTATAAAAGCCCAGAAGTAGCTGACACTTCCCCCCTCCTCTGCCTGTCCCACTGTGCCCAAAGACCTTGAAGTGTCACGACATCCCTGCCTCATCTAAATGGCTAACGTTCATGTTGGCTGGGTTCCACTAAAAACAAAAAGTAATTTCTTCTTGCATGAGAGTTTTCATAGGAGCATTATTACTTGAGAAAATTAAAGTTACTACACAATAGTTTTTTTGCAACATTATTTCAAAATATCCCACTGGTAACAGGTTGACCTTTTTCATCAAACAATAATATGCCGGGTTAGAGAGATAACAGATGTTGTAAATCAAGAATCCAGTCCTCAGAAAGTGGTTGGTTTATAAAAAGTTAAATCTGGAACCAAAACAATTTTGAGATAATGACTGTTTAACCCTTTATTGAGATAAATGGAATTAAACGCAATTACAAAGCTTGGTAATGTAGATCACCATGAAGGACACTGGCAACCAAATATCAGAATATTCCGTCAAACATAAAATACATAGCATAGAAATTTTTTGCAATTGATAAGTCTATGGAAAACATTCTATTAACATTTGTGTTGTTGTTCATGTTTTTTATGCTACAACATTGGTGTTATGTTGATGTCTCCCACCGAAACAGGTATTGGTGTTTGTGACTGTGTTTGTGTGTGGCGGGGGCCCCGAGTGAGGGCCACAGGGGCAGGAATGTAAAGGCTGCCCTGGGGGCCTCTGTGGTGCTAATGGATTAACAGGCCAGCTTGGCATGCTAATGGAGATTGTCTGTGATGTAATGAGCTTCTAATTAGGTCACCTCTGAGCTTGACCCTCTTGTAATGAGGAGGGCAGAAGGGAGAGGAGGGGCCGGGGCTGGTGATAGCACCCTGACCTGCAGGTGTGAACCGGCCCGGGCTGTAAACAGGGCTGGACATTCCTAACATTCTCAGCTCAGCATCCCCTCCCGAAACTCCACTCCTCCTGCCTGCCAATAACACTTCTGAATCGCTATGGGTGGATACACACACAGAGAAACAATTGGAGCCACATTTCATGCTCCAAGGTGCTTCCCGGTTTGTCTGAAAGAAAAAAAAAAGCTCCCTTGAGTTCGGCTATTCTTTGATTGTTGGATGTTATTTTTCTTTATGATATCCCTCTCAGGGGGGTGTCGCGGCATTATGCTGTGACCTGGATTCAAATGCTAAAGAGATCTGCAGGAGGGGAACTATCTAATTAAAAGTGTAGGATTCTAATCACCCTGTCATATTGTGGTGTCTCATCCCTTCATGACTGCTCTCTGTTTGCAGGACTGCCATTTATCACTAACTGTTCTAAACCTCTTCTTCCTCAAACTGTCTCACTTGCTCCCACTTTCTTTTTCTCTGCCTTGGCACAAAGTGGCGCACTGACACCACCTCAAATCCCTTTTCTGACAGAACAAAATGCCTCTTTATTTCTGAGGGGGAGAATAACACCCAGTATGCCACCGAGCAAGGGAAGAGGTAGGGAGACCAATCCATCTGCAGTTATTAGAAGTGCCCTGTGAAAGGATTCCAGGACTACTGCCAGCACTTTTATTGCACTATTTATGGGCATTGCATTATTAGAAGTATTGCATTATTAGTCTAACAGGGATTTTACAATGTGCACTCGACAATGGTGTTAGATAAAGTGTAAATGAGGAAGGTTTTCTGTTATTTTTCTCCCCTTTTCTACTTCTTATTCAGATTATAGCCATGTGTGGTTTTTGAATCTGTGTGTTTGCGCATCTAAATGCTCGTGCACACTTACCACAGGTGGGTATACATGCCATGCATGTGTGTGTATGTTTGGGGTGACTTCGAAAGAGCTGGTGTCAAGATGTGTTGTTCTCAGAGGAACAGATGGGATCAGTGTGGTTTATCAGTCATGGAGGGCGGTGACCAGGATGCATTGAGCTGGAGGGGGAGTGGTATGACGAATGACCTATAGGAGGTCATCTCTCTGTTTGTACTGTAGGACTTATCAGATGCTGAGGGCCCTTCCAGTCACTTGATTGGGGTTTAGTTTTTGCCTCTGAGGCAAAAAAGTGTGAGTTGTTGTGCAGGCTGTCCGGAGAATGATTAATTAAAATTAGTGAGGGATGACTTCAAACAAGATGTGAAAATTGCAGGTGCTGTTGCGCGACTTGAAAAGCAATCAGCATTTTGGGTGTGTGACCAGAGACCAGTGTTGCTGAAGTAGCACATTTATCCTACTCATTAATCGTATTAAAGGTCACGGGGAGGTTTGAGTACATTCCAGCATACATTGGGGTAAAACGGAAGCACAGCGGACAGGTCTCCATATTCACGCACTTGTGACACAAGCCTACAGTTCACATAATGTTTGCTTCTTTGAAATAAGAGACTCCTATTACAGAATGAGCAAAGCCCACACAGAAAGGACCAGTAATAAAAAAACAGAGCCATTGTGAGGCAACAGTGCTAACCAAGGTAGTCAAAGATTCCAGGACAAATAACATGATTTTGCTTTTGTAAAGGGTAATTTCTGACTATGCTCCGTTTGGATTGGTCTCCTTGGGTGTATGTCGTTTTTACCCTACGGAGGTGATTGTAGACCTCTGAGGGCAGGGAGGTGCAGAGACAGGAACCCCCAAAGTAGTAAGTGGACACTCTCTTTATCAGTCCCTCGTTCCCTCTCTTCTTTTAGTGGCCTAGACTCATTAAGCCGTCTATAAATGGTCCGGCCTTAATGAGGAGGCTTTTATAGGGCTCTCCCTGGGCCTCCAGGGGATAATCAGACTCCAGTAGGAAGTCGTCTGTCTTGATAGCCTGCCCCTTTTCTCAGCGGTGGTCCAGCCAGGCTTTGCCCCAATCCAGCATACAGTCACACCATCCAGCTACCTCCATCTCAATTTCTTTCTCTCCTGTCCCATCTCTCTCAAACTCTATCTGTCTTTGCTATTGCCTCCCCGCATGTAGTTATTTCATGACACGATAAAAGTCAGCTGGTGCCCAGTGCTCAGGCCACTTGCGGGTCTTTTAATTGCCTCCTTCCTCCCTCTTGGCCTAGCCGGCTGCGGCTTTTTACGAGGCCCAGGCCCCGGACCCACCGGCTGCTGCTCACCCTTTCAAGGGTCTTCCTTTTCTCCTAAGGGATGTCTTTCTGTCTCCTGAGGCAATGAGACTCCAATTGTCTCCATTTTCAGATGATAACTAAGGAGCCGTACTTGGTGGCGAAGGTTGAAGACAGATAGAGGGAGTGAAGAGAGTTAATCCTAAAATAAATAAGGATGAAGTTTGACACTTTTCACCCCAAAGTAATTTGATATTTAAGACTCATAGTTTAAGAAACTTTCAAGGATTAGAGACTTTACAGCTAACTAATCAGGAGCTTGAAATGTCCATCTTGTTTTTGTCAATTAAGCTTGCTTGTACAGCTTTACTTGNNNCTCTGGTACTCACAAGACAGCAGTGTTTACTTAGTTGCTTAAGTAGATAATGAAGATTCATTTTATGTGTTGCCTTTGGTGATTAAAAGCGTATTCATCAATGCCATGTCAGGCGGTGCTCCAATGAGGGTGAAAGCCTATCCCTGAACAGATGTTTACCACAAAGGTCAGAGAGCATGCTGTGTTTACATCAGCGGGTTTAGGATGGTCTTGTTTAGAATTGGAAATGCTGCTGTAGGCTACGACTTTAATCAAATTACCTTTTTCCTTTCCTCATCCTCTTCCCTTTATTCTATAGTTGCTCTTAAGAACTTTCTTTTTGTCTTACAATATACAAAACAACTGCAGCCTAGCATCATTGAGTGTATGTCACTTCCTGCCTTATGGTTAGTGTGGCCTCTCCACTTCCTCTCTTATTCATTCCAGAGGAGGGTTTTGAAATGCTGCTAAATCTGAGCAAGCAGAGGGCCTTGTTTCAGCCTTGGGGCTCTTTAAAAGCCATGCACAGTTTGTGATTTGGAATAAGATATGTAAATCTGGAATGGCCTTAGTATGTTTCTGAGAGGAAAGTTACTCAGCAGCTGCTTTTTGTAACTGTGTCTAAAGTCATTCCTTTTAATTCTTGGCAAGAGATACAAAGAGGGGCTGAGAGGAGAGAAGGGAGAGGCATGGCTTATGGGAAATGGAATGATAGCTCAGACCAAAACAAATTGTTTCTGGTTTCACTTGGGCCCGACCCGATTATCAGGCTGAGTGTCAGATCAGACAACTGCTGGAGCAGAGACAGTCCAGATGGAAGACAGAGAAAAAAAAGTTAGCACTTGTGTAAGTAGTAATACTGTTTTAATTTTAAATGCAGATCTGTGTGTGTGTGTGTGTGTGTGTGTGTGTGTGTGTGTGTGTGTTTTTGTGGAGGGCCAGTAGGTTGAAGGTCAGGTCTAAGGCCATGGTCCTTGCTGGGGGGGAGGCCACCATTACCTGTGAGTTGTGGACATGAGGGAAAAGTGAAATCCACTCTCAGAT
>JAQQZW010000007.1:9465771-9475905 GCA_029814745.1 Zanclus cornutus | reverse complement strand
GATTCATGTTTTAAGTTTATTTATTTTGTAAAATGAACAGCAGTGACAGATGTAATGATTTTTGGCAGTGGTACAAAAAAAGTAGTGCCTAACTCTGCCACAAGAGAGCGACATAAACAAGCAGTAGACAAATAAAATCCCTACCAAAATAATAATATGTGTTTGCAGTCAAATACATTTTTTTATATTTAACCATCAAGTCTTTCCAGTGAGTAGCTGATTATTTACAGATTAAAGATGTACAGCCACAGTCCTTAGATCTCTCATTAGAGCACCTTGGTGCAGTGGAAATGAAACTTTTATTAATGACTTTGATAATGATAAAACTCTATATTGCTGGGATAAATACAGTGTGATTATAGTACTATGTTTTGAGTCTTAAGGCTATGTTGGGCTTTGCAGCAAGATTTCACAGTGGTCCTCCTCCTCTTCCATCAGACTGTCAGACACAGTACTTCCAGAAGCAAGCTGCAGGTGAAAGGAGACAAAGACATGTAGAATGACATATTACATGCAAAATATTGATAATGCAAATGAGTATCATTATTATTACTATTAAATTATTATGATAATCAACTGCAAATATGAATCAGTTTGTATGATGCATTTTAATCAAAATGCTAAGTTAACTTACGTTCACCCCTCTTCCTAGTTATGGATTTGCCTTCTGCCAAATTGGCTGTGATCTCCCTCTCCAGCTCTAGGTCTTCCCTGAGCGCCTGCAGCTACAAGCAGAGATCATAATGATTAAACACAGCAAGACGAGTCACCATCATCTCAGTATTAGTACACCATTTATTCAGGTAGTGTTACAGCTTTTCATTCAGAGCCCTCTGCCTGTGGAGAATTGATGTACATATTTTGAGAAATTGAATCAAGATGCCCAGATTCAATTTGTACACTAAGGTTTTCTGCCTAATCCACATATTTGCCAAAGATGCTTAAAGATGAATCCGTAAATGCTCTTACCTCCTCTAATTCAGCTAATTTATTGGCCAGCTCAAGACCTGCAGATAGGAAAACCAGGCATCATTACTGCAAGAATGCATTTGTGTTATTTAAAAATAGTTTCACTATTTTATTCATATCTCTCACCTAGAGGATCATTCTTTTCCACTGGAATTAAGCTCTTTTGTAGTAACAGTGCTAGAATCTTGCTCTGGGGCTCTGTGTCTTCTTTTGGATTAAACACATGGTTTCCTGCATACACAAAGCAAATAAAAATGCATGCATAATTATCACAAAACCTGAACAGAAAACTCATCACATCCACTCCATTTCATAGTAAGGCATCATCTCATAACCTGTTGTATTTTGGTCATTAAACCAGCAATGGCACGAATTTAAGGGGAGCAGTAGTTGCTTGGAGCCTCCTCAGCAGTATTTCAATCTATATAGACAAAAAACCTCAGTTCAATCAGTTCAGTTTTCGATGAAAACACAATTTTTGTTCAATAAACAAAATGTCAATATATCATCAATATGAAATATTTTACAGAATGAAAATCTATAGAAATCTTACAGAGGCTGTCTTGAGTTGTATTCATTTCTCACAGACAATGCATACAAATTGACTGACATACTCTCTTCAATATCTTGTGTATGTTTATGCTAAATTGAGGTACATCAGTTGTTAACCCAGCCCTGACCTTCGATGTGGTAAGGTAGTCATGTACATGGCTGGTCATTATACCAAATACCCCAACCAAAAACTTTTTTTCTCATAATATTCATTTATTTAACGAGTTTAATTATATTTTCAGTAAATCTTTATCTCCCTATATGATGGTCTTAACAGAGCCTCAAAACCTTAGAATAACCTCATATTTAATTTTTTGGAGAGTTACAAAATCCTTTTACCATATGTCAATTTCATTTCATTTTATTCTTCAAAAGCCACCGTATGCATTTTCTGTGAAATTGGAAAATGTAAAATTCTCCTCAGGTTGTTTCCAGAAACAGTACTATGGTCATGACCTGAACGGTTACTGCAGTCCCGGCTGTATGTATATAGAGAACAGGTGTAGTATCATACTTGCGCATTTACTTAAACACTTTCACGCGTTTCAAACATCATTGCAAACATTTTTTTACAAAGAAACATACAAACATTTACAAAGAAAAACAGCATTTACACCAAAATAAATACAGTACACAAAAACACATGCACACTTTTTTTTTGCCTAGTAGGTTTTCAGCTTGAACACTTTGGAGAGTGGTGCTTTGGCACTAGAGTAGATCAGATATGATTCTCCTTTAGAGCTGAAAAACTCCCAGTCACTGCACCCAATTGTTGGGAGCCAATGAACAGGAACAAAGCCTTCATATCCCTGCCACCTAAAAACAAACAGAGAAGAGGAATCAAACCAAAGGTGTATTTGCATCTGCTTAACAAAGGCTCTTGACCTAAAATTAGCTGTCAGCCAGTTCCTAGTTCCTAGCAAATCCTCACATGTCAAATGTGTGGTTAAGTTTCCACTAGTCTTGCTCACAGGAAGAAAATACATCAACATTACAATAAAGATGTTACAGTACATTACAATAGATGTATGGCTCAGAACTTAGTTAGGGTGCCATCAGAATAGATGAATTATTTCACACTTGGGTTTGCGTTGTTGACAAATTGAATACCTGTAAAGAATGCTGTTGAGAGAGTAGGATTCTCCGTCAAAGGAGTTGGCGACAACCAGAAAATATTCCTCCCCGAGGCTGAAGAACTCCCAATCCACTGCACTGGAGAGACAGAAAAGGTATGTAGCGATGACAAGAGGTTGAAATGGCAGCAAACAGGTTATTACACAGAAAGCTTTCTCGTATTTTCTCTCTGTGTACATGCACCTGGTATACTCAGTGTTTGCACATTTGTACCTATAGGTGACAATATCCTGGAAACGGACAAACAGCTGTCCATTCATGTCCAGTTCGTAGATAGTGGAGTTGATTGCATATCGACTTGGTCCGTCACCATGGAGCCTGTGTCCGTTGGCAACAACTAAGAAGACTCTGCTGCCAATCTGAAACATTTCCCAATCGGTTGCACAGAACGTCTACATTGACAGTGAAAGAGAAACCATCCTTAAAGTGTGGTACTGTAAGTTGTGCCTAACTTGCTTTCAGTAGTGAAACATGATGAAGTATATTTACTCAAGTACTGTTTCTTCAAGGATAAATTATACTTTTTATACCACAGCATTTACTTAACAGCCGGAGTCACTTTTCTGATTAAGAAGTTACAAAGAAAGAAGTACAAAGCATTGTTTCAGCATGTTTGCCTTGGGGCTCTTTACACAAAAGGAGTATCTAGTTGGGGCCCCTTGTCATGGTTCAGATTTTTAGGAGTTGTCAGCAGTTCCACCAAAGAAATATCTACCCTCCAAATTTATCATATGATGTCATTTAAATAACTGTTTCTGGCACAAATAGGTTAAATTATCCAATATTTTCACAAAAAAGTAAAGATTAACCCCTGGTTAGTTAAGTCAGCGACCATGAACCACAATGTCCCTGCCTGCCAAAGATTAGAGAAAAGCCCAAAAAATTAATACATGTTTGTATATCATCATATTACCCCTTATATTAATCTTGGGACCCCTGGAGAGGGCTTGACCCCTAGCTTGGGAACCACCGGCCAAATTACCTTACTATATTTAAACTGGTTTATAACAGTTCCACATGGACCAGCTACAACAGTAAAATGATGCTTACATATTGTTGCATCAGTATTAACAAACTGATTCGGTCATACGTATGTATAATATCTATAAATTAAAGTGGGAATATTTCTACTTACTTCTATTTACTTTGTAATTTTGCAGATAATATCTTTATATATTTACTTCAGTGGGATCTAGAATGTAGGACTTTTATCATTCTGGATTATTTTTACATTATCTGAGTGCTACTTTTACTTAATTAAAAGATCTGAGTACCTCTCAGACTACTGTGTGCTTGAACATAGAGATGGAAAAGCTGAGAAACAGCTAAGAGGGTAAAATGTAAAAAAACAAAACAAAACAAAAAAAGTTGTATTTTGCCTCATTTCTGGATGATTTTGCATGGTACATTTCCACCTGCCCCAAGATGTTTTTATGAATCCTGAAATCCAGCTGTGGAGTTTCCCTCATCTCCTTAAGGTTTCTCATGTGACCATCAATGTGTCAACACGCCCTCCTCAAATGTGATTTAAATATATGATTCACTATCAGTTACATGTTAAAGCAGTGCTACCGTTCAAGCAAATCACGGTAAACCACACAGTCTATTTTTAGCCTTGTCTTGAATGTTCTTGCTTGCCATCTTCTCTGTCATTATCTTTTTATCTCTCCCTGTTTGTATTCCCTTCCTTCTCTGTGTAAAGACAAGATATTTTATCACACTCATCATACAGATACACATCTCATTAGAGGAAATCAAAGCCCAGCTGGTGAGAAGATGAACGATATGGAAATCATGCAGAAAAAAACGCTAAATTAAAGTGCTACGAGCCTAATTTCCACCAAAGCTTAAAATACAATACAGATTTAACCTGTATAGCAGTAGGATACCAAACAGATTTTTCTTTTTTAATCGAGAAAGGGAGAGTTAGGCAATTTTTCACGGTTGTTTGCATTTATTTTGTGGTTTTATGTTCACCACATACCTTAATTGTCTGGAACACCTGGAAGCTTCCATTGAACCAGACGTAGACAACTGAGTCCACAGAAGTGGTCACTCCATCAAAGGCATTTGCAACCACCAGAAAATGGTATGGTCCGACAGTGAAGAACTCCCAGTCATAGGCCCCTGATGTTGGCAGCATCTGGTGAACCTTGAAAGACTTTGTTAACCTGTTCCATTTGTATATCACACTGTTTATAGTGTGATTATCATTACCTGGAAGACAAACCAGAGAAAGGAAGAATGCAACAGAGTAGTTTAATACTTTGCAGATATCATGCTAGGATTCCTTGAAGTTAAGAGGTAGTCATTTGATGGATATCTAGTTTTTACCTTGTCTGTGATTGGCCACAGCAAGATAGGTTTGTCGATTGATGGTAAAGGCTTCCCAGTCCCGTGCGCAGTGGGTCTGTAGAGTTTTGAACGGCACAAAACGTTTTCTTTTTTTGCTCCACTTGTAAATCACAGAATTGTCCATCTCTGATTCTTTGTCAAAATGCTTGTCTGGCCCTCCGCCAGAGTTAGACACCACCAGGAATATCTAGATCAAAATTACCAAAACACAGGGAAGATCAGCTCTCCAAATTATTATTTACTGGGTAAATAAATGCATGTACTCGCTTCATATTCCAAAACCCATCTCTTGTTTTTTGGCATACTCTCTTGTCCATGCTGAAGTGTCTCCAAGCCAGAGCTCCATATGTGCTGATATTTTGGTAGAGCTGGAAACCTTTATGGCTCCAAAGATACACAGCAGAGCCAGAGGCTGTTGACCGATGAGCCATAGCAGCCATCAGACCAATGCCAGGTACCTGGAACAGCTGAAGATTGGATGAAAAAAAACTATAATAAAAGTACAGCCCTACTGTAAAGAAGAAGGAAATAACAGAATGGTAAAAATGAACGCTGCAAAGGATTTCATGCAGAAATAAAATTCAAACAAGTGTGACAAAACAGGAAAGTATGGCTTAGTGAAAAAGCAAAATGCCTCTGGCCCTGTTGTGGAGTATTTTGGTTTTAGACTGAATTATACAGGTGAGCCAACTCAACCCAGCAAAACTTGCTGGTTGTACACTTGAGGATTTTCAAGTCTTAATGCATTTTGAAGACATGCAGGATCACAGACAAAACATGAGAGTTAACCGATCTTTTTGTTTTGATCTTAAGAACACACACAGGGAGGTGGACTGTCGTCGTCAGCTCATTGAACTTGTGTGTGCTGTTTTGCACCACAAAAACAATAAGAGTATGGACAAAGTCATGGTGGTATCAACATGGCTTATACTTTTTGCAGAGTGAGCTTAGGGGGGGGGTCGAAATAAAGTTTTATTTAGTCCCAAACGGGGCTCGTGCAAGCTGCTGCTACAAGCTAACGAGTATGCTACGTCCTGTTTGTGACACCTCCCAGTCAGCTAGGTCATTGGGTTTCTACTCAATATCCGTCGCTGTTCCTTTCACACTGAGATTTCAAATTGTAAATGTTTAACAGTTACAATTTCAAACTGGGGAGACTCTGTCCCAGTCAGTAACATGAATACCACATCTGTAAGCTCCTCACACAACAGGGTAGTTTGGGCAGATAAACTGGTCTGACCAGCCTCGAAAAGGGAGCATTGAAAGGGGCGACCCAAAATCTGCCCAATTATCCTCTAATGTGGGGCCATCATCATTAGGCTAATTGCATATTAGACCCACAGCATTGTAACCAAGACAGTACGATATATACACTGCAATGACTTTAATCATCAGCAGGTCAGTTTTTAGGATTTTGTTTTTTTGTTGTTTTTTTTAACGCAAATACCGTCATATATCGTGTAGCCCGAAGAATGTCAAAAACAAATAAAGGTATAAAAAATATTTACCACTCAAGCCTATTCTCAAGACAAAATTTTTTTATTTTTTTATCTTTTTTAAAGAAAAGTCTTGTTTTGTATTGTTTTAATTGTATTGTTTTAGACCACATAGCTCTATCTTGTGACCTCCTATGGGGGTCACCGACACCCTGGTTGGAAACCTAACCTTGAATAACAGAAGAATCCATGAAAGAAAAATCTTTTCCTCTCCTATGACTTTGGTATTCAAGTACAGTGAGCATCCTTGCTATATCATTTACAGCACAAATATAGGCAAATATTGATTTTTTAACAAAGTGAACAGATACCTCTACATCATGAGTCTCTGAGCTGGTTGCGAGGACCTGGTGTTCCAACACATAGTCCAGTCGTTTATGATCTGAGGAGATGGAAAGGTGAGATATTTGTAAAATTTAAGTCAAATTCAAAAAAGTTTGGTAAAAAAATGGATGGTTCAATAGTTGAATCCTCACCCTCGAGTACAGCAATCCACATTGTACCATCACAGAGGTAGAGGCCTTTCCTAAGTGGACTGAACCACAGCTGGCCTTGTAGCAGCTCTGAGCATGACTGCTCCAAACCAACTGACACTCGCTCCTCTGTTTCTGACAGTTTATGATCAAAACACAAAGACAAGCATACAATCAAAGAAGCAAGGAAGTAGGCGAACCTACACAGGAAAGCATACATGTCTTACAACATACTGTATCAAATGTCCTGTAAAAACGCATCTGTAAGTTACCATCGGAGGTCACATGGCCATCACCCTCCCTCCCCATGACAGGCAGGTCTGAGAGAAGCGGTGGTACGGACAGAACTGCTAGCTGGGGTTCGGAAGAGGGGCAGATGTGATGGGTGGCATCCAAACCTGGCACCAAAACCAGCTGTCGCAACAGACCCTTTATGCGTGGCAGCATATAAGAATGAGAAGATTTTACTATTTTAGAGAAAACAGTGGTTAAGCAGCTTATTTCTCATGAAAGCTAGTGATGAGGAAAAAAAGGTCTTACTGAAAACAAGCCTTTCCATCTCCCCCGACTGCCAATGTTGAATCTCGATCCCTGACTTTTGAGGTCTTAGGGGAAAGGCCTGGAGGGAACACTGTTCACCAAAAAAAGACAGTTATTTCTAATGGCTTAGGTACGTTTTTTCCTCTATAAATGAACTTAAAAGTATCTGTAATTAAAGTAATCACTGTTCTGTTTCTGTTTTTAGGTCCGAGACAGGGATTGCATTATATGTATAAGCACCGTATGGGGGCTGATATTCCCCCATTTTCTGAGCCAGAGGGAGTTTCCACTAAAAAACATCTATCACATACTGTCAGGCCACTATGATAAGGCTGCAGGCTGAGCAGATTTGGAACAGTGCCATTGTATTGTGGTGAAGGATCTACTACCCCTCAAGGCAATTCAGAGGGAACAGGAGCAGAGCTTGGTGGGAGACAGACAGTGTATTTGCCCAGTCAATAGAAGCACTCAAGAGGAACAAAATGATGAACTTACATTTCCAGGGGAGAGCTACAATCCACTGTGAGCCTGATATGATGGCTGCCAATGGCTAAAACCAAAGTGTGCCACTGGTTATCAGTCAGTCTGGTGCCTCGAAACCCCCAGTGCTCCATGACCACTACGTGACCTCTAAAAAGGAAGTGCAGACGTTGTCTCGAAAACCTCAGTCCCAGGATGATCCGTCCATGTTCCTCATTACTCTTCACCTGCCTCTCCTTCCTCTCTCCATGTTGCTCCCTCTGTTTATTCCTTTCCAAAATGTTCCCTTTATCGTTCTCCTCTTCCTGCTCCCCCACCCCTCTTTTCTTTATGTTTTTTGGCTCCATCAACGAAAAGATGTACTCATTTCTCTGAAAGGCAAAGAGGAAAAAGACTCAGACTCACTGTGGTGGCAGGGGTGGAAAGTAACAAAGTACATTTAAGTATGTACTGCACTTAAGTACAATTTTAGGCAGTTGTACTCATAATAATCCACAGACTAACTGATAATGAAAATAATTGTCAGTTGTAACCTTACCTGTACTTTACTTGCATATAGGCATTTAAATTTTATGTTACTTTGTACTTCCCATCAACTACATTTCAGAGGGAAATATTGTTCTATTTATTACAACAATGTTTATTTGACATTTATAGTAACCTGACACTTTTCAAGTCAAGAGTTTTAAAACTTTTAATGAGCTTGAAAAGTTTTGTGCATTCATACACAGTATATAAAAGCACCCTAAAATACTGCACACTGCCCTTTCGGTGCATAATGAGCTCTTTTACATTAGATAAGTACATTTAGTTGATTAAATTCTGTACTTTTACTTTAACTAACATATTGGTATTTTCATTTAAGTAAAGAATCTAAGTACTTCTTCCACCACTGACGTCCAGTACCAGGACACCCACCTTGGCCGCACTGCGAGTGACTTTTAGTGTCACAACAATGGAGAATTCTTTGGGGAAGAGGTCGCAGTTCACCAGCAGCTGGGAGGAGGGAAAGCTCATGGAGGTGTGAGGGCTTGAGAAACGTACACCCCTCACCTCTCCGGCCTGCTTAATGTGCACCCCTGGCACAAGTTTGGAGGGGTCCCTCTCGAGGACAAAGGACAGAAGATCTAGTGGGATTAAATCTGCAGACAAAAGCAAATAAAGTCAATAGAATTGTCTTACTGCTTAAGCCTTTTATGCAGAAACTGCTATACTATAAACTACTTGTTCCTCATCTCAGGGTCAGAAGAGGTCACATGATAAATCTGAAGGGCCCAGAGGTGAATAATGGTTTAGCGTAGAATTAAATATTGTGTGTAATTTCCAGACTTTTTCACTGGTTTCTTAAGATTATTCAAATTAAACAACTGGAAAGGGAGAGTCTCATGGACAGTAGTGGAATGTGAATATATGTAAGTGCATTTTACAGTTTGGAGGTACTCCGCTCCAAAGTTTTTTATGCTTTTACTGCACTGCACTCATTTGAAAGCTTTAGTTACCTATTACTCTACAAATAAAGGTTTCTGCATACAAAATATGTATAGAATTAGTTGATTAACAGATGTTTATTTGGCAGCTATTTTGTTATTTTTTCATGCACAGGTGCAAAACTTTTTAAATGTGATACGTAATGCTTTTTGTAGTAATCATATTATTAATTTAGTTTTTTTTAATAATTCATATTTTCTAGTTGGAAAAAAAGCATTTTGAAGGTGTCACTTTGAACTTTGGGTAATTGTGACGGTATTTCTCACAACTTTCAAAAATTTTATAAAATAAGTTATCAATCAATTGAGGGACTAGCAAGCAGATTAATCCATAATAACAATAATCGTTAGTTAGAAAATGTATAGAAAATAGAATTTATATAAAAACATAATCTCAACAAACAACAGGAGTAAAATGCAGCTTAAAAATTAATGTATCAGTAATAATGGTATGATGTATAATAGTATAACAATCACAGGGGACATTTTTCTGCATTGCATACTTTTACTTTTAATACTGTAAGTACATTTTAATGATTATACTTACATACTTTTTACTTGAGTATCCTGCCTTTACAGCATTAATGGTTTACTTGAGTAAAGGATCTTAACACCACTGCTTACAGGCACTTACTTACATACCAAATT
>JAQQZW010000007.1:8676923-8692514 GCA_029814745.1 Zanclus cornutus | reverse complement strand
AGGTGGCAGCACCGCTCTGCTAGTAACAAAGACTCAGACAAACAAGAAAACGGAAGTACATCAGACTATCTGACAGCGTATTTGGAAATGACCGTAGTCACAACAATACCTGAAATGCTTTGTAACCCCTACTTGATTATCATACGTTAATGTCTCGCGTGCTGCCTCCCGGTTGAACTTGTAAAAATGGAGAAAGAGGAGCAGCTGCGGTACTTCATGTTCATCATGACCTACATGCTGCTGAAGCGCAGGAGAGACGTCAACAACGCCGACATTCAGAGGCGCAATGAGATCCAAAGACGCATCAGACATCGGCAATACTTCTTCCAGAGACAGAGAAGGATGCTTATGGTTAGTCCCTCCTTCCTCAGACTCATTTTGAATCCCGCTTTCATATATTTTAAATATTGCTGTGTATTACATTAACATACCAACTCTATTGTACAAAGTGATGGAAGAAGTCATCTTTACATACGTAAAAGTAGCAATAACACAGTGCAGAATGCTTGGTTAGAAGTAAAAGTCCTGAATTCAAAATTTTACTGAAATAAAAGTACAACAATATTAGCATCAAGCTTTATTTTACTATACCAAAAATAAAAGCACTTATCAGCTAAATGGTCCATTTCAGAATAATGTGTATTATATTGTTGGATTTTATTATTTGTGCTTTAATATGTTTTATTGATCAGTTATTCAATTGTAGATCAATTTTCAGAAAATAGAAAAAAATATGAATTATTGGAGTATTAAAATTGTCATAGATTCATTTTCAATCGACTAATGGATTAATTTTTTTACATGCGTTTTACACTGTCCAATTTAAGAGAAAAGGCATTGCAAATATGTGAAATTACAAATGCAGATAGATCCTTCCAAAAACTCATATTGCACTGACAGATTGAAAAATAAATGATTCATAGTGTCAGTGAAGTTGTAGACTCAATGGTTTTTACAGATTTTGTAATTTAAAGGAAGCCTTATCATTGATCTTCTCCCCAGATGATGATAGCAGGATGGATCCGCTCCAACATCCGCATCCGCACGCGACCCTGGACCACTACCCCGAGCACTGATTGGTGGGAGCGGGTGGTAATGACAGAATTCCAGCCGTCTGACTGGTTGGATAAGTTCCGTATGAGTCGAGATACATTCTTCTACCTCTGTGACAAGCTTAGGCCCCGTCTGGCTCGGCAGGACACCAGCTTTCGCCTGGCGCTGCCGGTGGAGAAACGTGTGGCAGTGGCTCTGTGGCGTCTGGCATCCAACATCGAATATCGCACCATCAGCACCCTGTTTGGTGTGGGGAAGTCCACAGTGTGCAGGTGTGTTAGAGACATGTGTCACGCCATCGTGGCGCTCCTCAGCCCCATCTACCTGCGCTCCCCCAATGAGCATGAGTTGGAGGATTCAGCTCAGCTCTTCTTATCCCACTGGGGCTTCCCTCACTGTGTCGCTGCCATAGCAACACTGCACACAGCTATCATCACCCCCTCTAACAATGCGTCTGATTACAACAACCCCGCTGGCTGGCTTTCGGTGCTGTCTCAGGTAGAGTTGTTGCGGCAGATACGTGCTCGCTTGTCGTCTTGGCGTCAGATTTGGACTTCATGCCTTTTTCTGTCTCTGTGGTGTTTCAGGTGGCTGTTAGTGGCCGGGGGCAATTCTGGGATGTATGTGCCAGTTTCCCAGGTGGGACGGACCCAGCTGACATCTTACAGAACTCATCGCTGTGGGCCACAGCTGCAGAGGGTGGACTGTCGCCTGCCCCACCACCTGTCTTCATGGGAAGACCACTCAGGTAAAGTTAACACCAACGGCATGATGACATGTTTTTCAGGCTTCCAGACGCGTAGGAGAGCCTATGATGACCACGAACCTTGCAAAACACACGAAAGGCCCCGTCTAGAGACAGGGTCTGGTTTTTCTGTTCTGTCGTAAAGATCGAGTGCATGCATTTGTTTTGGAAGCAAGTGAAAGAACGGTGCAACATCTTTTTAATACTACTTTTCTTTTTTAAACACAACTGTTTGCAGTATGCACAGTGTTGAGGTAATGTATCCATTTGTGGCTGGGTAAAATGAATTACTGTTGGATGATGATGATGAAACTTAGTTTTAGTAATGTTAGCGTTCATAGACCAAGGTAACATATAATCCTGCAGCTGACAGTGTCGGTTGCTCTGTAATAGTAACTTTGTTCAGCTAAAGCTAAAGTTATTAACGTTCCCTGATAACTTCTTCATGATAATAAGCCAACAGCAAGCTATAGCTCGACGGCAAGGCAAGCATAAAATGTTAAGTTATACATTTAAGTTATGTTTATAACAAGTTAAAAACTCCTCATAGTATGTTTAAGTTAATTTAATCAAAAGGACTTCACAAGGCCTGAGTATATGAAAATAGGTTTGGAGATAGTGAAGCCAGTATGACACCACATACCTCCCTCTGCTTGGTAATAAAAATACACAAATACACGAAACAGGTTTGGACTTCATGGACTTCTTTTTTTTTAACACTTTACATTTAAGGCCACTAACACACTGTATAGTTCTGAGCCTGATCATGAACTTCTTTTGACCATGAGATTGTGCCCTGATTTGTGCTAAAATTGATCAACATACATCCTGTATTGCACAGAGCTTAGGTTTCAAATCTGACGAACAAAAAAAGTGGACCTCAGATCAGTTACTGCTAAAACAATTCTCTCAGACATGTTTGAGTATTTACAGTGGGCATCTATAGGAAACAAATTTGTCAGACCTCTCTTTTTGCTGGAGAGAGGCTGAAATGTGGCATTGCTGAATCCTTTTCAGAAGTCAAAGTCTTCCTGTGTGCTGAAACTGGCTGAAAACCAACTGTTGTGTTTAGGTATGTGCTGCTGGGGGAGGCCTGCTATCCTCTCCAGAGCTGGCTAATGAAGGCCTATCCTGAGGAAAAGGGCAGAAGGGCAAGCCACACAGCACTGACGGAGCCACAGCGGCTCTTTAATCGGAGGCTCACCAAAGCGCTGCGCGTGCCTGAGGAGGCGCTGCTGAGGCTCAGGGCACGCTGGCAGTGTCTGAGCAAGAGGAACGACTGTGGACTAGACGTGGTGCCCACCATGATTCTAGCTTGCTGCATTCTGCACAACGTGTGCGAGTCCCACGGAGATGCCTTCAAGGCAGAGTGGCAGGTGGAGGTGGCTGAGGCAGAGAGCCCTCAGCCCAGCCACAAGCAGCTCCTGTCAACCAGTATGGACCAAAGTCATGCTGAGGAGGTCCGACACCTCTTTTGTGACTATTTTGAACAGAAGAAAAATTGAAAAGCTTCCTACACAGAAAGACTGATGATACTGATATCCTCGTAAACATTAGTGGTTCTATTACAGTATACTGTAAGCCATACTGTGTTAACTTGTGACTCTGTGCTAACTGTAACCACCAATGTTTAAGCGTTGCGATGTCAGAATTTATCTCAAATTGTCTTTTTTCTATTTTATTTTAATCTATAAAAACCATTGTCTTCTATTGTGTAATAAACATCACAGCTTGAAGGGACAGCTGCCATGGCTGTATACTTAATATTCTCTTTATTATTACACTGTTCATTTATTTTGTTTTGTACATATTTTATGTAGTGCATCATTGCATTAACATTCCAGTTTTGTCTAAAGTAAGTTTGTTCTGTGTGGTTTCATCTTATCTTTGATGCTGACTGGTAACCTGTGTGTCATGGAAACATTTGCTACACACTTGTTGAAAATTTACAAAATTATTTTTGCCTCTTTTCCTGGAAACCAATATCACACATTACTTGGCTTTAAAAGTATTAAAACAGATACTCTGTTCGTTGTAGGTAGTTAAATATAAACATTTAAGAGTCAAGAAACAGTTTTAGATTGATGTATTAATAAAGAGATATTAATAAATATAAATATTTTTATACATACAAATGAGATGGGACAGCTCAGTGTTTATAGAGAGGCAGATGCAGATCCCACATATTTCTGAATGCCAAGCATCCTCCTCTGCTTCCTGAATGAATACTGTGAACAGATGCTACATGCAGGTGCACTCTACGGCCACAAGATGTCACTGCTAGCACAGCGCACGTCCACCACAGTCGTCGCTAGTAATTTGTTCTGTCTGATGCTGCTTGCAGGTTATTGATCAAGGTACGGGATTTATCTAAGTACTGAAATGACTTGATGATCAGGTATCATGTTGCACAACGCTATAAAGGATCTTTTTTCAGCTGTGCACAGTACCATGCAGCAGACAGCAGGTGATGGATTTCATATGCAATGCCTAAGATATCTAAAACTAAAAAAAATAGCTCTTCTTAATTTATGTATATTGGGTTTTGCATCTTCTCATATACCCAACTTATGCGCCCACATTCAGATCCCACCCCGAGGACCCGCCTCGTTCATTCAATTGGTCTGTCACAAACCTGTTTCATGCAATGCCTCGTCCGTCACTCAACACCACAGTATCTCCTCCTCTTTGCTTGGCATCAGACTGGTGTGTGTGCCGACCTTGTTCAGGCGACGAGCTACCCGAAAGCCAGCTGTTTGCTGCGAATACATTTCTGGCGAAAGCTGCCGGTCCGGCTTGCATTTTATCCCCTCTTTCAGGCTGTGGTAGTAGCCGTGTATTTTTCCGTTAAAATGAGTCGGGATATGATGGGGTGCTGCCCTGCTATCGCTAGCTAGGCGGACAAATTCCTTCAACCAGCTTGCTGTTTCAATCACTGCGGGTTGACACAACATTAGCTGAGGCGTTGTTAAGTGGACTAGCGGGCTAGCAAGGCAGCTTTCGTAGCCGTTACGTGTAATCTGGCCAGCGTTGTTTAATGTAGTTACGGACGCATTGCTGCGGCGTGGATAGTGCAATAACGGTTATTACAATAATGTTAGCTTACTAGCAAGGACTACTACTTCTACTAGCGTAAACTAGCTAGCTAACGTTGGAGATACTGCACAGATATTAAGTGTTACGGGTTTGGATGTCGCGACACTGCAGTTTTGAGCCACTTTTGACGGATTGTGAAGATAGATCTGGACCACAGTCACAGACGAAAATATAGAATTGGACCACCGAGTAACAGAGGGGGTTAATCATATAAACCAGGTATTAAGTGGCTAATCTGTTGCAGTTATTTTAACATTAGCTGTATTAAGGCAGAGCATCTCGGGGAGGCCCCACCGTCTCCTGACTCCCTCCCCTGTCCGAATCTCCCGTGATTTGCCGAGAACAACCGGGTGAAGTCGCAGTTGCTCTCGGCTGGGGGGACAACTTGACAGCGAGGCCCCTAGCTAGTCTCCCCTCCCCCAGTCCCGTCCATCCATCCGTCCAGCCCGACAGACCACCTCCTCGTCTGAGATCGAAGCGAGTACCGGGGATTCGGTATAAGCTGAAACCTTGTGCAAGTGTTCCCGGGTCCCGTCTAAAGTGGGCTGCCAAAACCAGAGGGGATGACTCTGGAGTCCATGATGGCTTGCTGCCTGAGCGAAGAGGCGAAGGAGTCGAAACGAATCAATGCAGAAATTGACAAACAACTCCGCCGAGACAAGCGAGACTCCAGGAGAGAGCTGAAATTGCTTCTTCTCGGTATGTGACATGTTAATTCTGAAACATTTTTTTATTGTCATTTCTTGCGTCGTTATGTGGAAAACTACCCTTCTTGGGCCTTCTTGGCAATGCTAGCAAATATGCTGCTAGACAAGGTTGCTAGCTGGAAGCCTTGTTTCAGTATGTGTAACGTTATGGTTTGATATCCAAAACGTGTGGCTTGTCTTTTAGCTTGCTGAGATAAAATCAGTTAGCTGGGTTGTCCAGATGATTATCTGCAAGAACTAGCCAGCCAACATATTGTCTCCTTTTTCGAGTTTAGCTGTACTTGCATTGGGCTGCAGACAACAGCTCTTTGGCATCGAAGTTCCTAAGATGTCACCGTTTACAGGCTACCACATGCTTGTCAGTGGGCCAGTTTGACATTATTGACTAGCCCTTAAGCAAATCAATTGGCCAGCTTCAAAACTGCCACTGTGGTTCGTTAGCTGGTGGCTGTGAAAAGGTGAAGATGGTCAGTTGATAGTGGAAGAAGCACCAGCTGTGGGTTGCTTTCCACTTGTGCTTTCACCAGGTTGCATAACATTTGTACAACCGGACGAGGCTTCAGGTGCCTCAGCAAGACCATGCTTGGTGCCCATTCATTAATTATATCAATTTCACTTAATTATTAGTCAACGCACAGTATCACAAATCTACTCTTCCAGAGGCAAGGATACTGAGGGATTTGCCCCCTCATCCTGTAGTCTAGCTGAGTAGGTTAGCTATTTTTATAGCTGGTGTGTGGGCAGGTGGGAGCTGCTGTTGAATAAGTTGCTCTGCACTGCATTGATTCATAGTTCTGTGGACTCCAAAAGGAACAATAGGCTATGCTTTATTATAAATGTACTTTGCGTCGCTTTCAGGAAAATGTATTTTGTGTGCATGCATCTAACAGGCAAAAATGAAACTATCTTGTGCATAATGTGACCTGCCTGCAGCTTAAAACAACAGATAAGTGTGAAAGCTCCTTGGAAAAAAAAAGAAAGCAGGTGTCCAGTTTTAGGACAGAATTATCTAGGTTGCATGCTTAGTTTTAAAACGTTTGCTCTCATTTCTCGCCCACCTAAAGCAGCCCTGGTTATTTGACATGTGTGTCTCCTTTCATTTCCCTGCTGAATACCTCAGCTCGGAGAAGTAGGCCACACCAGAGCCATACAGTTGATGGGACATGTTCTATTCTGTGTCATAGATTTAATTCGCTATTGCACTCTAGTCTACCTGGTGAAGGTGAGCGGATTTGAAGCAGTGTTTGTTTTCGTGTTGCAGTTTTGAAATGGTTTGCTTGTGTGCTGCAATGGAATTTCTTCTGCCAGATGATCAATGAGGGGTTGGGTCGACTGAATGATTCCAGGATAGTTAGTAATTTGGACATTTAAGCGTAGCTTTTGCATTTGGTATTTTAGTATTTCCAGTATATACCTAATTTTGACAGCAGATATTAAAGACACTTATCAAACTGTCAGTGTGTGAAAGACAGACAGCAAGCAAGACCTGCAATCAGTTGTGGTGTAAGCGGCCCGTGCTGTGCGAGTTAAGGCTGTCAGTGGATGCCCGGATAAGGACGTGTAAGGCAGGATTAGTGCAGGTCTTAATAGGCTTGGTTAATCACATCCGCTGCTCAGACTTTAAGATGTCACTGACTCCTATTATCCCCTAGCATAATTCTTAGGCCCACGGCCCTCAGTGAGCTGCCTGCCTCTCCACACCTCACTGCAGAAAGAAGACAACCTCTTGTTTCTGAACACTTAACCACCACATTACATCTAGTATGGTTTAAATGGGAGGGGAAGGTGATATTGAGCTGCATATTGAGTACTGGACATTTATCCATCTCAGTTTAATGTTGTGGGAGTTGCTCTGTCCTTAGCTACCCTGCAGTTCAGTCCATGTACAGGAGAAAGGTTGTACATTTCATAGAGGCTCAATGCAAAGTATACAACAGCTCCATCTGGCCAAGTACTCTCTGCTTCAGTTGTATATAATGTCTTACTGCCGACTGCTGTAGCTTTCGTGCTGAAATATTTCAGTGTGGAGGCTTGCGGTTTCTCTTTAAGGTATTATTATTCAAATCACTGATGTTGTGTGGTTTTTTTTTTGTTTTTTTTTTATAGAATGGCTGGTGGAAGGTAGAGCTGAAGCGATTAACTGTTGATCAAAATAGAATGATTTGACAAAAGTTCCGATAATCTAAATAGAAATCTGTCGGTCGATATTTTGTGCCAGAAATTATTGCAATAAATTAAATTGTAATTTTAAGACCATTTTATGCCTATGATAAAATTATAATATAATGCACGTACAACCTTTGTAGGGACAGTGAACTTTTAATTCTTTAGAATATTCAGGCATTGGGATTGGAATGTGAAATGAATATTAAAATATATGTCATTAAGTAAGAGATGAGCTTTTGGGTCAGTTGTATCGCCACTTATATTTGCCACTGTTTTTAAACAAAGTCGAAAAACCAGCTCGTTCATGTTAATGTGCTCTCTTCTCTAATTGGCTTAGGGGTGTCATGATGTATCGGTATTTACTATGATGTTTAAAAATTAATATTGATATTGTGTTTATAACATACATATCACAATATCATGTAAACAACACAGCGCCTGTTAGATCATTTCCCTTTTTTTTGTTCCCACTTTGCATAGTAGTCGGAGATAATTCACTTTACATGCTGGTTGCCGACGTCATAAAATGGAAAAACTCAATTAGTGTTAATTGCTCTTCTTGTACTTTTTTGTGCGGTTATGGTTACAGACTCTCTCTCCACCTTCCTGCACATATATTTTGAGTCTTACTCATTTACCAAAAAGGAGACAAAACGCACAAAAAACAAAGTCAGTTATAATTTTGATAGATAGCTTTTGTTTTTTTTTCTCTTAAACACAACAGGCAGTATCGAGGTCAGCAAGAATGATTGAAGTCATTTCCATGTATCGTATGATAAGTCAATAACATATTTAATTGAGGTCATGACCATATATCGTACCATAAGTCGACAACACAATTATCACGATAGGCCTAAATCTAAATAACTGTGCAACTCATTTATCAAGTAAAAGTGCCACTCGCTTCTTGTTCTGTGTTCTTCAGTGAGACAAGTTGCAGCTATTCTCTGTTTTATATATTCTCAAAATTGATGTTATAGACTAATGGATAAATCAGAAAAAATTATTAGGCAGATTAACCAATAATCCTAGGTTGCATTATATTAGAAACAGAAAATACTCGAGCAGTCGTCTTACAATTGCTTGTTTTGATTGTCTACAGGTCCGAAAAACAAAATAATCTTTTAACAATAATGTAAAACAGAGAAAAGAGCAAATTCTCACATACAAGCAGTTGGAACCAGAGAGGGTTTGGCATTTTTGCTTGAAAAATGACTTAAATGATGAATTGATTATCAAATTAGTTGCTGTTTGACTGAATAATCTGCTAAATGTTGGAGCTCCAGTTTGACATAAGAGCTCCTGCCAAAGCTGCTTGTAGCATTTCCCCCAACAAAGTGTTTTTCTCGCACTGATTCAGGTCCACCCTCCCTCTGTGTCTTTCTCCCTTCCTGGCAGGGTTTACGATACGGTCAGGGTGCATTGCCAAATGAACAATGTCTTTACAAAACTTATGAGGCTTGATTCCATTTTATGCCAGACATGAAGCTTCCAGACTAAGAATACAATCAGGGTGAATGTTAGGGTTAGTTTTGTAGGTAAAAGCTTTAACAACCTCAAGCTTAGCCACTTGGTCAGAAAGTAATGACTCTGCCAGCGCTGCAGCAGTGCCCACAGTCTGGCTGCCTGTCACTGAGGGCCATATCAGGCCATACCACCAGCTTCCTGCTCAACAGACCAGTGGTTTGCCTCTACTTGGTCAAAACACAGTGGGCCAGGAGCTGTGGCCTTTGCTGCATCGGGTAAATGAACTGCTGGAGCAAGCGAATGGTCAGTAAAGTGAGATGGAAGGGCAAACGCTTTAGGGTTTCCCAAAGTGCTGACCGAGGTAAACTGCAAGCTCCCAGCCCAGCTCTCGGTGTATGAGTTGGCATTCGTTTTTCTTGAAAACGTGGATTTCACATGAAATATGAGGAACAGAATGTCCGATTAGTTAAAAACCCATAAGATGACGTCAGAAAGGCATTTCTGGTCATCAGAGAATTTGTCAAGCTTGGTATTTAAGAAAGGAGTCTGACAGGGGCAAAAGTTGGCTCAACAGTGAAAATGTGGATGGCTTGGTGGCACACTATCTCAGGCAGAGGTTGAATGTACAGTAGTTTGCCAAGTCCTCATTGATTGAATTGTTCCTGCTGATCATCCCTGGCTCAGCAGTACGTTTTGTTACCAGGTTAAGACATCCTTTAGGGGAACAGTCTGATTGAACCAGGAAGAGGATCAGGGGTTAGGCTCAGATGTTTATTGCTGACCTTCCTTCTCTTGCCAAGCCGTCTTATTTTGATCATATATGGCAATAGGGATCTTCTGGCTCTACTCCTCAGTGGTTGTGTGTGTGTGTCTGTGTGTGCGTGTGAGCACGGCGCTTTTAATGCCAGTGAATGTGGAGCTACGTGGATGGTCAGTTATTACTGTAATCCTTTTAATCATGGTCAGACCTAATGCTTTTTAATATGGAAATCATTATAAAACAGGCTTTAGCAGTATTTGAGAGTTTAAAAAAAATTCAATGATATATTGACAGATATAGATTTACATGTGAAATTAACATTTTTGATAAAGATTTCCTACATAAAAGTATTGAGGAATTGTGACCAAGATTTGTACTGACCCAGACTTTTTTACAGTTGAGAAATAAAGTTTTCTTAAGTGGAAAACTGTTATGAGACAAAGTAACGATACAAGAATGAATTGCATTACTTCCTCTTGTGATACCTTATTGATACTAAATATCAATATTGTAAGCAAAACAAGCAGGTGCTCTAAACGGATTCTCCTGATGATTTGATTTACCAGAGTAACTGCTTCTTGATGTGCTTTATCCTAATTTTTCTGCATTTTGGCAGTTCCATCTTTTACCAGTTTATTGTTATTCTACATTGGAATGATGGCACATGTGGACAAATTGCAGTATGTGTGTTAATGAGTGAAAAAAAAATTTTGTACAGTATTTCATCTAAATTATCAAATTCTCTGAAATTCTCTCTCATCATAATGCAGTATATAAAAACAATATTCATGATTTTTGCCCTTTAAGTTTCGTCTTTCTTCAGTCACACAGACATTGTGATGTATCGTAGATTGTTGTCTTGCAGTGTATCAAGTATCGCTGTATTGTGATACCATTGTTATCATTGTTAATGAAACTTAATAGTATCATATCGTGAGTTACGCTGTGATTTCCACCCCTAGTGGACAAACTATGCAGTGGTGGTGCTGTTTGTAACTTATCTCACACATGTCTTTGGCGTTTCTGTATTGCCATTTCATGTTACTTATTGGTGGACATGTACATACATTAGCCCAACTTCTAGTGCACTTAGCTGTCACATTATTCTCAGTGTAGTTTTATAGAAAAGACCATAGCAGTATATCCTCTTTTACATTTTGCAGAGGCGGCCCAAAGTCATTGCTGCTACTGCTTCAGAAATGTAATGGAGTCACAATTACAGGATTCTACGGAGCCGTCTGCTCCACTGATCTCAAACAAACAGTTATCTGCTCTCTCTCCATTTTTGAGAAGTAGCAACTGGAGCAGTGACAAAACGTCAATCACTCTTGAAATCATGACAGTCAAATAACAGGGCAGGTTAACAGGGCAGGTACAACGTTTTTTCACTAGGCAGAGTGATGAACTGGGTGGAGAATAGGATTACGTTACCGAAGAAAAAGGTAGATTTGACGAGCAGTTGTTAACATAGATAGAATTTACAGTTTAAATAAACATTCACAATGTATTCTCTATTAATGTTCACGACCAGCTAATTAGAAATAGAGTAGTTCACTCTGACAAAAAGTCCGAAATAACATCCACCAAGCACCAAGTGTGGGTAGTTTTTGTCTGTTTGGTGAGTAGCGTTAAATCTTGGAAGGCTATCTGTCACACTGGTGAGTTTGAATGAAAATATCATGGAAGGAAAAAACTATGATGAGAGTCTCTACTGCGTTTTGGTTTCATTTGCAGACACGCTGCTTCTGTCCTCTGCTGTCTGTCTGTGTCTGAGTTTCACACAGGCAGGGACACTTCACGGTGCGTTTAGGTGCACCTCGTGAACTCAAAAACCAGTACTATGATAGCCACAAAGGTTGTTTAAAACAGGAAAAATTATTATTTTTTCCTTAATATAGATGACCAGTCAGATGATGATTCCAGTGCTTCTGTTGCTGAACCAGCTTACTCACCTGATAAGGAGGAAGGCAGAACACAACGTGATGTTACTGACCATGGCCATCTTAAACAACGTCACAAGAAAGGCTTTGAAAACCCCAGGCTGTCACCCTGCCATGAGGTGCCAAAACGTATTTCAAGCCCGTTAAAATGTCTTGAGTTCATTGACAAAGAGGAGGAAGATGGAAATAGCCGAAGAAAGTCAAGAAGGACCTCAGTCAGAAAAAAGCCAGCAGAGAACAACAAATCCATAGAAAGTCCCTCCCAGGATAGGAGATCTGTCAACAGCAGGAACTTTCAGAAAGATAAAAGGCGATCACTGATAAAGTCCTATAGCCCATCACCTAACAAATCTGAAAAGGGAAAGGGAAAAATTAAAGCAGCTAAATCCTTCACAGAGACTGAGACACATTTTTTCCCTGAGGCTGTGAACTCTTCTTGTTGCCTCTCTTCGCCAGTCAAGTTAGGTGATGCTGCAATTGAACTGTCAGAAGAAACCTCTGCTCAATTTCAGAAAATGGAACAGAAAACACCCAAAAGAGCCAGGCCTTCCCTTTTAGCCATGGTACGATCTTTCCCCATAACTGGTGACTCTAAAAATGTTGTCTCAGGTTCCACTGATGGAGATGATAATGTGTTTGAGGACTATTTCTCCCCAGCTAACTGCAACCAGAAATCAAAAAGACCCCTTTTGCTTGATCTACCTGTTGAGAAAGACTTTCAGATATCTTTTGAGTTGGGCTCTGGCCCAAAGAAGAGGAAACAGAGAAGAAGTGAAAGCCTTGGTTCTAAATCTAACAGTCAAAAGAAGAAGAAACTAGAAGAAAGTCAGAGAGGCGATAATTGCATTCAGCAGTCTGATGCAAGCAGTGAGCATCGAAGTTCTCCACAACGGGATGTTAAGGAATCTCTGCCTGCATTGGATATTCCAAGTGGCAGTGTGACACTCTCAGCTAAAAGGCAAAGACCATGCACCTTGCCATTTACAAGCAGCAGTACAACAAGTGATGCAGTGAAACAGAGAAGAACATCTACATCTGGTCATTCAACAGTATTAATGGAGGCCAACACAGTATCGGAGCTGCAGAAAAACTCAGATGTCAGTGTCCATACTCATACCTTGGCAAGTGAGTAGTAAGGCTGCCAGAGTTTAGAAAACTTATAATGAACCCAACGCTCAGATCATCATAATGAACTGAACAAACAAAATCACTCATGGTGTTTGAACTTTCACAATGGTGAAGGTATGTAACTATGTGTGTGACTCCTGGTTCATGTACGTGGTTTGCAAGATAATTAGCCCCTCAGGGAAAACTTAAATCTTGGTTTTGTGAATCATTCCCTCCAGCTGGATTGTGAAGGTGAATTTTTTTATATGTGGATGTGACATTTTGCAAAGAATGTAAGAAATAATTTCAGTGTATATAAATGAGGCCTTTTTATATGAACATTCTCGTAGTATTCTGTATGTCTTGTCCGTCTGTCTTTGAAAGGCCTACTGTCTAATTTCGATCATAAATTTGAGGTATACATAAACATATATCTGTGTATATATCTAAATGTACACTTATATAAACTTTGAGATGTGGTCTCCTCATGTCTGTACATTTCCTCTGGTTTCCCCCCAATCCAGTCTTCACATTCAAAGACTAGGCTAGGTGAACTGAAAGCTTTCTGTAGGTGTGCGTTTGCTTGTCAGTAGTTTTGAAGCTGGACAGACTTCCATAGGGAACATCAGCATTTCATGTTTCTTAACTGATCAGAATTGAAATCTAAGCCTTCTTTATTGTCGATAACACTACTGACGTGAAGAAATCTTACAGTATCAGAAAACATAAATAACAGATTTAATGTGAGTCAGTGTATTAAAATCTTGCTAATTTGAGTAAAGTGGCAGTTTCAGTACTGTGTTCTGAATTTTGGGATAATGTGGCCTTTTTGATTACATTTAGATTACAGATTTTACCATCATTTAAGCTACTTATACAGGTATTTACGTGAATAGTATATGTTCGATAATGTTTAATACCACGTTAGTTAACTTATTCTTTAAAATGATTATTACGTTGAAATTTCTAATAGATGAAAGTGAATAGTGTATTACTTCTCCTGAAGTAACGACGTGGTAGTAAGTGGTTTGAAAATGTTGCAGTTAAGAATTTGTATTTCTATTTTCAGCCAGATGTTAGTGAAAAAACAAATATGAATAAACATGAATGTTCTCACACACACACGTATACGGCACCTGCTGTGTGATAGCTCGAGCGACATCCCCCCACACTGTTCAATTGTTTTTCTTGTTTTCAAATGTAGGTAGAGGAAATGAATGTACAGTTGCAGCTGGTTTAACAGAGATCCCCTCTGAAGGTGAAGAATATCACAATAAACAAGTCAGCTTCAGCCTTCAGAACATGATCAACAAAACAAAGGTGAGAGGTTTTTGATCTTGAATCGTGTTAATTATGTTGCAGTGACATAATTTAGTGTCAATTATGGTGATTGAATTTAAAGACTTTTGTGCACTGTATCAAAGTTTTTCTGAATGCACGTGAATTGTACAATTCTTCTGGTGTTATGGAGAAAAAAATGGAGTGATATTACAAAAACAGGATTTAAGTATTAAGTAATCAGTGGAAAGTGATTCATTAAAGATACTGTATTGACATGGGATTGCTCAGTTTTAATAACAAAGTGTCTTATTTGCAGATTAATATATTTGTTCACTGTTGTGCTTTGATAACAGCTAAATTGCATATAGCTGACTTTAAGACAGCTTACAATTTGATGACACTTTTTCTTCTTTGTGGTGATATTCTTAGTTCCTGAGCTTTGCATGGCACATATGACAGAATCCTGTGACAATCATGGTTTTCTGTAATATAGGAAGTTTAGGATATGAACTAAACATGACTAATGTGTCTGTAATTCCTTTTTAAGTATTTCCTCCATAAGGTCATACACTTCCATAGCTGTATGCGTTTGACGCATCTAGCCAAAAGGTTCTGTCTGGTCCTGTGGGTTTCCTTTGTTTTTTGCCTCTGTGATGGTAGTGTACGACTTCCTTGCTTGTGATATGCACCTGGGCTGTGTTTTCGTTGTGCTGGTAACCTCAACAAGCTGTAGCTCAAAAAAGCTAAACATGACGTCATCTCCCCCAGGGATCTGTTATGATTTGACATTATTGTAGCCTGATCACAGAGATGTTGAAGTTGTTCTCTTAGTTTTAAAAAGTTTATTATAATAGATGATTATGTCCAAACAAGAGGCAGCATTGGTAAACATAGTCTTCCTGGATAAGTTCTAGGAGGTCACACCTGTTTGGCTCAAGAGTCTTTGAAATTGCGAATAGGAAACGAAAGCACATTTCATGTTGCTCGACTTTGGGTGAATATAGTGCAGATGTGCTGTTTCTGTTGAGACTGTTAAAAAAAGGCGTTCTGAAATTCTTAAAATGTCATTGTATTACATGTTTTGAAAACACATTGTATTGGAAGTGTTTGGCTCATTTGGTTAAATTTTTAGCAGCTTACAAATGCTTAATAGTAAATGCACAAGGGTCCACTGGGGACCTACTGGTCTTGGACACATAGCATATAATTTGGGAGTCATGCTTAAAATCAGATTACTGCCTCTTTCTCTCATTATCCTTACTGCTCTTT
>JAQQZW010000007.1:7694839-7706199 GCA_029814745.1 Zanclus cornutus | reverse complement strand
TATCTATCTATCTATCTATCTATCTATCTATCTATCTATCTATCTATCTATCTATCTATCTATCTATCTATCTAAATATGCCAAACACACACAGCATTACAGAGGTGATTAATTACTGTCATAGGGGATTGTGAATGATCAGCTCTTCAGTCAGCAGGTCCAAAGGCTGGACACCCAACTGCGTGCTGGGTTGCGTTATGGGTTTCACTCACTGTCCTTGCATCAGCTTCCTGCATTGTAGATGATGGAGATGCACCTCCCAGTCTCTTTTTGAGCTTTTCACAGGTTTGCTTTGGGTCAGTTGTCTCTGCGGTTGTCTTTGACAGGTGAATGTAGATCAGGGCTGAGAGACAAGTATGTGACAGACATCTGTACCTGGTTCTTCTCATAACAACATGTTAGAACCCTCACTCACATGTTCCGCTTCTCAGAGGCTGTGGTAGAGATGCTTTAAACATCGTGCCAATGTTGCAGTAACAATCTCAATTGCTTTTAATCACTATTTGATCATTTAGTCATACGCAGAAGACACTGCCAAGCATTTTCCTGCTTGCTGCAAGGACATCCATCCTCTCTCACAATAGAGTCTTTGAATTTGCTGGGTGGCCTCAAATTTCTCTGTGGTGCAGATCAGAGGTGCAGAGGAGCAGTTAAAAGTCTCACAGTTAGGAACCCTGCTTTCAGCTGATTTCATGCAGTTGTCAAAGAGTGTGTGAAATGCACAGACCGCGCACAATAGAATTTACTACCCCAACCAGTTACTGTAGTTTCTGTGAAATTCTGTTGCACAGTGACATGATGTTGACAGCAGCTCTGTCTGTGCACACAGCAACCAACTTTGCTGTCTGTCTGTTAGGACCTGCACAGTTGGGTCAGTGCTAAATTCAATCGAAAGAGTGTCTAAACTAAACAGTCTCCTGTTTAGAGACACATGTCAGAAATACACTTCTAGTACCTGCATACTAGTTATTTACAACCTTGTATATAAAGTATAGTCACTCTGGAACAGATCCAGCCTGTAACGTCAGAACACTGACTCATGATTTCCAGTGATGATATCTGCAGTTCAGTTGTGATGTGTAGCCCTATATATGCTAATTATTAAAGCTGCATCACTGAGTTTTGGGACTTTATATTGTAATACACACTGTGGTGGTGAGTAGAGGGTGGCTTCTGCCACGGTTTCAATGTCTCCTGTGTGCTGATGTGAGTTAAACAATCAAACAAAATCTGCCAAATCCAAAGTGATCCTTCTCTGAACTCTTCCTCCAAATACTTCATATGTCTGTTACTGACACAATGACTGCCTTTCCTGAGGCGATCACACACCATCAAAACACATAGATGGAGCCCGGGGTTTAAAAACTGTCTCCCTTATTACCTCTTTTTCTAGTTTCACCATCACACCTATTACATACTTTAGTCCAATAAGAGAGAGGGTCTTATATAAGATTAGAGGTCCACTGATTGTACTCTAATAAGACATTTATGAGAGGTTGATTTCATTATTCAGAGGCTCTTTATTCTGTGATGTATTTAAACTGTGTTGCTCCATGTTTATTGATTTTTATTGAGAAATGTGACTAAAAGTGATTTTTTTTTTCTCTGGGAACTGAAATTGAAGCAAAATAAAATGGGCTGGAGTTAAAGAATGTCCCTCTCTAAAAGTCTGGTCTCTGGCTGCAGAAGTGATGAACAGTTGAATTCATTTATCTTAGAGTGTTTATTTTGTAGTTGTCTGCTCTCCAACCTGTTGGCAAATTAACTGATTTTCAGCCACTTCACTGGCTGTCCGTCACTGTGACATCATAATAAGATCTAAATCCTACCAGTTCCATTTGAAAATCATCCAGCTGCTGTCAGGAAGGACAGGACAGGGAGTGCTGCTGTGGTTCTCGTCACTTCATAGATAGATGTTGGGATTCCTGATTGTGGAGCTGCTTTTCTGCCGTTTCCTTCACTCTGCAGAGCTGGTTGGAATGAAACATGTGTGTGTGCATGTGTGTGTATGTGTGGTGACATTATGACCACTGACAGGTGAAGTGAATAACATTGATTATCTCGTTACAATGGCACTTGGCAGTGGGTGGGATATATTAACCCTAACCCTTTGACAAGGGACATATTGTGATGGCTAGATGACTGGGTCAGACCATCTCCAAAATTGCAGCTCTTGTGGGATGTTCCCAGTCTGCAGTGGTCAGGCCCTACCAAAAGTGGTCCAAGGAAGGAAAACTGGTGAACCGGCGACAGAGTCATGGACGACTAAGGCTCACTGATGCATGTGGGGAGCGAAGGCTGGCCCATGTTGTCTGATCCAATAGAAGAGCTACTGTAGCTCAAAATGCTGGAAAAGTTAATGTTGCATCAGATAGAAAGGTGTCAGAACACACAGTACATCGCAGTTTGTTATGTATGGGGCTGCGTAGTCGCACACCAGTCAGGGTGCCCATGTTGACCCGTGCCCACCACCAAAAGTACGTACAATGGGCACATGAACATCAGAACTGGACCATGGAGCAATGGAAGATGGTGGCCTGGTCTGATGAATCATGTTTTCTTTTACATCATGTGGATGATGCTTACCTGGGGAAGACATGACACCAGGATGTATTATGGGAAGAAGGCAAGCCGGTAGAGGCAGTGTGATGCTTTAGACAATGTTCTGCAGGGAAACCTTGGTTCCTGCCATTCATGTGGATGTTATTTTGACACATACCAGCTACCTAAAGCTAGTGGCGTCTTTCAGCAGGATAATGCGCCCTGCAACACTGCAAAAACTGTTCAAGAATGGTTTGAGGAACACAACAATCAGTTTGAGGTGTTGACTTGGCCTCCAAATTCTCTAGATCTCAATTCAATCCAGCATCTGTGGGATGTGCTGGAAAAAAGAAAGTCATATCCATGGAGGTCCCTCCTCCCAACTTACGGGACTTAAAAGGATCTGGTACTGATGACTTGGTGCAAGATACCACAGCATTACAAACCTTCAATCATTTACCTGTGTTTACAGAGAGGTTTCCCTCCCTCAGACTCAGTTGTATTCTGAGTCATGCTCTGCTGCAAGGCACCAGTCACCATTAATAATTAGTTAATATATTCAGACACTCACACTTCTCCCCTCTTTGTTAAACACAGACCTCCTGGAGCTTCGATACATAATGCAGACCTCTCCAGTGGCAGTAAAGCTTTGTGGCAGAACAGATGTTTAATGACTCACTCACAAAGGGAAAAGAGTTTCAGCAATTTACTCAAGCAGGAGCATGTCTTCATTTTCATTTGCAAGTCAGGAAACAAATGTAAGCCGATGTTCTTTCAGTGGATTCTTCTAGAAAATCCAATTAGTGCTTATTAATGTCCTAATGAGTTCATTGTCATTACAAGAAAGAGCTTTTGTGATTGAAGTGCTGAGGGCTCAGCAGCTCCTGGACTGAGTTTGGTTTGCTCTCTAAATCTCATTACTTCATTTTGTCTGTTGTTTGAAGCTCATGTTGCTGCGTCTCTTTGTTCAATGTCAGACTTCTCTGTCACAGTCGACTTCTTTAAACAAACCTGAAAATTGTCCCATAGAATTACCTAAATAATTTAAACAAAGAAAACACAGAGTGAAGTTAAGTTCTTCATTTAGACTGTTCAGTTATATTTGAAATAGTAGGCGGTTTAACATGTTGTGAGTAAACCCTTATATTTATACACTCAAGTTGTCACTGGTTTGGCCTTTAAAGCAAGTTACCTTAACAGTATTTAATTCAATCGATAAAAGTGCATGTTTATGTAATCAATAATAGGACAATGGAAACAGTTAAACACCATTTTATCATGTTAGGAAATTCATGAATAATAGCATATCTTTCATTAAATATGATTTGGACATTTTTTTACTACAAAAACTCCCTTGTGGTCACATTTATTCTTCTGTAAGGATTTGAGTTGTGACTTTTTATTGAGAATTTAAGCACCAATCTGCATCGTTCCTTTTTTTTATCCACAGTAAATTCAAGACTGTCCTGATGGAATATGAATGCACTGCATGCTTTCTCTGGCCTGTGTAGCCTCCCACATAAACCTCAGCCTCTAAAATCCTCCATTATTAATGTTGCAGAATCTCCCACCAGGTGAGATCATGTCTCATCTATTATGTCAGGTCTGCTGCTCTCAGCCATGTGGGACTAAGCTGTTTCTCTTTCTGCCTCAGTCACTTTTTCATTTTCACATCATCTGTTGTTTTTACAATTTACGTTTCACTCATATGATTAAATTTGTAGATGGAACAGCATTTACATTTTAATTCTGACACACTATAAACATCGTTGTTCATATCAGCACTGGGCCACCAAATATTTTTTTCTAGTGAACATGTTTTAGGACTCTTAAAATATGTATATGTATATGTTTTTGTACATGTACTGTATATGAGGCAAGGTGAGGTGAATCCCCACTAACACACATAACAAAAAGCAAATCCAGAACCCACACACTCAGCATTCATCCAGATCACTTCCTGTTTGCTGTGCATGTTGGCGGCCGAGAGCGTCGTCTGTCATTGCAGATTAGTTAAATAAGCTTTGACTTGACGGCACAGACAGAATGAAGGATATCTTATCTCCTTCAGCAGCAGCCCTGCACCTTAACTGCTAACAACAAACACACACGCACAGACACGCACACAAAGACACTACTTACGTCATTTTTGGAGAAACTGCATAGACCAGCATTCATTTCCTGTGGAGACTTACCTAACCCTAACCTGAAACCAAAAATCAGCTGTTTACCAGCTAGGGACACAACTTCATTCCTCATTAGCACCAGCTGTCCCCAGTTAACTGGTCTTGAATCTAAAATATGTCCCCAAAAGTAGCCAAAGTCATACCCATATACACACGCGCACACTGAGGACAGTGTCCCATTTAAGATCTAAACTTTCAAAAAAAACAATATTTTGCTGTATAGATAACAAAGTTGAACAACATAAACATGTCCTCCATTGTTGTGTTGTTTACAAGGACAACAGAATTCAGTAAATGATGAATATAAAGTGAGGGATGAAGGAAGTTAAAAGAGGACCTTCTTCTTGTTGGTTTTCCTCAGCTGGGTTTTAGTTTTTCTAACCTAAACTTTTCCACACAGCTCAAACAGAAGGAGAGCCAAAAAAACAGGAGGTACAGACAACAACAACAACTTGATTTTGCTTCAGCTGAATTGAAGAACTGTCCTGAATGAGAGATGGCTCAGTTCATTTCTCTTTTAAAGTTCACCAGGTTTCACAGCTCCCTGTTGCTGCTGTCAGCCAGAAAAGTTTCTATTTGTTTGCTGGAGAAAGCACAGTAGTGGATAAATCTGTATGTTGCAGCAGATTGGGTTGTAAAACTTTTGTAACTTTCTGAAACACTCGATCCCACTGTCCTGTTTGCTTTCTGCAGTGGTTGGCCTGATGTGAGTTGGTGTGAACATGGTAGGTGTAGGTAAAAAAAAAAAAAAAAGAATACACCAGGATCTCCGTTATTATGTTTTACACATCAGAGTTTATTCAAATGACAAAAATCATTTTTCTACGTTGTCAGAATGAAAAAGCAGAGGAGACGTTAAAAGACAGAAGCCAAACCACTTAAATCATTTGAAATAAAAGAGTCTGTAATGTCAGAGTTAACATTAATGTGACACAGATCCCGCCTCTTCTCCCCAAAAGCTAATCGTCTAGCACTCCACTAGCATTCTCACCTAGCATCTTGTAACAGCGATGGCTTTCCCTGAAGCTGACAGTGCAGCAGAGAGGCGGCTCTACACTGCTGGAGATCCAACATAAGTAACAACACAGTGGAGCTCATTGATGCATCTGTTAAAATCAACATCAAAATGATATGAGACAATCAAAAACCATGTAGAAAAGGTTATTCAGAGGAACTTGTAGAAACTTTGACCACTTAATTACAACCATAATATATTGTTATTTTGACAAGTTTATTATATGAAATAATTTCTCACCAGCAGAGCTGTTCCTCTCCGTGGTCTTACCTCAACAGGTTCATATTATCAGATCTCTTTTGATCTTCAACTGAAACACTTGCCTGTGATAGACAACTGAATGCATAATAAGTGAAACTTTGAACAGCTTTACCTCTCTGCTTTGGTAAAAGAGTGAGAAATGATTAAATATTAAGCAACTCCCAGTAACACCATTGGTCCTCATATAACAAGACACTTCTTTGTACTTTTAAGAACCTGTTCTCCTTCATAGAGATGTTTTTGTTCGATCCATTAGATCGGTCCAATGTGTGAACATCTTGAAATGAAATCTTTGAGCCTTTGAATCTTCTGACAGGTGTCATGTCAGCAACTTTCAGGAAGCAAATAGCCACAGTCAGTTAATGCACAAAGCTCTGGAAGTTGCTGCTGTGCTACAGTTACGTGTTTTCTTCCAGGAGCCTGTTAAAGATGTTATGATTTTGAACATCTGCAACCTTATGACCGAAAAACAATACGTGTTCTCTTGGTGCTTATAGACTTTGTACAGTCAGAGGTGAAATTATGATTTTTCTGACTTCATAAAGGCCAAGTTGGGAACAGTGAGGTAGCCAAGAGCAATGATCTGTCCCAAAGGTAAGATACAAGAGTGGAGAGGGTCCAATGATAAAGGTTTAAAATGACAACCTGGCACTGTGAATCTGAGCCTGGCTGAGGGATGTCAGGATTTATCGTTTATTGTCAAAGGCTTTTCAATATTTAATGAAATAGAAATCAAACAAAACAGCCAGACATCCTGCAGGTTTCTGCCTCTGCTGAGATCTTTCTGTTCCACTGAGAAACACACACCAACACAGACCAGCATACACTGATCTCTGAATCAGTACATCAGTGTTAGTCTGTATACATTAGTGTAGTCCTCTCAGTAGTTCAGTGTCTCCCTCTTCAAGTCTGTCAGGGGGTTGTGGATTAAATGGAGTGATTCAGTGGCTCCACTTCCACTGATTTCCTGCTGCTTTTCATTTAAAAAGGGAAACAGTCTGACAGCAGCTCATGTTGTGTGTGTTTGTGATGGAAACTGAGTAGGAAGAAAGCAGTGATCCAGTAAGATCACAGCCACACACCCACTTCTCTAATTAATATGATGACAGCTTTGCCTGATTATCTGTGTGAGCATATGAATGAGGATTTGATGCAGAAGACCATGGTTATTACAGTTTCATCATTCAGTCCTCTCAGATTGCTGTTAGGCGAAATAAAATAATGATTTTAATGTTGAATTTTGCTCATTCTGTTCACACTAAGCTGGCTCAGGTGAGCTGCTCTGTGCATCATCATTTATCATAACAATATACAGAGTTATAACTATCATCAAGCACTCGGACCTGTTAATGCTCCAGTTATTGGTGGTTTGTATTAATGAATGTGTTATATTGTCACACCTGTGAATTAACACTTACTAAAGGTTTCCCTTCTGTATAAAAGCTGCTATGCTTATAAACATTTTAAAGAAATTCAATTTGTCAATACATAACATATAAGTGGTTATTTATAAGTTTATGTCCTAAGGTTCAAGCATTTAACTCCAGAAAATGTAGCACATTTTTTTTTCAACATAGTCTCCTTCTACATTTAAACATTTAGTCCAGCGGTCATGGAGCATACGGATCCTTTTTTTGTAGAAGTCGGCATCTTGGACCTCCAGAAAGTGGTCCACAGCAGTGATGATGTCATCACAAGTAAATCTTGTGAGCTAATGAACTCATATCCTCAGAGACATGGATGTCTTACACAGAAGACATTACTGAAGCGATATCGAGGGGATTAGGCTTTAGCATCACAAGTGAGGAATCTGTGTTTTGTGGGTTGAAGGTTTGAAGGTTCCTTCCTGGCAGGGAGTATTTAACCCTCATCAGACTCACAAAACTTACTTTGTGTCCATATAGATTACAACCTGAGTGAGGTTTTATCCACTAAGGTCACAGACACCACAGACAGTTTGTCTGTCTGTTGAATCTGAGGCAAAGTTCAGCACATCACTAAACCTCGGTCATCGAAGAAACAATCCTGCTTTATTAGGAAAGCTACAGCCACTCAGACAGAGACTATATTTTCTGTAAAAGATTTAATGTAGATTTTCCTTTTTTCAGGTGATCACTCATCCACAGGTGAGCAAAATCAGGCATCTTAAAATGAGAGAACCAGCAGGCAAATAGGACACAGTCAACTGGAAAAGGTGGTTAAACAGGCAAAGTGCAGAAACAAACAATCTGACAAATTGTTGAAGGAAAATCTGAGCACATATTGAATGATGAACCAATCAGGAGCAGCTGGAGAGGCAGGAAATGCAACAGGTCTTCAGGAGGCTGATGAGATGATCAGGAACAGGTGTGCAGAGCATGCCTGATGGACAGGTGAGACATGACTGATTCTGTCCAACAGCACAAACATGAGACAGGAGGAGAGAGAGACAGAAGCACATGTTATGTTATCTTGAACAAATAGTGATAAATTGGTGTGAGAGCCAAATTAATATCAGCAAGGGACAATAATTATCTCAGCTGGAGAAGTGATGTGAAACAAACCAAGAGCTTGTTTTGACGCCTCCAGCTGAAATATGTTAATACTCGGCTGACAGGTGGTTTTCAGCAATGTGTCTCCACCCACACAACATGTGTAACAATTAAAATGGGGGACAGAGTTTGACATATTATTTGGTTGATTGATGTGGGTTCACAGTGTCCCATTCAAAGACATCCTACAGAAATCTCAGAAAAGAAGAAATCAGAAAATTACAACAAGCAGAAAGGTGGAAGCAGGAAACCTCAACTTGCCTCCCTCATGCATCAGCATAAATATTTATGATGACATTTGAATAATGTGAATTTGTTACAACAAAATATCATTTGAAGGAAGGAAGAGCAGAGAGTGGGAAGGTGAAGAATGTCAACAAGCAGAGGAGGAAGAATCTGCCACAGTTGTAGTTTGGTCTTCTGGAGCTGATGAAGGAGATGCACAGTTTGGATGTGAAGATAATTTTAATCTTCATGGTGACACTTTGAAACCTCTCCCCATCTGATCTGTCCCTGGCAGTCTGATGAGTACTTATGTTATTTTCTATTCCTACATGAAGTAGTTTTTAGTTTAGTTGAATTTTTAAATATTCTCCAGAATAACTTGCAGTTGTTTTTTTCCTTAGTATCAAAAGAAAGACCCAGTTTGTTGAAATAGAAAAAAAAGTAAATGAATAGATAAAAGTATGACATATTCTATGAGTTGATGTCCATGGCTGGCAGATGACCCCAACCTATTTCCACACAGATCATTTCAAAGCCAAAGGGGGTTCTGCTTTCCAAAACATGGATTAAATCTTCCCCCTGCTAAGAAGAGAATCTCTTTGTTTGTCTTTGTTGATATCAGGTAAAGATGAACTTACAAAGAACATTCAGACCAGCAGGAAATCTGCTGGGGATGAATCTTCTGTATGAACTGTATACAGAACAGGTCAGGCGTGCTTTTGAATGTCACTGAGTAATGACCTTACAAAGAGCTGAGATTAGTTTAGATAGTGTGGATTTTACATATATATAATAACACTATTCTTTTCGCAAATCATTAGTTATTACTTGTTCTCAGATCTGTAAAACTTCTGCAGATGATTTTGAGACTTAAAAAATGCAGCTTCACATTTTACAATAATGTCCCTCATATGGGAATGAATGTAGGATTCATATTAGTAAGTATGAAAAACTTCTGTAAACATCTAACCAGAGGATTACAAGTTTAATCATGGTTGTCTGAAAATTCCCAGTTAGGGATTCAACACTCACATTATTCAGGATATAATGACCGATTAGATTCAGTGTTCAACAGAATGTAAAATAGATGATGGAGAGAAAAGTTCTGATGATGTCTGTGAAACATTCATCCCCCAAAAAGAGCAAGGACAACTTTCATCCCCATGACTGACAGAGAGAGAGAGAGAGGACGAAAGCTACATTTATAAACCAAACAGCATCACAAAACATTATTATTACTGTTTAATGATTATTTGTGTCAATGAAAGACCCATCAATCAATTTCAGAGTCAGGACGTTTCCGTCACGGGTGTCTGTTTACATTTTGATCGCATGTTGTGCCTTAAACAACAAAATGTCAATGTCTTTAAACAGACTGCAGTTTAACTGAGTGCCGTCTCCAGGGACTCTGTGTTACTGTGTACAATCCTGGAGCTTACCTGATCTACTCACAAGATGTAGCCCGACACTTTGCAGTGTAAAAGACAAGGGCCCCTTCAAAACACACTCTCACGTGTTGACATGCCATGAAAACTTGTCGACAGATGCGAGATAGTCGGCGTGTGACACCTGCTAGGTGTAAGTCCTTGGCCTCGGGAGAGATCTGATCTGTTAAAGTCTAAACGAGAACAAGGTCTCGGGTGTTCAGAAAAGCACCCACCGAGGCAAGCACGGATCAGTAGGCCTGCCCCCCCCTTGAATGCCTTCGCTTTTGAGAGGAATCATAACGAGACAAAGCCTGAATTATTCAGTGCTGGTCCCTGTTGTGTGACGGGCCTCGTTTATGATTGAGCATGAATTTTACATGGCTGCTGACATTTCAAAAATCCTTGCTATGGGGGAACCGTCAAGCTGGGCTGGGCACAGACCTTCTGTTTCATCTGAGCGCCGCGGGACCACGTCTGACACGGCGAGCATTCAAAGGGGTGGCCCCGATCGCCAGATCACTTTTCATAAAAACAGAATGCTTCACCTCCCGGCGATCTCTTGAACTTTTATTCTGCCGCCGAGCGCGACTCGTGATCAGGTTAACATAGAATCCCTCTGTGAAAGGGGGACAAATTCATTACCTCAGCCTGACACAAAGACACTTTGTCTGGCTCCACCTGAGGTCTAATCCTGGGATCACCTGCAGCCTGTAGCCGCGTATATGAACGGCAAGCACTCAGGGTCTTTGTTGAAAAGAGCCAGAGGTGTTTGTTCACATGTAGAACAAACAGGTCTGCATTCAGGGACATGACAAACAGTGCATTCAATGTTTCTACACTGCAGTCACTGGCAACCAATGAAAACCGATACTGATGTCTCAGTATTAATACTGATTCTAAAGTAGAAGAAAGCTTTAAAATGTCCTCTTTAGCTTTTAGCTTTAAAAGGTCATGATATATTTTACCTCATTGGATTTGAAGCTTTTTCCCTGCATGCCATGTTTCCAGAAGGCCAAGACGCTGTCCTGAAGGCACACTGTCAGAGGACAAACACACACAGGCCATGTGTCAGTGTACAACAGCCAAGGTAGCCACTGATGCACTGAAATTCACTTTAAGTTTACGGAAAGCTATTTTGTTAAGAAAATAAGAAGCTCTGCTGGACATACAAACA
>JAQQZW010000007.1:7540985-7555347 GCA_029814745.1 Zanclus cornutus | reverse complement strand
CAGATTTCAATGTCACAAGACACACGCATGAATGAGAAGACATGAAATGAATGTGTTCTCCCATGTCAGTTTGTTTGTTTGTCACAAGGTCATCTCAAATATCTATAGACTGACTTTTGAGGACAAATAGGCCTTTTAGGAGACGGAGAGCTGAAGCTCATGATGCTTTCATTATGAAATCATTTTGTAAATAAAATGCCAAAAATAAGGAAGTATGTCAGTAACAAGTTGCCAAAGACGGAAGTGATGTCTTTCAATTACTTGTTCTTTTCCGATCAACATCTCTAATTTAAAGGTATTTGGTAAAGATTAAATAAGCAGTCATAGTAAACAAAAACACGAACTGAAATATACCAATGTCAATGACGGACATTTTCTCAGATTGAAGGTGAAGAAATGACTTCTTCAAAATTCAAATGTGAGTTGAATTCAAATCCAAAACAGTACAAACAGGAGCACAGAAGCACTTTGCATCGTTGCCTTCTGATGTGTCGGATACTCCAGCTCAGCCTCACTTTCTGAGACGAGACGGCATCAGTCTCTCTGAAATCAAGCTCCATTTCACTTTGATCAGTCGCCACCATCGTTTCAAGATACTGCCAGTCACACTCAAGTCATCCAAAATGTTCACTCAGACTCTGGTGGTTTCATCACAGATCTGCCAGGTCACTCACACCTGCCCCTTTCAGCTGTCCTAAATTGAAGTTCATTTTCTCTTTCAGTTTTCTCATTTTCCTCTCTGTGATACAGCGATGGACGTCGGGGGAGCTCCCGCCTCGCCTCGGCCTGTTAACAGTCAGCTTGCGTTCGGTGACAGAGCAGATGAAATGAAAAGCACTTGATTGTCTGGAGGCGTTTTTCCGCAATGTCTGGGTGAGAGCCTGCAGAGCTCTTTCCTCAAAACCGGGTCAAAACGTGCTATGAAAGGAGACTTTATTTTCACTCAGCTTCTGGCGACTTCTTGCTTGGTAAAGACAAAATTGCCATGGCCGCAAGGTCGGCACATGGAAAGACAGACTTCAGAGACAAATGGGTTGAAGAGCACCATGGGGTTGAGACCAAAGCCTCAAAGTTTGAGAGGTTTAAACTGAGGGGCTACGATTGACAGTCCGCCTCTCAGTTTCTGTTGCTGACAGACTTTCTTTTCTCACACAGTTCATGTTAAGTTTACAGTGGTGGCAGATTCACCTATCAAAATTCTTGTAAATTTTTAAAACAGTGAGTCCTTGTTTTCAGACACAGATATAACAGGTATACATAGAAAAGCAAGCTTCTCATTTTTAGCTGATGTCTGACTCTGTTGACCGGAAATGACAATATGACGCTGAGCTAGCAAATTCTGTCAGCTGTAGCTAGCATTAGCAAATGGTCAATCTAATTTAAAACTCAACCATCAGCCGGCTTTTATAATTTTTCAGCTTATTTCAGCTTATTCACTTTAAAATGATACCCCTGTGAAAATATGCAGATGATGGCTGAGTATTTATTCACGCTACATCCGTATAAAGAGTTAGCATGGGGCGTCTGTGGCTCAGGAGACTCAGAGAATCATCGCTTATCATTATTTTTGGTGGTTTGCTTTTTTCTGGCTGCTCCAGCCTGTATGTTCACTTGTATTGCAAAGCGATTTGACTTTCACACATGCAGCACACAAACAAAGATAAATCCTCTGTTTGGTTATTTGGTTGCTGTTTTGTTACATTGAGGTGAAGGCTTTTTTGCGATGCTTTGCTTGGTTACTGCTATAGGTAGTAAGCCACGTCGCTGGGCATGCTAACATTTACAGCTTACTTTAGTGCAGATCAACACATTATTTAATTCATTCCTGACACTTTTGCTCTCATGTTTTAGGTATTGGAAAATACCAAAGAAAGACAACACTCTCCATACTCTCTGCAAACAGTCAAATTATTTATAGAATGATTGATGACAACTATTAGCGGCTTTTTTGAAAATTGGCTCAACAAGTCTCCACTTACAGCGTGACTTCATGCTTGTTCGGGGACAGTCAAAATAAAAGCATGAAACATTACTGTAGAGAAGAGGATGCTGGAATGTTTGCAATAAGCTATGGAGGATTTGTTGAAGTGGTGGGGGGTTTAGGATGTCCCTGTTATTTGGGAGCACTAATCATCTCAGTAATTAAGCCGAGTGGGAGCACGTGCATGGCATGAATAATTCACCAGAAGCTCCAGGGCCATTCTGCACGCTTCATTTTCTCTCAGTGGCCGAGTAAACTACCCAATCTGTCACAGGAACACGAGGATGTCAGAGAGGCGTCAGAGCCAATTTGGATTAAAGCCCCCACTAGGAAGTGGGAAGTGCAAGGAAAGGAGGAGGAAGGTGTAATGTCACTGCTAAGCCCTTAAAGCCGCAGCAAAGGAAAACTATTCCTCTCCAAGCTAATTTAAAAACACATATCCACAAAATGTTTCATCATTTCCACAGCAAAGATAGATTTTGAGTTCCCATAACCTACTTAAGCTGCATTACCTCTCAGAGAAGTTTTTAAGTGCCCTGTTTTTCTCAGAGCTTTAGGGTTAAATAGTTCCTCTTTAAAGTTTCTCTTTAAACAGTCTCTTTAGCCTAATTTAATCCAATGTGTAGTACACAGTCATTTAGTTACACGCTGTAAACACATGTAAACAGAGGGCGAGGGTCAACTTCTGGTGGAAGAAAACACCAAACAAAAAAAACACACTGTCAATAAAGCCCTATGATGAAAGAAAGTGAAAATGAATGTAATTTTGCACAGCTTGATTAATGATTGTGTTCCCACCCTGCAGTATCGGTAACCAGATACTCTGACGTGAAAGGTTGCGGTTGTTTACACGCTCTGTCGCAGCCCTCAGAGAATACAGTTTGAAATATTAAGCAGGCGGCCTGATGATATTTACCCTTTTGGGAGTCTTTCTGTTGTTAAATTTAAGCTCTTACATCCTCCTACACGCTGGAAGAGTTATGATTTGGCCAGATTGTGATATTCCTCTGTGTTTAACAAGATCCCATATGAAACCAACTTCCACAAGCAGGGCCTAAGTGGCTGGTGAATAATTCATCGCTTATATCTGCCGTCATCAATAATGCAGGACGAGTCGTTAACTATCCACACAAAAAAGCGATGAAACTCAGATAACAATAATGAGGGCTTCTGAAAGTTGTCAGTTTCTTCGTGTGCGAAACGGAGTCCTTATTTGACGGACACTTGGGACAGCACAGCGGGAAATGGGGCAGAAGTGATCTATTCTAGTAAGTGCTGGATTTATCTGGAGAGGGCAGCGTCCTCTGCAGATGATCGAGTCGCCTACCTGCTGATCTAGTTCGAATGTGTTGAACAGATGGCAGCCGTTCAAAAAGAACCCATCGAGTACAGAGAGAGCTTGAAAAGAGATGTGTTGATACCGTTTAAGAGGAAGAGGAAGGTGTTTTTCTGAAGGTCCCATCAGGTCATTCAACCAGGTGTCAGATACTTTGATAACTCTTCTGTCACAATGTTTTCTTACATGTCGTTTCTCTCTCACCTAATTACTTGTCTAATAACGGCATAAAATTCCTCCAAAAATAATTTTAAAAAAAGGATTTTTTTTCTGCTTCTTTTCGGATTTAACATTTGAGCTTCACACCTCGGCAAAACAAATCTTCTCTTCTTTCCCTTCTTTGATGCAGCGTCTTTCAGAAAACCTCTGGATGTTTTGATCTCCATGTCTTGCGCGAATGGGATATAAGTCGATTATGTGATTTTCTTCCTCGAAAGACTGTTAAATCCTTTGTGATGCTAGTAGTGTTAGCCATGAGATTCCTGCATCAGACTCTAGGCCAGCAGTTTTCATTAACTCCTCCACAAGTGTGCATAGAGGAGTTTTAAATTGAATGGCTAGAAGCTTTAAGGCCCGGTGCATCCTCGCGGGTGTTTTCCGTTATAACGGTGGAAACTGTTTTTTTCTAACTTCATTTGGTTCACACAAAGTCATACAAATTGGAGGATAAGGAAGAAAAAAAGAGCCACTAAACTCTGTGTGATATTCTAAAAGTGTTCGCTGTCCTGTATGACGGGCACAACAAAACCAACAAGAAAGAGAGCGCCGCCCACGCAGGTCTGATCAGACGGCACAAGTGAAAACACCTGTGAGGATGGACTGTAGTCGAGTGTGTGTGTGTGTGTGTGTGTGTAACAGCTTTGAAGATCTGAGGCTGAATCAGTTTCAACCTCCTGACATCTCCCTTTTTTGGAATACTCAGATGGAAAAGCCAAAAACAGAAAACTTTGAGGCTAAAATTCACGTAAGATTTACTGGATAATCGAATGTATAGCATGTCTGAAAAAAGACAAAAGTTTAAACAGTTAAATCTTAATAAGTTGTGCTTAGTTGCATTGAAATAGCTTGAGTGGATCACAGGTGATCAATGGATCTGGACCGGTTAAAAATCAGATCCTAGGCAGTTTAATTAATGGATTAAATTAATATGAAAATTAAAGTGCAAGTGTAACTCAGGTGCTGATGATAATCAAAAGATGCAACTTGGAACACTTATGAAACACTCACTAAAGTAATTGCTTGCACCTGCTTTATGTGCATTATCGTGCAGCGCTCCGTTCATTTCCAACAGTCTCAGAACTTTTTTAATGTACCTCGTACCTGTGTCAGTATTGTTACTGAGGTCACCTGCAGTCTACTGTACGGTGAACTGAGAACAAGTTAGATAGAAACAATGTCTGAGGTGTCCCTCTGTAGACTTTTAATAGACACCTGTCAGCCAATCAGACACAGGAGTTTTATGTTGCCATGTTGTATCAGGCTACAACTCGAACTGTCCGCCTGACCTGAGATCATGAATCTCCTTCGTATGAATACATGCAAAACAAATAAGTAATTTCAAAGCTCTTTTTTCAATTTGACTTCTCAAGTCTCTCATTTGCTCTGTGATATCCTGAATTTCTCGGATGTTTAACCAGTAAGATTTCTTTCTCCAGTGAGGCTCTGTTCACATTAGCTCCAGTCCAGTTCTGCTTGTCTTTAAGGCAGCGACACTGAGAACAAACTGAGGATAATTACATCAGTTCCTCTTCAAAGTTATGATGACGTTAATGATGATTACGCTGATGATAATTATGGCGATGATGACGACGATGAAAACAGGGTCACTGCAGGATGTAACCTTTCCTGATCACCCGCTGCACAGACTGAGATCAGATTCAGACTGAGCTCACTTTCTCGAGCAACTGGTGGCCTCATTTAATGTAATGTGGGCTGACCATGTTAGGGCAGCCAGATGTAACAAAGCATAAAAATGAAGCGAAGCCTCCTAAAAAACTTGACAACTTGCTTGGGTTTGGACTCATTTATGTACAGAAAAAGAAAATAACTTCCTTTTCTTTCATTCCTAGTCTGGCCACAAAGGAAAACTGGCTCAGTGGAGTTTTAAGGCATTTATCCCTCTGCAGATCCACGCCTGAAGCAAGCTGAAATATTCAGCCGGTCCGTGTTTCCACCCAGAAAAGTCATGTAAAAATATGTCAACACAAAAAATACATTCAGTCTAAAAGCCAAAGTTTGTTGTGTAGACCCAAGATGCAGACTGGACATGAAATGTTCCATCAAGTATCCCATCAAATGTGACTCACCTACCCCTGAGATGAGACATTCAGCATCGCTCTGCCTCTCTTTCCTGCTCAGTCTCTGTTTCACTTCCTCTCTTCAGGCATTCTGGGTCATTCTGGTGCTCTCATTTTCCTGTTCTTTATCTCCCTCTTTCATTAACATTTACACAGCTAATCTCTTTACATGGCAGCTCGAGGGGTAAATATCACCGCCTGTAATGGAGCAGCATCAAGCTAAACGGCTTTGAGACATCTAAGCCCCCCCACTGAGAGATATCACTCTCTATAGACCTCAGTCTCGCCTTTGTCCTCCGTCTCATCCCCTTATCAGTGAATCACAGTCTGCTATCATGAACAATCGAGCAACAGTGTCTTTCATCTGCGCAGAATCACTTATAGCTAAGATGACGTACTTAATGATTTAGTCCATGTTATCGCCACTGGGCCTCTTTTGACTCATCATGAATGGACTCAGAGGGGAGCACAGGAGGACACTCTTTCAGGACTGTCTTCACTCACAAGGACAATCAATAACCCCAACAGAACAGTTGGGCTATGTGGCCAACTGTTCAACTGATGCCATGTCCACGGATATGTTTTAAAATGTATCTTTTCTTATGCTTTTTGGCCTTTTGTCCACACACAAGCGCCCTTTTAGGTCACTGAAAAAGGATGTTTGGGAAAACTCCGACCGGGATGGTGATATTCACGAACTCCGCGTGCTGATGTTTGGAAAAGGAAAACTGAGTTTTGGCCTGTGACAAAAGAATGTGCGCCACCTGTTGGTTTGGCATGGTCATGACAGAGCTTCAATTGTATTTCTACATTTTCATTTTAATTGGAGTTTTTATTTAAAACAGTGCCTGTGTGGATGTAATATTTGAGAACATTGGAGGGACAAACTCTGTTTTAATAAATATCCATTACGTGTGGACTAGGCCTGAGAATAGCAACAAAAAGCAAGGAAAAAAAATTAGAAAAAAAATATATTAGAAAATATCATTTCCAATTACAACATTTCCATGCCCATCTTCCTAATTGGCCGAGTAAAACTTACAAGTACATGCAGCAAACATGAAGCTTGAAATGACTGCTGCACACTCTTTTTTTAACATTTTTTTGTAGTATTGTCAGCGGTTTTTAAAAGACATCTTGCTGAAGGGGGGCTTTGGCTGCAAGCTAACATTTATTTGAGGGACCTTTGCTCGGAAAAGTTTGAGAACCTCCTGATCTAATGAATCCAAGTCCAATATTCACTCAACCAATAGCTCTTGTCAAGACTTTACTGATCACCAAGGTAAATATCTGCTTCTTTAGCTGCTAAATGCTCCATTTAGCTCCCTAAATGCTGTGGTTGCTAACTGTGTCTGTCTATAGTTTGATGCTGGGCTTGTAGCATTATATTCAGTTTTCAGAGCTCTTTTGATGACAGCAGCTGCCTGTTGTGGCTGAAGAGATGATGAGAGTGAAACAAAACAATAAAGTTGTGGGCTGCAAAAACCAAAACAATTGGCCGAAAGATGCTAAAACGATTCTTAAGGTAAAGGGGAACTGTGTGCTTTATGACAAGCAAATCCTTTCATATTCCACATTCGATCCATCGTTAATGTGAAAATATTATATCTGGGGGCTGCTGTAAGTTCACCTGAACGAGCTCATACGATGTATCAAGGCTGAGTCCTGACTGCAGCGGCCTGGGTTTGATTCCAGCCCGGGCCATTTGCTACATGTCATCCCCTCTCTCACTTACCTGCCTCTCCTGTCTCTCTTCAGCTGTCAACATCCAAATAAAGCAGAAAGGAAAAAAAAAAAGAAAAAAGAAAATGTTTATTCTAGCAGCTTTAAATTATTGATGCTGCCCGCTGCTTTTTATTTGATTAAAGTTGCAGAGGCCTGTGGAGAAGGCATGTGACTTGATGACAACTTGGTGTCGGTAGTTTATTGGAGGAAAGCTCTTAAAAGTCAATAGGAAAAGTTTTCACTGACATACTGACAAAATCAGTGACTTCTAATTTCAGTCTCTGAATTTTTTTGGATTAAATGGCTTAATAGCTGCACTGTATCTCAATATAATCGTGTTGCTACTGAATTCTACCAGTTTCTGTAAAAAAGAGGTCTGACCAACATTTGTTGGCATTCAAAGTCATTATGCAGTTATTCGTCTGTATGGGACAGTTTCATGCTGGTCTTTGTGAGTCTCCTGAGTGGTGAGCAGCCACACAATGGATCCAGACTGACAGTCAGCCTCATTACTATTAGCAGGCAGGAGTAAAAGCAGGGGAGCTGGACGGAGATCCCACCGCCTGTGTCTGACTTTTCATGGCTTTTCCTTTGCTCCCGCTGAGTCCAAGTAGAGCTGCAGGTAACTCATCCAGAAACGAATCAACAGCCACTGACAACATCGGCCTCAATATTGAGACGAGACTTTTCATATTCGTCCCAGTACCTGCTCTGCCTGTCCTCATTATCCGGCTTTTTGGGGCATCCTGGACGAGAGCTTGCAGAGCAGCCGTCTGTGATAGCTTTGTGTGAGTGTGTGCAGGCCGTCTGTTTATGTCAGGAGGCTTAGGATCAAACACATGGTGACACTAAAGGGTAGCACATGTGCACGCAAGAAGTAATTCCTTAAATCACCTGCGAATTCCTCAAATTACTCACTTCTATGACCTTTTCCTGCTCACACACTGAGCTCAAAGGGAAATTTTCAGGGTTGTCTGGGTTAACATCTCCACTGCTACCTCTTATTTATATTTTCTCCCGTGGCAAGAGGGCAAATTACTAATTTTCTGCTACAATCTGCTACTTATTTTCTGCACACCCACGCATCTTCTTGCACTTAAGCTTCTATGGGATTAATCACCTTTAATTGCTACTAAACACACTGAGGCGACAAAGCTTGGCCTAGATTGCAATAAGGGTCCTGTACGACCTCTTTTGACATCCATGAAGAACTGCGGACCACTCGAAATGTAGAGATTTACCATGCTGACGCCTTTACTCTTATTAATGAGATTTACAGAGATTAACGCAGACATTCTGTCACCACATACAACCCTTAGGCACAAATCTGAAGAGACAGACTACAGTGGGACCAGTCACACTATGTAGCTCTCTAATTGTGACCCATCTTTTGTGACTGAAGTTGACATTTGCGACGTGAAATTGATTATCATCATGGTTTAGACATGGTCACGCAGTCCAAAAGGGAGGTTGGCGATAAAACATGGTGCTTTTTAATGCGTGTAAGACCAGCAAAGAAGTTGAGAAGTCTGAGAAGGAGCAAGAAAAGATGGAGTAATGATCTGTAGCATCCAACATTCATTTTAGAACACACACAAAGACCCAGTATATTTTGTAGAGGAAGGAGGGGAAAGGCTGTAAAGCATCTGGGATGGATTCCTCATGGGGTCCAGTATCTTAGAGACCTCTGCTGCTCTGTGCAACATCAAGAGAGATTTGGTTGCCATGGCGGCAGGTGGTTCAATTCTGTCTCTATAAAGAGAGAAATGTTTCACAAAGACAGGGAGGGTACAGTTTGTCCCAATGTAACGAGAAGACGATGATGATGCAGATTAAAAACCTCGAAGAAAATCCCAGTTGGAAAATAGAAGAGATCTTATTAAATGATACAAGTGAACGTGTTTTCAGCTCTGAAATGTAAACGCTGCAGGTGTGGATTTAAGATGTTCCGCTACAAAACAAGGTTCAAGTTTCCAAGTGTTGCACTTCCTGCATCAACATTACACAGTGATGCTAAAAAATGTGGCAGCCCAGTCAAAAGAGCATGCAGATCAAACAAACAGCTTTGATCACTTTGACTTTAAAGAAAAATGTAAGATGTTTTAGCATTTTTCATGAGTATATGGTTAAGAGCATGTACAGACTGTGTATTTGAGTAAAAGACAGTTTGTGTCTGGCTTATATCAAACAGTAAAACTACACTAGTTATTGCTTTTATATATAATGTACATAAATTGACTATGTATAATGAAAGGTGTGGCTCATAGTGACAAACCCAAAGCATTTTAGTATCTTTCAGCTCACTGATTTGGTTTTACAACCCACAACTAGTGTGTTCATTCACTCTGTGCTCTCATCAAAGTCCAGCAGCAGCAGGCAGCTGTTTTTAGTGAAAAAAGCTCTAAAAATGCACTGTGCAGTACCTGCCCAGCACCAGACAAGTTGGCAACTCACTAGCCAGTGTTTAATCCAGAAGCTGGAGGAGACCAAAACAGAGCTAAATGGAACGTGAGCACCGCGCTTAGATTTCCTACAAGATGTGTAAATAAGCAACTGTTTGCTAACAGGTTTGCCATAACATGTCAAATTTGTGTTTTTTTTATCTTGTTGTGCTGCCCTCAAGTGGCCAAACAAAAAAATGATGATGCTTTAAGTATACACAATTTAGCGTGTGCATTGTGTAGCTAAATTCGTCTGACATACCAAAAACATGCTTATAAATGTAGCATGTGTATGTAAACTGTTTATGTGAATGAGAATGAATGTAGAAATAAGCACGATTTAAAAGAGTCATAAACATAAAATGAAATGCAATTTATAGTATTGCAAACTAGATATTTTGGGGTTTTTAGACTGCTGACGGATACAACAAGATATTTGAAAAATGTCACCATGTGTTCATGTAACTTGTTACGGTCATTTTTTACTATTTTCTAACATTTTATAGTTTAAAAAAAGTAGGTGCAGCCCTATGTAAGACAACAAACTATATTTCAGGTTATTTCAGTGTCGTTTTAACAGCCAGTAACGGACAGTATGAGAAAATCTGTTGAGTGACTAATCAGACTTCAGAGGAAGCCATGGCCACAACTTTGTGTAAATTCTTAAGTTCCTACACTATATTAATTGCATTATAAACACGGGTGAGGCATGAGAATGTGTAGTCTATCTGCATGATACGAAAGCAATTTCATTTTCCCCTGATGAACTATGGGAGGAACACCCCAAAGCTCTGAAAGATGCCCATCCTCAGTGCTGCAAGCCCCAAGCTCTCAGCCATCTGTTACAGTTACTGTAGGCAGCAGCTTCAGATAACAGGTCAGAAACGAGCAGGTGGCCTGAAATAAGCCAAAAACAAGGCGACAGGCTGCATATTGGCACCAGTGTCCCTAGAACCATTTGAGTGGCTTCTAAAAATGCTCCTTTAGCTCTTTTTTTTCCATTTTGGAGCCCAGAAAGATGAAGCCGGAAAGGTCAGCAACTTTGCAAGCGATGGCAATCTGATGTGAGTGAAATGATCGACCCCCCTTGATTTTTCCATCAATTTTACAACTGCCTCATGCATCTGAGGTGATACACTATCTCACCACCAGCTAGAAGAGATGATTGGACTGGAGGTCTGTTAAATGGCTGTTTTGAAGACATGCAAGACCACTTCTGACTGTAAATCACGAGGACAGCTTATCTACAGCTGAGGCCATGGTGTGTTTGTTTGTGTGTATGTGTGTGAGTTCCTTGTGCACAAAAACTCAAATGCGTTCAACCACATTTTTGGATTTCTAGAGGAAACCAGGAGCCACCATCACTACACATCACTCTCCCTGTGTGTGTGTGTGTGTGTGTGTGTGTGTGTGTGTGTGTGTGATTTTTATTTTTTTTTCCTCCCCTCTCAATTCTGGCAGGGAATAAAGTGTCTATAGGAAAATTATGCAAAAGCAGTTACAGATAATACAAAATGTTGGGAAATTGAGACCTGAAAAAGTCAAATATAAATAAAAAGAAAAAGGCTGAGTTTTTTTCTCAGCAGATGCCCTTCAAACATGGCTCAACCGTTAAAGCTTTGTTTCATGTGTAATAGGGTGTGGCCTGTATTGTGTTACTTTATATGCTTAAGAACTAATAGCCACAGATCTTCATGTGGTTAGCAACAGTCCTATGGCCATGTGTTGTCCATTTTGAAACAGTAAATAGGTTTATACTAGATGGATGGTCATACAGTTTTGCAAGCCAATCAGTAAAAATATTTATCAGCTCATTCAGCTATTTTTATCGTTTCAACAGAGCTTCTACACAATCTGCAGCCTCACTAGATGTTCATTGAGGCTGAACTGTTTTTATATTGTGCTTTCAGCTAAATGTTCACATCTGCATGGTAACATGCTTGCAATGACAGTGCTCACATACCTATTTGTAGCATGTATGATGTTTACCATGTTCAACATCTAAGTAAGTTTAGTATGTTAGCATGCTGACATTTGCAAAACACGAAGTACAGCGAAAGATGGTGAGGATTTCATTAGTTCTGCAATTACAGTTCATCCTGAGGACATACCAGAATTTCATGGCAGTCCATCCTGTCGCTGTTGAAATATTTCACTCAAAACACACCAACGTGAGCCTCCTGGTGGAGCTAGAGGAAGAGTCATTAGGGTACACTGACAACCATGACTCTTTGCTTGAGGAAGCTAGATGGAAAGTAATGGGATCACATTATCTCATCTTATGATTGAATCATCTTTTGGGCACAATTTAAATCTTTATTAAATTTCATGCCAACCCACCCAATAGTTGTTGAGTTGTTGATGTCAGGGCATCACCAAAGTTAGTGTGCTTCATGCAAATGGGGATCATTAATGTGATTACCTAATTTCATGGCACTCCATCCAATTGTTAGAATCTGGACCAAAGTAGTTGACCTGTGCTGCAAAACCTATGGCAAATAATCATGTTAAGACTGTTGTGCCACAGATGAGGTCAAGTTTTTTCACAGCATATACAGTAGTAATGCGGCTTGCTAAAAAGACATCTATACAGTGCATGGGATTTACCTTTGAGGTCAAGTGTTCTATATATACGCCATATCTATATACCGTATCTCTTTCTTTGTTATGTGGCCTTGAAAACCAGAAATACTTCGCTACAAGCACAATGCCATTTACTCCCCTGCAGTCATGTAATGTGCTGCCTTTTAGCTCATGTCCAAAATCAAACCTTGCCACACAAGGACTTGCAATGTTTGTGGGCACTGCATGCCAATTGCTCCTGGTAGGTGATTAATGGCCAACAGGTTAGGTTGTCATGGTAACCTGCCCACCTGAGAGCCACTATAGCAACAGCAGCTAAAGTGAAGGCTGTACGTTGGATTCAATTCATGACCTTCAAATATCAGCTAATATACTTTTCCTTTACATCTTCATCTCTGTCCTTCATTATCCATTTTTTATTCATCTGTTAATCTGTTTCATCCATCTTTCGCATTTATCTCACAGATTTCTCTTTCTCTCCATCTGTCCTCCCACCCTCTTATCTTCCCTCCATCGATCTTTTACATTCCCTCCTTTCCCAATTCTTGATAGTCCATCCTTCTCTCTTTACTGTCCTCCCTATTACCACGCCTCGTCCTCTATTTTGCCCTTTGTCTAGTATCCATTTGTGCTGCATTAGGCAAGATATGCTAAGAAAAAAGAGAGGGAGGACAGAAAGAAGGAAGATGTGGAAAATGGATAGTGTATGAGCTTTGCATTATAATGGAGAACTGTCTAAAGGCAGATTTGCCTTGCCTTTAAGTTGATGCATCTATCTGCATTTATTCACCCAACTGTACATCTGATCAGGCCTTTCTGCTTTAATTTCTCTCCCTTGTGGGAATGTAACCCATCCCAATTGTATGCTGGTTTACTGTTAAATATTTGTAATGGTAGTTTGTTTTATTTGTTTTGCAGCAAGGTTTTTTCATTGTGTGTGAAAGTAATTTCCTCTAATGGATTGTGTTTGTATTGTCTTGCAGTTGGAAAGTGTTTAGTGTGTCAGGAGGGGTTGCAATGCCTTTGTGTGCGAGGAAGGGCGGAGGGATGGTCCCATTATTTAACCCAAGCCATCAGTCACACTCAACAAGCCTATCATATAGGGCCATTCAGATACCGCTAGCTAAAGTTAGCACTATTATCTGCCTGTCACTGGCTAGCTGTGTTGGGGTCCCTTGTGGAAAACCAATTGTATAAGTGAATGCCTTGCTGCTCATGTTGTCAAGCTCCAGGGATGCGCACAGTGCCTTTAAAGAGCACTCTCCATTTACCTTAAGGTTTTTTACACCTTTCAACTCGCATTAGAAAAGCATGATTTTGACATTTCGGCTGTGTTTAGTATTATAAAATTGACCGCTCAATTTTTAAAGCATCTGCAAGGTTTGCAAGCCCAACCAAGTGGAAAAATGTAATCTTTAACTCTAGAACGAAAGGATCATCTCAGTTTTAATCATCTCAGCTCATCTCCTAAGATTTCCGAGTGAGTGCTCATCAATCAAACTGTATGAAGACAGTGTGCTTGATTAATATTCATTTTATATGAGACACTTCATTTGCATCGACACTGTCTGTCTCATAAAAATTACCAAGTCCTCCTCTCTGCTGCGATAAGCATCTGGACATGAAACAGCTGAAAATCTGTGACATGGTACTTAACCTGGAAACACGATCCCACTTCATTACATAGTGTTTCGTGGGAGGGCTTTAAAGCAGGCGTGACTAGTAACATCATACTTAGTACACCCCCATCAGATAACACTGAGCATCAAGTTTCAGTTTGTTTCAGAAGTATTGTATGGAGCGGGTCTTGATTGATAAAAGACTTTGTGGGGTTTCTCAAGTCAGGGAGTGACAGATGGAGAAATGCCCTGAGGTAGTAATGTGCATCAGTGTGACGGCTGTCTCATCATTGATAGTAGAGTTCCAGAGAGGAAAGTGCTGCATGTGAACAAATCAATATCCACCATTAAAAAGACTTAAAATGAAAATGTATAGGCAC
>JAQQZW010000007.1:6873865-6888304 GCA_029814745.1 Zanclus cornutus | reverse complement strand
TTTTAAATTTCTCGCTAGCACCTGTCAACTTTGCCAACTGAACTGTAACTAGCAAATTTAATTATCTGTAGCAAGCTAATGTTTATTTGGTCTCAAAAATCCATTTTATGGCAACATACATAATACTATGTTAATGTGGTGTTGTCTAATGACGTAAAAAGAAGTAAAGGCTAAACCAGTGCGGGAAATTATTTTTCTTGGGGACCACATGAGAAACCCAGAATGTTGGTGGGGGCCAAAGAAATTGTGTCATGGTGTAACCTCTAATTTTGTTACTAGATAAACTATAGAAAACATACTGTATGCTTTTTTTCAGCTTTTATTATACTTAAATCACTGAAAACAGCATTTTTTTATTTGGACTAGTTAATTGTATGCAGAAGCCAATGAACCTCGAAGTGGCAGCTCAAGTTGTAGTCTTTGAATACAGCCACATATTCAGTGCAAACTAAGCAAATACCTTTACCACCAAAGTCAGAAAAAAGATACTTGGCAGTTAGTGACTTTTTAAACCCTCTACATTCAACATGAGCCTTACACTGTTCATTTGTAGCAGGTGAGTCCAAGTAATACCGTCATCGACTGCATCTCATTAGCAAAGTGAAAATCCCATGTCACGTTGTACCTCAGCCGCCTCAGCAGATGATGCTATGAGTTTAATCATCCATCACATTAATGGCAACTGTGACAAGAAGAAGTGAAGCAAACTCCTGACATACAACATTACAAAATATAAAGCGAATTTAGATCATGTATTTCTTTTGATTTTTTTTTAGGTTCATAAGTAAAATAGTGTAGTTTGTCTTAGACCTCCTTGGCTAGGCGCATGCTAAACTTTATATGTCCCAGGTAAAAAATCAGGATTCTCTCCAGTTGATCAATGTAGATGACAAAATAAAACAGCACCTCTGTTCTGGTATTGCAAGGTAGAGCTAGTTGGCTGTATATTCTTAAAGGCAAGTCAAAGCAAGTTTATTCGTACAGCACCTTTCAACAAGGCAACTCAAACAGCTGACATAAGACATAAAAGGCTTTAAGAATGTTAAGAATAGTAATTTAGAATATGAAAATAAAATAGAAGAAAAAATATTACAATTCAAGATATAAATAAATAGTCCACAGTGTCCACAAATTCTCGCTTGGACACACTCAGTGGGACAATACAACAGGTGGCAGAGGCTGACTTGCGCAGAGTTTTTAAATCTATAAAAGCAGGCAAAGCTGTGGGTCTGGATGGTATTACACCTTGGCTCCTCAAGTCCCGCTATAGTCAGCTTTCTTTTGATTTTACAGATATTTTTTACCAGTCACTGTCAGTGTGGTTCCTACTTGTTTTAAGAAATCTATTATCATGCCTGTGCCCGAGAAATCACCTGTATCTTGTCTGAAGGATTTTAGACCTGTAGCCTTAACATCTGTGATAATGACATGCTTTAAGCAACTGGTCAGGGCATACATTAATAATAACATGTCTACCAAAACTTACCAATTACACTTTGCTTATCGGACTCACTGACAATATATACTGTGCAAAAACATCTGGAGGGCACAAACGCATATGTCAGATTGCTGTTTGTTGATTACAGCAGTGCTTTTAATACAATAATATCATCTATTTTGGTATCTAAGCTGGTACATCTTGGCCTCTGCAATTCCATCTGCAGGTGGTTACAGGATTTTCTGACAGGTGGACCCCTGACAGTAAGAGTTGGAAACAGATACTCATCCACTGCAGTTCTGAATACTGGTACTGCACAAAGTTGTGTCTCAGTCCCTAACTGTATAGTCTGTACACATACGACTGGCAAAACATCATACAAACAGCGTTGCGAAATTTCTAGATGACACAACAGTGATAGGGCTCATTACTTACAACAATGAGATGGCATATAGGGATGAAGTGATTAATCTAACCGTATGCTGTCATAATAACAATCTGTCCCTTATTGTGGAAAAAACAAAGGAGCTCATAATTGACTTCAGGAAAATTAAAACAGTTCAGTTACCTGTTTACATAGATAACACCCCTGTCAAAATGGTCAACAGCATCAAGTTTTAAGGCACTCATATTTCTGACTCCCTCTCCTGGTCCCTGCACATCAATTGTATCATAAAAAGGTCACAACAGAGATTTTATTTTCCGAGGTGTCTGAGGCAACATGGTATGTCCACCAAAATCCTCATCAACTTCTACCGGTCCACAATAGAGAGCATCTAAACTGAATGCATACTAGTATGGTTTGACAACATCACATCATATGACCATGAACTCCTGATGAGGACAGTATCCAAAATTGTATGCTCACAATTACCTCAGTTACAGGACATTTACACCACCTGCTGCAGGAAGAAAGCACTCTGTATTATGAAGGGCATAAGTCATCCAGCACATAGCCTTTTCTCTTATCTCCTTTCAGGGAAGCGCCTAATGTGCATCAGAGCACGGACCTCCCACCTCACACAGCCAGACTAATGAACAGTAGCACTAAATGAATGTAGATGATGTAGATGTAGATGCTGTGGATTGTTTTATGGATGCTTTCATTAATGCCCTTGTTTTTACTATATGCTGCTATGTTTTTTGGGTTGTCTAGCTATGATTTTTAGTATATCTTATTTATTGTATTATTCATCGCACAATTTATATATTTTAAGGGCTGAGAGAGAGCCAGGGCACAATGCATTTTATTACATTTTTCTGTACATTGTACTTTTAAATGCATATGACAAATAAACTTGACTTGACTTGACAAACAATTGAATTGCTGCAACACAGACAAACATCAGATTGTTAATATGAGGAAATATGATTTTCTTTTCTGCTGTATCAGTCTTAGTAATCAGCAATTATAACCATAAAATAATGTGAGTTTGAGTTTGTTGGCTACTTGCTGCAGGGGAGTTAAAAAGGTGGTAGAGACAGAGGGTGAAACTGACGTAGAGTCTTTTATCCCTCACTGTTGTAGCCATATTTGCATATTTAGTTGTTAATTTGATTACATTAGCACAACCTACATGCTCATTTACTTCATCATATAATTAATGAAAGGTCCTGTCACTTATCAATACAATACATGAATCATACCCCGATAAACAGCATATAATATTCAGTTCTCAATAACTAAACCCCTGAGGAACAACTGTTATTAGTTTCCAAGTCACAGGAGGTTTTAGTGAGGCAGTGGTATTAAACCACATCACCGTGTGCTGGCAGCGCAGAAATACACAGCTGAGTCTGATGGATTCACTGAGTGAAGTAACAGAGATCCTCTCAGTGTGTCGTCTCTTTTTATCTGGAATCTGTCTTTAAACTGGACCTCGTAGCTTGGAGGACTCTGGAGGACATTGAACCCAATGAGGCTCATGGACTGATTGCTCTGTTTGTGTTGGTACCACAGCATAACTGGGAGGTTGCTGTCATCATGTTTGCAGTCAATCCTGACTTCCTCAGTTCCTTCCGTCACAACTTGAGGAGAGGACTGTTCGAAGGAAACACTCTCCGCTTTTCCTGTGGAGAATTCATGTCATTGTAAAGAAAAAGATTGAATTTAATTTATTTCATTTAATTTTTATTTAATTGTACAAAAAAGACAAAAGTTGTACCATAAGCACATCGAGAGAACAGAGAAAAGTCATAAAATTGAGTCGGGCTTACTTGTGAGCATGAGCAGTAAAAATCCACATGTGTACAAAGCTGGAGGCATCCTGGAAACTTCAGTTAAATCAAGGCCTGTGCAACAGTGGCAAACAACAAGAATAAATGCTCAAGTGTTTTCATGTCATATTTGCAAATAAACATATGTTTAAATCTGGTGTCAAAGGTGGAGCATTCGCACGTTCCTCTGGTCTGACAAACTTGTTATAGATGAACTGAGCAATGACTATCTTCCCTTCTCCATACGTCACACCTCCTTTTCCCCTCCTTCTTCCTCTGCTCACAGCTGATCCTGTCGAAAATATTTCTTCTGCGCTTCTGTTTCTGATCACAAATGAAATCACACAAATATTTTGCTAGGGATGTTTTTTTATGCCCAGTGACTTTAAGCATACTTTCCACATTAAAATATCTATAAAGAATATATCTTTGTTATGTATTTTGTTGAACTGTGTACTTATATCATCCAAAATGTTTCTAAAAATGTTCAAATTTCAAGAAATCCATAATTTTACTCATGTAATGGTGCGTTTCATTTTGTTGCCTATTGATGATTGTAAAGCTTTTAATGTTGCACTATGATGTTTTAAAAGGGATTATTGAAAACTGCATGAAAGAACGTGAGAAACTTAAAACAAATGCTATGAAAACTAAAGACTAAACTAAATTCACCCAACTACGCCTATAAATTGATTTGACACATTAAATTATTGTTTTTAATTGTATTATATAACATTTAATTTTCATTTTTGTGTATATTTTAGCTCCAGGCATACAATCTCTTTTTTATTCTCTACATAATTTTTCTCTTTACTACAAAAGTTTTTATTTTAAGTCAGTTTTATGCCAGTTTGGTAAATAAAGTTGTTTACAAAAGCTTTAAGCTGACAAACTCCTGTGCAGCGTCCTTTTGTAATTAAGCAAATGTTATCTGCAGGTTTTCATTAAACTTCTCTTGTTTTCATGTCTCACTTTTATACAGTTTTGTAAAGATATTCGTTAGTCGCCATTGAATTACGCGGTCTTTCTGAACTGATAATGCCCCGCCCACTCGTGACACTGTCCGTTTGTAAATTGCGGCACGTGCACCCTCCCCACTGGAGTGACAGATAACTATGAAGGAACTATGAACTGATTTGGCTCCTTGGAATTTCTTTTGTAAGCATTAAGAATCATAGCTTCACTTCACCAAGGTAAGAATTTTATATTTGTGCCTACATGTAACTTATATTTAATGTATATGTTAGCATGTATGTTAGCATTTAATATATGTGTTAGCATATGAGCTTTGTTCATCCGTTGCTTGGCGCTTGGTTAAGCTAATGTAACGGTTGGCTGTTAGCTAACGTTTTCGCTCTCCTGACCGGTTTACAACGAAGTGAGTTCGACACAGCCAGGCTGTCTTTGTGTGGGCAGGTCGACTAAACCTAAAACTCCTATCAGAGATTATAAGTTTCAGGACAGTTGCTGTCAGCTTTATTTTTCAACCCTGGTTTTATTGATCAGGCTCTGCGCGCGCTCCCGTAGAAAGAGGGTGTTTGTCCTCACATTTGAATCTTCTTCCACACAAAACTGACCGATCGCGTGCTGTCTGAGATTCTTCTTCAGTCAAGAGGAACAGGTCATTATCATGGAGAGCAACGAAGAATATCAAAATTAACAGAGCAAATAGGATATTGTTGCTGAAAATGAGACGAGAGAGGAATGTTGACAGGAAATTGCTGATTGTGTACATTTGTGAATTCCTATATTTTATTTGAACACTAAATGCACTCTTAATACCTCCCGTTTATTTCTGACATGACATCAGCACGTTTTAGAGCTCTTAAACTTCAAACTTGATACAGCGTATTTAAACATTCTACTCAAAAATTGCATTTAGATCTCTGACAATGGCACATGATGAAGATTATGTGGAATCACTTAAGTTTTTGGTCAAATCAAAGTGAAAAGAATTTTATCGATTGAATATTATCTGTGATAAATACTGATAGAATTAGGGCTGGGCAATATAGAGCATAAATCATGTCTAATTGTTTTTAGGCTGAATCGCCATACATGGCGTGTATTTTCATATTTTCTAGTTTGAAGTGAGCTTAATGTTCAGTTCTATGTCAAAGCACATTAGGGCTTGACAAGATCAAACATTACAGTATTTTTGACTTAATATTTCTATTGATATTGCAGAAATATTGTAGGCCTGACTATCGGTGCTTTCACAAAATATTAACACAATGAGATTTTGATTAAAAAATCATCAGTAATGTGGATATAATGGCTCCTCTTGACCAGGTAAGGTGTGCAGCAAGTTAGCATGGTGATGTAGCCAGGTTACAAGAGAGCCACCTTTGTGACACTGGCTTTAGGCTCATCAATACCTCACTAAAGCCTTTATCTGGCCTGATAGTACACCCCTCTGCTGTGTAATGTTTAATGACTAAACTGTAGTTGTGCTTAGCTCAGTCTTGGCTTCTTTCTTTCTTTTTTTTCTGTTTATGCATATGTCATCTGCGTATACCACAGCACTGGAATTTGGATTAATTGTGAATTACTTCTTTGAGTGACTGAGCTTTTTCTGTTGGTTGGTGTTTGAAACTTGTCTGATGCTGTCATGCTTTTGATTTGGTGAAATATAAATATTCATGGTTGAGTGTCTCTAATGTTGTGGGGCAGAGTGATGCGACATATTTCCCTTCAGGTTTCTGATTTTTGCTTTGCTTTACCATATTGTTGTGATGACTTTGCTGTCTGTGCCAAGCTTAGTGTTTGCTTATGGAGAGTGGTTGTGTTTTTATTGTTTGTCAGCTTTTCTTTAAAATGCAGCACTTGCTCACTGCAGCTTACAGTTTTTATTTTGGTCCTGTTTTTTCCGCTGTAGGTGCAAATGTGTACATAGTAACACCAGAACTGGATTTTGATAAATTGGAGAAATCTGAAATAGCTGGTATATTGTGATGAAAGTGATATCATCTGATGAAATGAGTTTCCAGTTAAATAATTTTTTTGCCCATTCCATAGTGTACATTAAAAGTTACTTATCAGAAAAACATTTTTTAAACCCTTTGATATGCACATGATCCTTTGAGTCTGTTTGGCTGAGCAGAGTTCCATTATTTTTAGCCTGATTAATCCCAGTCTGTGTTGTTAAATGTCTGAACAGTAACTTACACAGTTGCTGTTCTGATACTACTTCCAGCAGTGTGCCTCTCAGGATCTTCAACAGGAAACAACAGAGGAAAAAGAGAGCGGGGTTTTTAGTGATGGGGTGACATTAAACCACATCACTGTGTACTGGCAGCACAGAAATACACAGCCGAGTCTGATAGATTCGCTCTCTGAATAATCAGAGCTCCTGTTTGGGTGTCTTTCCTTGTAATTTCGAAAGCTTTTTCAAACTGCTTCTCGTAGTTGGGTTCGTTGCTCCTGTAGCTGAATCCAATCAAGCTCATCAAACCTCCTTCTTTCTGCTTGTACCAGAGCATTGAGTTGAGGTTGGAATCATCATGACTGCATTTAATTTCTACTCTGGCTGTTTCGTTGACTATTCTGGGAAGAGACGGTTGAAACGTCACACTCTTGGCTTGATCTATGGGGAAAACACAGATTTAAGTTAATACAAATGCATGATGGAAAATCATTCATATAATTGCTATATAAAATCATTAAGACAATTAATTGATTATTTTTGCAGCAAATTTCATTACATGGAAGCAAGATGATAAAAAATGCTATCATAGCTGGAGACATTTTCCAAGTTTGTGCTGTTGCAGGAGAAACAGCTTCCTCCAGTGATGTATTAAGTGAGACGCCGCCTCCTGTGTGAATGCGCACATCTCATCAACAGGAAAAAGTTGAGGGTTTTTAGTGAGGGAGTGGCATTAAACTGCATCACTGTGTACTGGCAGCGCAGAAATAAACTCCAGACTGTGACAGGTTTGCTCTGTGAATAATCAGCGTTCCTCTCACTGTGTCTTTTCTCGTTAGTGTAAATTGTTCTTCAAATTGACCCTCGTAGGTTGGAGGACTTTCTCCGTATCCATACCCAATAAGAGTCATTGACAGGCTGTCCTTTCTTTGCTGATACCAGAGCATTTGTGGACGGGTATTATCATCATGACTACAGTTAATGTGTACCTCAGTGTTCTCCATCACTATCTGGGGAAGAGATTGCTGAAATGTTATCGCGCTCCCCTGACCTGTGGGAGAGAGATTTAAAAACTGTTACTGATGCAGAAAATAATGAGGAGAAAATATTTATGTTAGCATAATTGTTCAGCATTTTATAATAATTATAAAAATAAATACTGACTACTTGTTGTAATTCAGGATGAAATTTGAGCTCTTACAATAAAAACATATGAAGAGAAAGGCAAAGGTTTGCATAGATGAAGACATTGTCAGGCACTGATGTGAGAAAGGTATTGTACTAAGAAAAATAATGCTCAGGGTGAAAGGGAGGGTGCTGTGTGTGTGGTTTAATTCATCACCACATCCTCATAACTGCTGCATACCATGTGCTGTACCTCCACCTATCGGTTAAATCGGTTCTTCAAGACGTGCTGTACTGTAATTATAAATCACACACACACAACACAAACATACTAAGAAAGGACAGTCATTTTTTTCATAACTGCAACAGATCAGTTGTCTCAAACACAAACAGGGGTGATATTATTGTTAAGGTAGCACCCAAATATTTGATTATTGTGACATTAATTGGTTTGGTAGATATTCAGTTTTCAGTTTAGGGATTCAGATATTTGTTAATTTGCCCCAAATTTTGACTTTTAATGAAGGCAAACTGCATACTGCAATATGTCAACACATACTTATATATTTTTACTTTTCAGAGCCTTTTATTGTGAGCGTTTATGTCAGCCTATATTTTATCAATGATAAGAACAATTGTCAACTGTTATGTCACAAAAAGTGATTAAACACAGCAAACCTTTTGGAAAATGTTCTTTATTTGTCACAAAATAACAACACACACAACAATACTGTCCATCTCTGGCAAGAACAGAAAAATGTCTGTTTCCAAATCTCTCTCACACACACACACACACACACACACACACACACACACACACACATATCTGGGCATCTCTAGTTATTGTATAATAAGTAATGAAATTTATCGTTCCAACATGAATATGAACACAAAACAGAGCAGAAGTAAAAAGCAAACCTTTATATGACTTTATTTCTTGAACCAGACCAGCTAACCAACTGACAGTATGAAAGAAAGATAACATTGACAGGAAACAAAGACTACCTTCAAGCTTATTGGAGAAAACAGAATTTGTCTAGAAAGAAAATTACGTTGTGAAACATCACCCATGGCTATGAATTGACTCTATGTATCCTTTGTATCTGCACAGTGGAGAGAGCTGAGCAGCTCAAGATAACTTTCATGTGTGATGGCAACGTTACAAAACATACCCATCAGTCTGTAAACTTATACTGATCTTTTTAATCCTTTTCGTAATCCTCTGTATTTTATGCTGTATATTACATTATTATCACCTCTTTAAGTGCATCTACTGTCATTGTCTTTATCATTGTCTTTTACTACTTTGATGTCTTACCTTAACTCACTTCAGTGCGGTGCTGTGAAAAAAGGAACAAAAAATGTACTCCACTGAGCTAGTTATAATGAAGACCTTTTTTTTATAGAGTTTTGATGTATCACATGGTTTCAGTGGTTTCCTGTCAGTGTGTTTTTCTCTGCCATATCATTATGGAGGTTTTTGTATGAGAGCGTCACTGTCTTTGTTACTGTGCATACTTGCTGCTCCAAAATATTCTCCACTGTCTTCAGGGTGTCTCAGGTTCAGGATGTGAAGATAAGCTGTTTTCTCTCCATCTCCACTCACTTTAAAGTGGCTTTGAAATGCTGTCTCAATGTTAGGAGTCTTATATCTCATATAACCAATAAGCTTTAGTGAAGTGTCTCCTGCTGAGCGCTGATACCAGAGGATAGTGTCATAGCTCGAGATTTGATGTGTGAGGGTCAGGTTGACTTCACCATTTTGTCTTATCAGCAGTTCAGTTGGCGTCTGAAATACCTGTTTTTCTTTGCTGAGGTGAACTCCTGTAGAGAGATCAAGACTCACAGTTAAGCAGTGTTATAATGTCTTGTGACTAGTAGTTAAAACCTTATTGTACGTTTAGATTAAACGGGAAAGCAGCTGTATAAAAAAGGAATCATTGACAAGTGAATGTAAATATCCCACATCAGTTGCTCTACTTCAAAAGATTTTTGAGGTTTATTTCCAACTTGAATGTAAATCAAAAGGCTTAATGACTGTATGATACCTTTAATCCAGAAGAAAGTGATGATTGATATGATGAGATGAGATGGCTCCATGTTGAATGTGAAGAACCAGCTTGAGTGTCTGCTGTGCTTTGTGGATGAGAAGGAGGGGCAGGAAGTGATGTAGAGAGATCAGAGCAGCAGTGACACTGAGAAACTTTCATTCCTTCAGTCACACCTTTTTTATGTTAAATTACAACAAATATACTCGAGGGCAACTACTAAGCATAACGGCACTAATTACATTATTTCACTGACAAAACTTATCTCTAGCTTTGGCTACATGCACACTTTTTGTTTTTCTGATTGAAATCATTCCGATTGAGGATTTCGAGTCAACTGTTTACATGTGACATGATCTAATACAGTCTTGGGTTTACTCGCGCCGACACATTTAAAGGGAACAGCTGTCTGACTTGTTAAATGGAGAATAAATCAAGTGTTGGATCAGCGGTTAAGATGGAGATCTGTGGTCTTTTAAGCACAGTAGTTGCCATTATTGTGATTCTCTTGATAAAGCAACAGCTTGATAACAACGCACTCCTACTGAAAGTAATAAATGGGAGAGGGTGAGCACAAAAAAGCCTTTCTGTTGATGGATTAAACACAGACTCTCTGCTGTGGACCAGTTCTACTTTGAAGCTGCCACTTTGTGGAAGAGGAGAAACGTACATTCTCATGCATCTCCGTCAAGATGGAGGGCATGCACATAAAAAACACACCCAGAAAGGTTTTTTGTTTACATGGCACAATTCTGTTTTTGATGAAACTTCATTCGGTTTGGGCCTGTTTATTCTGAATGAGGTGTTAATATGGAGCATTTTTGTCCTGTTTTGGCTTTTAAACCAATTATATTCAGAATATTAGGTTCAATATAAACCCAGCTATTGTCCGTCTGAGCTTCATGATGGTTACAGCTACAAAATATAGACCTCTATTTACTCTTTACCTTCACATAGAGTGGAGAGGGGTAAAGAGGTTTTTGTCAAGATCAGATAGATGTTTAAAGTACTGTGCCTGCCTGGCTGCACAGATGTACAGTGCGTTGTGTTTGAGTGCTTTCAGATCAGTAATGGAAAGTGAACCATTTTTTTTGTCTCCACTCAGATCTCCAGCTAATTTGAAGTGTTTTCTAAAGGGCTCTTCCACGCTGTCATTGTTGAACTCTGTATATCCATATCCAACAAGTTTCAGAGCCTTGTCTCCAGGTGACTGCTGGTACCACAGCATCACTCTGTAATCCGTTTGTCCATGTGTGCAAAAAAGCTGCACACCTTCACCAGCCTTTCTGATGACAGCAGAGGGAGACTGATGGACCTGAACCCCCAGAGAAAAACCTACAAAAAGACACAAAACTTTGGGTTTATTTACTTGGATATGAAAACAAGCATTTGAAGTTTTTGATCTAGAGCAGAGATCACATTACCTATAAGATGACAATAAAGGACAAAACAAATCATTTTGATTCTTTGTCCCATGCAGATTCAAATCTCTGTAAAAAGGATAATAATGATGCTTTAATTCTCTGTAAAAAGGATAATGATGATGTTTGTGAGACGACTGCTCTGGCTATATGACTGGACCAACCTTGAAAACCCCTGCAGAGACATGAGGAAGTGAGGTCGAAGTCACATGACAGAGACTGCAGCTGGGTGATGAAGGTCTTTTCGACTCGAGTCACCTCAAAACCACAGTTGATAAAGAATGCGGTTAAGTTTTTGTGTAGCTGAAAGGAGATCTCCCTCGACGTGCATATTGAGCTGCACAGTAGTACATTGCGCTGTGCTCAGACTCTTTCAGGTCCATTATAAGTAGAGAACCGTTCTTTCCTGTATTTCCACTTAAATCTCCAGTGATATTGAAATGCTCTTTATAGAATTCTTCGTAGCTGATACTTGTATAGACTAGTTGTCCAATGAGTTTCAGAGCCTTGTCTCCAGGTGGCTGCTGGTACCACAGCATCACTCTGTAGTCAGTTTCTCCATGTGTGCAAAAAAGCTGCACACCTTCACCAGCTTTTCTGATGACAGCAGAGGGAGACTGATGGACCTGAACCCCCAGAGAAAAACCTGCTGTGAGAGGAGTTGGACAGGTTATTGAAGTGTGAAGACACAGTACAGTATATCTTACTTCACAGTGAAGCAGGTTTTACCTGTGAGGAAGTAGCAGAAAAGAAATCTAATCATCACGCAGAGATCTGACACGGAGCACTGAGTTACTCTAAAGTCATGAATGAAACACAGTAACTGTGATGTGATGACACAGAGTTGTTTGTCCTTTCTTGTTAAACCGAGTCACATTTAAGTAGGAAGCAGACATGATGAAGAAAGGAGGAGTGGCTTCATAGATCTCTATATTCACTCTCTTCCTTTCACCTGATTCTGCCCCAAAAAAGGTTTTAGTTTTGGCAGATTCCATTATATTTTACTCTTGTCTAGTCTTGTTTAGTTTATTTGGAATAAACCAATAAAACAGAAACACAGATGCATCAACTGATTATTATATGACTGCATCAAACCAAAAAACAACCACATAGCAGGTGTCTGGGATCAGTTTATTCTATGTCTTATTCAAAACCAAGACGAAAGATGTGCTGAGTTTTTGTAAAGTTCAGACGGGATTTTTGTCAGCGTGTTTCTCTTGCTGCACAGTAGTAAACTGCACTTTGCTCTTGTCCTACAACATTGACTATAAGAGAGCCGTTCTTTGCTGTGTTTCCCCCCAAATCTCCAGTGATATTAAAGTCATCTTCATATGACTTTTCCATTTTGACATTTGCAACGTACAAATATCCAATGAGTTTCATAGCTGTGTCTCCAGGTGACCGCTGGTACCAGAGCATCATCCTGTAGTCAGTTTTATCATGGCTGCAGAAAATCTGCACTTTGTCACCAGGATTTGTGATGAGATCAGAGTGAGACTGCCGAACCTCAAGACCCAGACAACCACCTAGACACAGAATGAAAACAGAGAACGTGTTTGAATTGTGATGGATGGTTAGATTTAAAATAAAACCATTTAAACATTTGTAGGAGCAAATTGTTGCTAAAGTTATTACCTGACAGGCAACAGAAAAATAGAAAGCAGATCATTTTGACTTAACGATTAAACCGTTACTCAAAAGCATTTAGATAACATGTCCGGACCATCAAAGAGTTAAATGGGTTTAAGTGGCTGAGTTCTATCATCAGATCAACCTGACTGTCACTGTGAGTGATGGTGATCCATCCTATGCCTCCTGAGCTGACTGAGGTTTGAAAAGGAAAGGGAAGTGAAGATGAAACAGCATCACTGTGTACTGGCTGGCAGAGATAATGGCATCAAATCGAGTGCAGCTGTTTGGGAGGGGCCTGTTGAGGTTCTAATTCAAATCTGTAAATGCGAAAGTCGGTTCAGAGTTTTTGTATAAAGGAGAGGAGATCTGCAGTCAGTGTGCATAGCTGGCTGCGCAGTAGTACACTGCACTGTGTTCAGGTGCCTTTAGGTTGACTATAAACAGAGAGCCATTCTTTGCTGTCTCTCCACTCATATCTCCAGTGATATTAAAATGTTCTTTGAAAGACTCCTCGTGTTCTATGTTGCTGTAATACACATGTCCGATGCGTTTCAGAGCTCTGTCTCCAGGGGATTTCTGATACCACTGCATGAGGTAGTAGTCAGTCTTTTCATGGCTGCAGACGAGCTGGACTTTGTCTCCAGGTCTTCTGATGAGAGCTGGAGGAGTTTGGTGGACTTCAACCCCCATACAAACACCTGGAAAGACAGAAAATGAATAAACTGTGTAGAAACTTAGGATAAAGTATTATTCCTAAATGCTGAAAGTGATTACCAATGAGCCAAGATAGAAAGAATAATGTTGGCATGGCGACCTCCTGTCTGAATGAACACAGAACCTGAATTGTGCTTAGCTTAAACACCAACACACATATCACAGTTCACTATAGACTCTTTTATTAATGGCCTCCTCTCTAAACCAATAGCATTACATAGCATAGTGGGGCATGTGTTGAACCAAAGAGTATTTCTGGAGCTCCAGCTCCTCCTAGTGGAAGACAAAAATTGGTTTCTAATACACTTAACAAATTTATTGTCAACCAGTTTTTGCTCAGCTGCTCAGCTTTTTACATTACTGTGTTTGCTGACGGCACAAAAATACAGACCGCTATCCTCAAGCTGCAAGTCTTTCACAGTAAGAGCCCCATTCTCTATTTTATCTTTGATGGCTGAATATTTGGTTTTAGGGACCACTCCATAGTCTGGTTTTCCACCAAAAATTGTGTAGACAATGAGGGTCATGGTCTCCCCTGCACGCTGCTTGAACCAGTACATCTGGGTATGATGAATATCTTTGTTGTGGCTGCAGTTTAGCTCTGCAGATTTGGACACATGACTCCAGCTGATCTCAGGGTGTTGGGTCACATCCTGGCAGTGAACTGTTTGGAGAAAATACAGAATTCAATATAATTTG
>JAQQZW010000007.1:5282407-5293222 GCA_029814745.1 Zanclus cornutus | reverse complement strand
TACTCTACTGGAGTGTCTAGTCTGCTTAATCCAAAGAAGAAGAAGAAGCACTGGTGTCTGGTGTTGCTGCTGTTGTTGTTGTTTTCATCACTATCACAGGGCTTGCATGCAGTGATCATATCCCTTATATAGCATGCGATTCACATACTATTGGTTTAATAGTCAAGTTTCAGCCATACTAACAAATCTCACATGCTCCTTTATGTACTAAATAATGTGTTCGTAAGGAATTTCGGAGTAGCTAAAAGTTGGCTAAAGCTAGTAAAACTGCTAAACTAATGTCAACCAAGATGGTGTAAATAGTTCAGTTATCTCCACGAACAACTTATCTAACTAGCTAATTAGTTCTATGAAGTTGTTGATGCCTCACTTAAAGTTTCGTCATCTATGGAAGGTTCATCTTATTCGGTGCTGGCTGCAAGAATGCTAACGTAAACTTGCTTTAAGGCTATCAAACAAGGTAAATTTTTTAACTTTTAGATAGATTTTGTGTTTTACCAGGTTTTCCTCAGGTAAGTCGTGTTACCCAGGCCAGCATTGCGAGTTTTGAAGTGTAACAATCCCCTTTAACTCTACATTGAAGTGACTCACTGTGACTTTAACAAGCTGCAGGGGCATGATTGATTTAACATGAATCAGTAGTCTGTACTACCTACGTATTTCTTATGTACGTAGTGTCTCTTTAAAAGTACCAAGTTCAGTACTAAACCCTATTCCCATTCTCTGATTGGCTCCTGCACAAGAGCCCTCACACAATGTACTGAGTCTGAGCCAAGGTGTCATCTGTTACTTTACATATCTACATCCAAATGTGAAAATACTGTTATTTCCATCTGACTTAAAATTGAAAATGGTCCCTGACATTTATAACTCAAGATTTCAGTAGTGTGTTTAATTTCATTTTTTGAAAATTTACTACTTTGTAATTAAATTAAATGGCTTAAAACCTCATAAAATACTCCAGAAAGTTATAGTTTGATTCTTCCAATTTTTCATTTTACTAATCAGATGTTTTCAAATTATTTGTGTTACGTTTGGAACTCCTCAAACACCTCATTTTGATTTTATTAGTCTGGTTACTGTGTGACTTCCCCCTTTTTTCCAAAAACTGGTTCTCTTTCATAATTCTCTGCTGACAGTTTGGAGTTATTTCAGCTTTTCTGACATATAGCAGGATAAAAGCGACCACCACATCCGTGCACGGTTCAGTTGGAGTTTGTCCAACGAGGAGATCTTGACCCCTCAATTACAGGATGATGGAGCTGTTTCTTTTGCGTGTTGCTGAATTTCATTAACAATTTTGTATCTACACATGTGAGCTGAACTCTTGAAGCTTGAATTTCTGCAATAAAAGTTTTGTTTGAAGATTTGTTGCCTGATGTTTATATGTTTCTGACAAAGAGTTTCATGCATGTATAGAATCTAAAGCGCCTCCACTTTTAAAGTTTTTCTGAAATAGTTGCTTCCCAATGGAGCTGAGTACATCTTTATTCTGTGATCTTTGGATTCTTCCGCTACCTTCACAACAAGTCTCTCAAAAAACTAGAAACCAGAGAACCAAGGCTATAATCTGATGCCATCTTGAGACAAAACGTTGATCTGCTCCATTGACAATGAAACGGAGACTTATAGACTCAAAGAATGTTTGCTTGACCTTTCTCTGCATCGCCTTGGACACTGAGTCTGTCCAGAAAGTCGGTCTGTCATTCAGCTCCAATGGAGCAGCTCCAGGGTTTGTCTCTGTAATGACAACAACTAAAGAGCCTCGACTCTCCTTTCCAGCTTGAGTGACATGTGATCATGTTTACAAATCCTGCCTTAATTGTGTAAGATCTCAGGAATAATGCCATATTTGCTCTGGTTTTGCAGGATTTCCCTGGTTTGACCTTTTCTTTTCTCCATTTTATTCACACAGCACACGAAGCGCCAGTTTCTGTCCCTCCAGGCTTCTCTGCATCTGTTCCCTATCTGTAGATCTAGTCTGTTTGTGTATGACTTAGAAAGCACTGATAGGCAGAGGGTAAGGCCTGTATTGTGATTAAGCCCAAGTATGAATTCCCTGTTGCCGGCTGAGCGACGTGGCACACAGCCATCTGCCAAAACAAAAGCCGTCAGAGATGCCCCGTCACACTGTGAGCCATTAAGCCCGTCTGCAAAAATTAATTACCTCCATTCAAATAATGTTGATAATTCACAGATATAACACAAAACCGTGCTGCTGATTGCATAATTATTGCATCAAACCACTGCCGTATGTAACATAATCACGGTCTCTCATCAGGCTCAAACCACTGGCGTACATCTGGATCGGCAATGTTTAGAAAGAGACACAGCAAGCTTGCTAACAATATGTGTGAAGCCAGTAGGTTTGTGCAGGGTCTTAACTTGCCTAGAGTCTTGTATTCAAAGGGGACATCAGAGCCTTGTTGTGTTTGCATGGAACAGACCTCCACCCACACCCTACTTTTTTTTTTTTTTTCAAGCGCTGGAACATATTTTGACTGTGTTTAAGCAGTGATGGCTGAGTGCATTTACACTTTGGTAATGGCTTCCTGCCTTTAACTCTCCTGGCTTAGGACAATAGTGAACCATGCGGGTATTTCCCTTTTGCTACTGCCACAAGTCCTGCCCCTGCTACTACTACAGACTCGCAGCTCTTCTCCCTTCCCTCCTTGAGCTTGCCAACCAGAAAAGACAGACCACCCTGTCAGATTATTCACTCTCTCCTCTACTGTATCACTCCTACCATGGATAGTTTGTGGACTGAAAGATGGTATCACTCTTCAGGAATGTCCGCTGTTTTATTCAGTCCCTGCATCATTTGCATTTATCTACCTTGCAGCCTTTTTCTTTACCCGCAAAGATGGTATGCTTGGAAAATGTTCTAACCATGATGCATCCCGAAATGTCAGCCAGCAAGGGTTTTCTTCCAGGCAGCAAGAGGCCTGGGCCAACAGAGGATCTCTATCCTGTCTGTATTTTCAACCTCAGATAGATTCCAAGCTCCTGGGCTGCAAAATTACAAGTTAGTTTGCACGGGAGAGTTTTGGTAGTTTAAAACGTCTCCCAGCAGCTTGTTATTATGACATGCAGGTGCTCAACAGTAAAAGTGATGATATTTTCTCTCTTTAGTAGGGCTGCCCCCTAAAACTTACTGGTTGGAGTCATTACAGGACCTCGAGTCAACTCGTTTTTGGTCAGTCGATTTGCTACGCTTAGCTGTGTCGTACACAGAGAAATGCAGGAGCAGCAGCATGGCAGCATGGCAGCCTGTAAACTTTACAAACTGAGTCTCAAAATGACCACAAACCACAAATCAAACTGTGATGGGAGCTGAGAAAGGTGTTAGAAACGGAGGGCAGCGTGAGACAAGGCAGTGCGACTCCAGTCTGTTGGCTGCCCTGATGCACTCTGCTGTGGTGATCACTGTCAGTGAGGTCGCCTCACCACTTTTGAAGCAGACAGTATTAGAGAACAAACTCCTCTACTGCCTGAAATTTGGCGCCGAACTGTAATAGAGAAGAAACAAATAGTCGAATCTTCACATTGAACAGCCAAATCTGACTCGACTGACAAAATTCTGAGTTCAGAGCAGCCTTCTTAAAGATGAGTCACTGGCCCTCTGCCTGAGTGTCCATCCAGGCCGCTCTAGACAGCAGCTAGCAATGGGGGAAGCTTCAACCTATGCATATAGACACAGGGTGTTAACAACTAATTAAAGAATTTACTGCCTCACTAAAACTCCATTATTGCTGTTCCCTCCCAATTATTGGCTCTATTATCAACTTTTATGGAGTCAGGTGAGCTTCCGGACAAAGTTGTGCTTGTTTTGACTGAGTGGTCAACTCTGTCCCCGTTTTAAAATAACAGGAACAGAACAGCCATGTTGCTCAGAGGCCATAATCTGTCATGTTTTTGTGATAAGCAGAGAAAGTGATTTCCAAAGTGACACACTGCACTGATGGGTAATTTGCATATGTATCTTTTCCTGTTACATTAAATGGAATATGCCTCCGCAGCTGCTTTTCTTCTCTCTGAGGCAGAGAGCCATCTTTGTGTGGTTCCCACATGTGCTTTCCATCTCTCTCTAGGTCTCACCTCTTTGTGTATTAATCAATCTCTGTCTCCCCTCCGTCCACTAGGTGACAGTAACGACACAGCTCTGCCCTCCGGGGGTTGCTGATGGCATGAGGTGTAATCTTTGTTTACATAAGGTGAATTGGCTAAGGACTAGAGGTTATAGACTGGGTGGGTGTGTCAGCAGCAGTGGTGATGCTGGAGTGATGTGGTGACGTGGTGGTGAAGTTAATGATGGTGGTGTCTACAGTGGGAAGTCCACTTACTACCCTTTAACTACTCTTCTTCACATCACTCAGCAGCATATAAAGGCTCACCATAATGACCCATTCATTTTGCTCTGTGAAAGCTCAAAAATGTATCATTGGACATAGAAAATTGTTAAGTTTTGATTGTTTTGTAGCTGCGAAGTTGATGTAACCTCACAGCCCTGACAGATGAACTTCAAGGGCCCTACCTGTCATGTTCCAGATGTGTTCATTTGAACTGACTTTAAACTGTGTGTTATCCAACAATTTTAAGTATATGAAAGTGGATATTTTTTCATATAAGATACATATAGTGATTCATGAGCTGTTGGTGTTGGGTTTGGTCAGATTTTCTTTATATTCATAGATGTTTGAGCGGGAGGAGACGCTGGTACCAGAAGTGTTTTTGTTTTTTTTTCCTTTTAGTATTCACATTTCAAATTTTTCTTTTAACAGTGTACTCAATGTTTCCTAACCAGACCCCCATATAAAAGGCTGTATAGGAAATTTGCGTTTATTGTTAGGCTGCAACCTCTGCTGGCCGTGGTAATTACGACAAGAACAAAGGAAGAGGTCAGGCGACGCAGTAGAGGGTCAAAAGTTAAACACAGGACTTTCACCCAAGAGACCGCTGCTTGTCTGTCACGTGTCAAACCAAAAGTCAATGTTGACCTATTTTAACTTACGTAAATTACAGACATAATTGAACTTGCGTAACTAATGTGCTCATGTTAACCAAGACCATTATCATTTTCTAAACCTAACCAGACAGTTTTGGTGCCTAACCAAAACTAACCAGCTGCAACCTTTTCACAACCACAAGTTTATTATTGTTACTCTGATCTAAAGAAAACTGCAACCATTTCACAACATTTACCGCGTCTGTCTTGTACGCTTGTTGCTGTCCAACGATCATTTGTCGTTTTTTGAGTCACCGGCAAATGACGCATTCTTTTGTCTAGGTGTGAGGAAGTGTTGTACTTAATGTAGACATACAGGACTTTCCAGACCCAAGTTTATGTCATGAGTTTTAATTATTTTAGTGTTGTTTCTGAGAAAACATGTTTTGTCCTTAAAATACTACAGTACCCATAACCCTCAGCTGACGTTGTTATGGAGAGGAAGCCGTACAGAGGCGAGTTGTAGCAAATTTGCCATGTAGTTGCTGAATTCGTTAAAAATTGACCCAGAAATCTTTTTGAAGCTGTAGATTACAAAACGGCATCATCTTTAGCTTCCCTCTGCCATTAGCGGCGCTCATAAGGTGACCAGATGACAGTGGGTGAAATGGGGTGGGCATGGCCTCAAGGGTTTTTCTTGTTATTTTGTTTTTTGTTTTGTTTTGTTTTGTTTTAGATCAGAGAATTTATTACAATCATCGGCCATGGCTCCAGCCATCTAAACTGCAGCATCATTGCATCAAAACAAAGGCAACATTTAAAATAAAACAGCTTAAACTGCATTGTCACCACATGAATTAACTATTAGTGGTAAAAATAAAGATACATTCATTTGGTTCAGTTTTCACTTGACTTTGTCTGATTAGCAGTCTTAGCCCAGATCTGAGATACTGCAGCTTTCAAAGCAGACAGCAGTCACTGTCACAAGAATGGGAATGCTAAACAGTCTTAATATGACTTTAATATGAAACTGTAAAAAACTGAATCATTGCTACTGCTTACTTTAGGGGCATCCACATTAAAACATGGCCTACTTTGAAAGTTTTGTGTTTCAACAGCAGCAGAATAACAATCTATTGTTCCCATACTCAAAAAACAAGATAAACATCCAAAGGTGCAACAGAGCTGAAAAAGCTCAAACAATCAACTGTCCATTTGAGTACACATCTCACTGACAGCATTTAAACAAGCTCTTACCCACAACGAGGAGAGCAAAAATATGTCTCCTCAGTCCAAACAGGATGAGGCAGCTTCAACAAATTTATCAGTAACATCTTGCGGGAGGCTGTAACACACAAACGGCAGAATCACACATTCAGTGAAAAGAAAAGTCCAGTATTTGTTGAGTCCATTCAGTCTCAACAAACAGTAAAACACATGAAAGTCGGAGCTCAACGATGCTAAAAACAATTATTATTGCTCATAAAGTCAACTGTCTGACAATCTGGTGTCAGATTGCTCCTTCTCGATTGCTTCTTCTTCTACGTGGCGGCCACTTGCCTCGCTGCTGCAACTTCAACTATCTTCATCTGCGGGATATTTCCCTCCCCACACCACCCGTACCTTTAGTAACATTTTTCCTTCCTGGAGGGATGTTCACCCAGTCCTGGGACACTGCAGGCTTTATGTCAGATGATGATAATTGTAATTTCCCTCCCCGTTTTAATTAGACATACCATACATAATTCATACCTATGCTCTAAACTCTATATGGCATTACTGTACACAGCTAAAAATAAACTACAACAACCATCATTTATGTAGGCGACAGACTTTAATATTTTAAAAGGCTGTATCCCAGCAAGCCCCGGTGGATAGCTGTGTCCATCTGTGGCAACACCAGTAGAGTGTTTCACAATGATCAGTATTTAATTTAATTTATTTTATTTTAATAGGCTATAACTAATCATGATTCAAGATTAGTCTATTTTCCGGACAAACAGGACATGATTGGAGATTCCAGGAAAACTGCTCGTAATTCAGGATTTTCCCAATTTTTTAGGATGTCTTACTAAATGATTCTTACGGAAATGCACCTTGCGAGTTGTACTTAACGTCACCTTGGATTTTGTCACGTTTACAGACGTGCACCTTTTTATCAACAGAGTTGATAAGTTTCCATGCTGATGATTTAACCAGGAAAGCTTTGTGCCCATTCAGGTGCTCCACCCATGAGTCACGTAACATTGTTTATAGGAAAAATTAATACAAACACACACCTTGCCCAATAGTACTTTGTAAGTCTTGTTTACTCTTCATTTGCCCTCAGGTGTCAGTATGTGACAGAGGACAGTTATTCAGCATGTTCAAACTAGAACAGTGTGGGCTGATAACCGCAAAACAATGTCCGATGATGATGATGATGTGGAATAGATGACTGTTCACAACTGAAGTGAAATAATGTGAGCGTTTTCCATGTAAACGTTGAATCTGTTGCATCAGTTAAAGTAAATCCAGTGTTGGCATAAAATTCCCTGTAATGCAGAAAAAAATTAAGCAATATTTCTGTTACTGTCAGGATGTTAGAGCTCTGTGATTGCAAAATAAATAATAGTAAAGAAGAGTTTGTTGTGTGGGCTATTTGTGTTGTCTCACTGTTTTGGTAACCTGTAGTCCCTCTTTATCAAGGACTCCACTTAGAAAATGGATCTCAAGGGAAATCTCTCTGCTGCACTGATTGATTTTTATGTTGTGGTTCCAATTTTAAAAACACTTCTTTGATTAACATTTTAATAATGTTGCGACAGGACCATTAATTCTCTTTTGTAAAGTTCTGTAATTACTTCCTGGTAATCAAAGCACCGGTGCCAACAGCCAGGAAGTACTTACGTCTGAGGTGTTTCTCTGGATTTGACCTGTAGGCATGTGTAGGTTTGATGAAATGGCGCAGACAGGTGAGTTTTAGGGAAAGTACACAAAGAGGCGGTGGCAAAGGAAATGAAATAATTTATTACTGCAGTGTTGTCAGATTTTATTCCAGTCCTTATGATTTTTATTTTTTTCTTGAGAAAGAATTGCATGGTTTTTCCACAGATAATTTAGCAAATGTTATGATGGGCTTGTAGAGGCAGTAGGATAATTAATTAAATATGTGGTTGGGTGTCTACAGATGAATGAAGAATCACCATAATACTTCTGAAGTGTGTCATTAAGGACTTAGGGTGTGTCATTGATACAAAATATAGGGATTTCAGATCTTCAGTTGTATTTTAATGTTACGTCAGTGTGCACACACACAGACACACACTTTCTCCTTCAGGTGGAGGTTTACAAAAAACTTTGTCTGATTTATGTCCCAGAGAACACTGTCAGCAGCGCAGTCCGCAATTCTAATCCAATCCAACGCTCCCTCTTCCATGTTTTTGCCAACGAAGAATGAAGCTTAACTGTGATAGTAATGAAACGTAAATAACATGGCAATACTACCTTGCCAACTTGGTATAAAAATATTTACTTGCTATGGCAAACCTCACATTCTTTTCCATGGAGATACACGTCTTTACCTGTGTATTGTTACTCAATGAGACTAAGTTACCTGACACCCTGAAAGCTGCCATATCTCTCTTTTGGTCAGCTAACTCAGCTGTTGGTGTCGTTGCATTGGCAATGCCCGTCCGTGAGTTTAGGGGTGTAGCCTCAAAAGTAACGCTGATGAGAGAGTTGCATCTGTTTAACATCAACAGTTTTTCTCTAAACTCAACCATGTTCTGTGAGCGCCTGAACATAATTTAAAAAAATCCTCAATCATGCTTTACTTGCTACAAGGGGTTATCGGAGCGAAAACTAATTAAAATAGGTTGCCAGTAAACATTTTGCAGGTATGTTTTGCATTTTCTCACTTTGGCAGCTTGTAACCACAGTCATTTCCTTACTATGATATAGAAAAACATAGTACGGAAATGAAATGTTTTTCTTAATGTATTTGCTGTAGCAAAGTAGTTGCATATAGTAATTTTGAGGAGGCAGTGTTGACAAAGAGGGGACTTTCTATTTGACGATGTTTGATTGAGTTTTAGAGAACATTTTTCGGAAAGTTTGACAATTAGCCAGCTGGTCAGAAGTTCATGAATAAAAAAGCTCATTAAAATATCAGCTTCAAATGCAGTTGGGTGCTTGTCTTGTACAGCAACCCACTTGCTTCACTGTTGTAGGACTGCTACACTACGCACATGTTCAGTCGACTATCCTGAGCTCTTTCACTACATGCAAAACTTGAAGGACATCCTGCAGGAAGAGATTGTGTACATCATATAAAGAGGCATATAATAAGGTTTTGACATTGTAGCACTGCCCCTCCACAGAGACCTGAAATCAGAAGCTATCCTGGTCTGTAAACCCACTGAGAACAACCTGCTGTTGCACTCTGGCTCTGCTGCTGTGCTCAAAATCAGGCCTCCGAGGACATGCTCTGCATCCCAGAGTGCATACCTGCCGCAGCTGTTTTGACAGAGGCCTGTGCTAAGCTGTGCCAGCGACTGGGGATGCTGCTGTGCCCTTCTGTAGAGAAACCCACATCATCAAGACAATCCTCCTCTCTTCATGTAGAATAACCAGAAATTGCCCACATGATTCACTGTTGCTTTGCTGCCAATCCACGCGACAAGCTAGCCATTGAGAATATTCACGGCCAGCAATGGATGCAGTGTCTCAAACAATTCCTCATCATCAGCTGCTATAGTTCTATTACAGATTACTGCTCACTGAAAAAGAACATTTAAGATCAAAACTTCTGAAGCTTGTGTGTCGAATTTAATTTTTGTGAACATGCGTGCCTGTTTTATGATTTTACAATGCAAGCCCTTATATAACGCAGCTGTAGATTTTGCCGTTAACCCCTGCAGAGTGTTTGATTTCATGATCACTCTTGGAATATCTTTTGGCGTATCGAATAACACCAGAATACAGATGAGACCTGTTAACAACTCTCCAGTTGGTTCCCTTGGAATAATGTGTGCTTCCCCGTAGCAAAAGCCACACCTGCTATGGGTGTTTTAGTCCCTGGCTCCATTTGTCTTTCAGAGTTAGACGTCTTTCCCTTGTTTTTCTTCCTTGGTCATTACACAGTCGCCTCTTTGGCTCTTAACCCTCCTTCAGTTCCTCCCCCTTCTCTCCATTGTTCCACCGCTCCCTCTTTCTCACCCTGCTACTTATTTAACCTTGGAGGAGCTTCCTCACTTTGGCCTGTAACAGGGGTCATCATCCCTCTGCCTGTGTTTCAACTGGCAGGCTATCACTCAGTGCCACTGCAGGGGGGAAAAAAGACAACTACTTATACCCCACACTAGCACAATAGTCCCCACCAGCCACACAAAGAGGTACTAAAAGTTGGATCACAACAGTGAACTTTAAATAGAGCACACTCCTTTTTAAAATGACTGGAACAGGGTTATGCTACCAAGCAATATTGTACTTGAACAGGCACTCTAAATGCCCTGTATGACTGGCTCAGTTGTGCCATACACTGGAGTCAAGTACCAGCTGACTTATTACCCACATGTGTACATAAACCCTGCAGGTTTGAAGTAGCCTTATCGATGTCCCTAACATAGGTTCCTATGTACTATGTACTATTTCTGTGATGCAGAGAAAGTGTACGGAAATGCAGAATTTGATAATATAAATAGAATTAGCTGTGAAACTCAGAACATCAGTTCATAGTATTTCTGATGAGCTTAAATTGTAAAACATGAAATTTAGAAAAATTGAAGGGAGAATCACAGAATTTGTGAAGAAATCAAACTGATTTCATGGGACCTTACAAATATTTTTTTGGTTTCAATACTTCTCTCTACCTAATGCAGGTTAATGTA
>JAQQZW010000007.1:5226552-5237052 GCA_029814745.1 Zanclus cornutus | reverse complement strand
GGTTAGACCATCCACCATGAATAAAAATCAACATAACAAGGATAGCTGCTGGGTCAAATGTTAAGCACTTGTGTATCCTGTAACTGTAAGTTCGTGTTGTCCCGTGTTTGTCTTCTCTGGGAGCGTTTCAGATGGCGTTGATATAAGCGTATCACCTTCCTTCAGTTCACCACTTCACCCTTCTCCTCGCCCCCCCCCCCCATCGGAGCACTGTGTTGTTTGAGAACCTGTCAGCTGTAGAGGCTGTGTTAGCCAACAGCGCGTCAGTCTTTTCTCTCTCGGTGGCGGGGGAGTCTACGCCTGAGCGTGGCTTCAGCGCAAGCTAAAAACAACAAGCTCAAGAAATGCAAATGTGGCTGCAGGAACAGAGGGAGGGGGAACCGCACACATTCTCTCCCATTGCCAGTCTCTCTCTTGCACAAATATGCACACTCACACACACATGCAAACACTGATACACACACACACCTGTTGCACAGCCTTCGGAGGTAGTGGCTGCACTGTAAGATACTCATCTTAACCTCATCTGGTAGTAGCTTACACTGAGCCACGTTGGCATTTGACAGTCATCATTAATGTGGGAGTTTCTCTCCGCCAAAATGGAACGGCTCCTGGTTTTGTGCCCGGGGGCCTGTGGTGATAGACTAACAACTGCGGCCTGCAGACTGATGGAATTGTAAGCGCTTAACCTGTCCTTTCTGTAATGGAGTGCTGAATGCGTATGTTTGTTTCAGACTTGACAGCTTGTAACATGTGCAGCGTGTATTGCTGGTAGCTGAGCAACAGAGCCACCCTTCACCTGAATTCCCCGCACACCGCACTGATCATAAATCTTCAGCTGCAAAGTCCCCTTCTCCTCATTTTCTTTACATCTTGTCGATGTATGTTCCTCATCCTCACCTGTAACATTTCAATTCCAGTGGCTCCTCTTTGACAAGCCTGCAATTTGGGCATGGCTTTACCTGTCTTCCCCTAATGCAGACGCGTTTAATGATTAAAACAGATAAAAATGTCCAGGATTTACACTACATGTGGGGGGAAGAAAAGCAGTGATTCATGTCAGTGTGAGCGAACAAGGGAGCCAAATGCGTACATACCAAAGACGCAGAGCCAGACGTGATTTTCCAAGTACATTTGATTTTTTTTTTCTTTTCTATTTTAGAGGTTTTACTCACCTGTCTGCTCCGCGTTGCTGTTTTAAGGCATTAACAAAACATTCTGGCTGTTGTCAGCTTGGTTTAAGAAATGTTCACTGAGCATGAACACGCATTCTGAACACTGTATTCACCCGGTGTTGCATACTCTGCTCTGTGTTACTCCGCAAATGGCTGTCTTGTTTCTGATTGCATGTGGAGAAGTAAAGATAACCATATGACACTGAAGTCAGACTCGACATTATTAATTATAAACACGTGTCTGCCCCTATTTTTAAAACTATGCCTTTTAGACCCTCGTCTCCACAAAGCTGACCAACTACAAGAGCAGGGATTATTATTTCGTGAAGCCAGGCAATTCCTCTTGTCTAGAAAACACGATGTTCCTATTTTTTCTTAAATACTGGTGTCAATTAAGACGACCACATTTTAATTTTGTTGTATGAGTCAGAGGAGACTAAGACTGTGTTCACTTCATGTAGCTTAGTTAAAAGGAAAAGTTGTTTTTCCTTGTTGTTTGTAGGCTGAGGTAAAAAAAAATAAATAAATAAAGTAGAATAAAACAAAACAGAGCATGTAAAGACTTTTCATGCCACTCAGAGTTAACCATCATTTACTGTAAGTGATGGATGGTGCAGGGTAATGGGGTGGCCGTGAGGGCTGGCTGGTACAGCGGGTGTATGATCATCACGTCCCTCTGATGTGGTTCACGTACGGTCAAAGAAACACTACGATCCCTGAGCAACGGTCCGTGACCACTGGATGCGGGGAAGAGTGCTTTCCAAGTCAAATCAGCCCCTGCGTGGGGAGGACTGTTGACAGTGTCACACGGAGGGACTGTTTATGCTGTAACAGAGGAGGAATGGAAACACGGGGCCGTAGCCCAACAACCCTGTGAGCTCTCAGCAGCAGGTAAAGCTATGTAAAAGAGCAGGTGAGAGATTTTATAAAGATATTAATCTACAACTTCATGTCCACGCTAGAGCCCAGTTTGTTTAAACCTCTTGTTCCCACTGCAGGGCTAGACGGGGCTTGCCATACGCGCTCATAATTTATTACACTACACGCTTCCCCCTCAAAACTTTCAGAAAGTATTTTTGCATCATTTTGCAAACATGTCATTTGTCAACTGGGCTGTGCTTTTCTTTTGTAATGAACATGTTGAGTTGGCCCTGACAAGCCCTATTTGGCCCTTTTTGTGGCTGCTGACGGTTCGCGTTTGGGTCAGATGTCTGATGACCTTGGAGACCGCAGGCCAATGAGCCTATTTGTGGCTCCTTGAATGCACGTGGACTCCACCTCACCCCCGGGAGTCCCCGGCACACACATCTCAAATTTGAACGCAACAGTGACGTTGTAATTTACTGTGTCTGACGCACGCTTAAATCCAGCTGAAAAATTCTTTCTGGCTTATAACTGCTTAAAATTACTGGAATTTATAATGCAAGACATTTAATTTAACTCACTGTTATTTACAAAGGATAGTAGGGCTCTTAAACTCGTACAATTCCCATATGAGATACTGTATCTGAAGGCAGCCTTTTTCTATAAGAATAAACTGAAAAAAGTCTCTATTTCTATATTTTTTGTAAAACTACTTTATTTTCTATTTTTATCATGTTACTTTCAACTTAAACTTTGTACTTAATGTTAAATTTATTTGTGGAAATTGTGCAAAATATCATTTTATATATATATTCATTTTTCATTGAGTTAATATTCAAATCTTCAGACATGTTTATGATCCTGGCCATGTTTTCGTAATGAGGCGAGGTTTTTCTAATGACCAAAAGAATTGTTTTATGTGGTGACAAACACTGTGTGTTCTCAAAGCATTTCTGATGAGCTTTCCTAGTGAGCCGTGACGCTTGGTGATAGAAAATACAGGCCTTGTAGGAGCCTTTGTTTTTTTTTATGGAAAGCAGTTTCCTGCCTATGTAAAACAGGCCAGGAGGGGACAACACCTTGAATTAAGCATTGCTACACTAACATTAAGTCTGAAGGAAGATAAATAGTTTTAACTGAGATTGTGTATACTGGTGTATGTTATTGTCAAAATAAAAACTGCTGAGAATTCCCAAAACAACCGGTAAACTCCAATAACAGCCAAACAATTTAATAAGATACATTCAATTTCATTGTGCAACATTTGTCAATTGTTAATGCTCTAGACTCCAACTTAAGACCAATGCCAATTTTGTCTAAACGTGCGTGGAGGTTCCCATGCTGTCTGTAAGGATAATTGCACTTCATTCAACGTACCTTAATCTAATAAATAAACTTCTCTGTGGAGCTCTTGCACGGGCTACATGTTTAGAGAAGTGGGGGAAACAATGCTCCATAAGACAGTTGCTTTTATCAAAACATAAACGACAACACAAAAAAGCGTACAAACATATAAAAACAATAGCAATTGATAAGCACCCTGAAACACTAATGCAAAGTTTTTTTTCCCTCATCTCTGATTGCTTACTCATGAAGTTATACATTACCCCATTTTGCCCAAAGACATTTGCAGAAGTGTGCAGTAAAGAATCTGAGAGGAATTGTGTTGATGGATATGTAGCAGTCAAACATCAGTCCTTCAGTACACCTGTCCTGCAAGTTCTTTCAGACAACAAGTTTGTAGTAAAAATTGACAGACTGTTTATTCCCCGTGTGTCTTTGGTCTGAATACGTGTAGCAGGGAGGAGGAGGGGGAGGGGGTCACATGCAGAACACCACAAATATGGGTCCTGGGGGCCGAGTCCTTCATAGTAAGGAGGCAATGGGAATGAAATGCAGCCACAGGGGACAGACTTGGTGTCTCCTGTCCTCGCCGTCTCTCACTCCTTCCTCCCCCCTCGATCAGTCTGCGGAGCTGACTTTACAGCGCCGAGGCGGTGACTGGGTGGATGGCGTCACGGTTGGCTGTCATGCTCTTGAAGGCCAGAGGGGTGGCGATGTCACAGCTGTGGGGAGATAGAGCACTGCCACTGGCCGGCTGCCACGTGGGTCCGGTCACATAGGCCGAGGTGGTGGCGCTGTACCCCATGTAGGGTGACACTTGGGTGGGAGGGTGGTAGGGAGGGATGCTGGGTGCTGTGACATAGCTGTTCACTGTGGGCAATCCATTCGGCGTCTGGAAACAAAGGAGAGAAAAAAGGAGAATATCAGCAGGTGAAAGTCTGGGTGAAAGGTCTGAAAGGTCACTGGATGGTGTAGAAATCATGGTCACCGATTTTCATTTTGTCTTTTTTCTTCCAGAATTTAAAAAAGGAAAAATTACTTGCTACAGAAACATTCCTAAATCTAGTCACTCGAGAAGGGATTTAGAAGCAAAACCTCCTTTTATAGCTACATTATTTAGTGACGTGACCCCAGCCCAGGTAGACACACACAAGCAGCTGAGTTATAATGTGAAAAAGCTGAGGCAAGCTGTAGAAAATGAAAGAAAGTGAAAGGAAAAGTGATGTTGGTTGAATTATAAACAGCAGAAACTTAAATTCTAACCCCACAGCCACCACATAAAAAACCCATTTTCCCAATTTTGATGAAAGTATGAATGATCAATTATGCGCTCTCATGCCCCTGGAACATATTAAACATGTATTAAAACCATACATGCATGATTGCCCGTCTATGTCTAAGGGACTTGTTTTCTGCCCAAAAAATGGACGTTTCTCCCGGTGGCGTTGATATACCACGTCAGACGATGGGAGACGGGGAGGTTGGGGGCGCCACAAAACAGATGTCATGAGAGATTGAGAGTGAAAGGGCAGGAAGAGGGGAAATATGATAGAGAATGAGGCGTGCATAGGGTTCGTAGGATGAATGGGCTTTGCTTTTCTGGCACAGCGACAGGACTTAACTTGAGGAATTCACCAAAGCATTTCAACAGGGAGGCTGAATTTCTGTTCCTGGGTGGTCCGCGACTACTGAGAATTATTTCTAAAATTGGGATATTTTCTTTTTCTTTAACCTCTTTCCATTGATTTGCTTAACTGGCAGAGTCACCGGCTATTTCTTTAAAATAGATATGAAAAATTATACTCCAAACTGACATTTGTGGTGATTATAAAGCATAACCATGGAGTGAAAACTGGTTTTGTGTGTGTACGCACGCGGTTGTGGGTGTCTGTGGGTCTGCGTTGGGTGACTGTGGGAGCCTGGGTGGGTGTCTGTGGGTGTCTGTCGGTGTTTGTGGGTGTCTGTGTGTCTTCCCTTGGCCCGGTGATGCTGACACTTATGTCACAAATGGCTTTGCGTGCTTTGAGCTGTGTTTTAAAATAAGTTTTTTTTTTACATTTAAATCAAGTAGCCTCTTCAAACATTAACACATCTTCTGCCAATGAAAAGCACCATGTGTAACACACACAACTACAGTACATATATAGACATAAAGAAAGTACATAATGTGTATTGCATACTTAGGCCTACTATCATAAAGTACATATACAAAATAACAGCTAACTCCTCAGAGTATAATGCAATGCACTACCAGAATACCACTAACTACCGCCAAATAATTTACCACAGACATGTGGCATAAAGTCAACAAAATATTGCACTGCTTTTGTGTCAGATTGAATCATTTGTTTAGGTGTATCTGTTATTTTGTCCACTCCATTTGTATCAATGACAATGGACTAAAAACAATATTATTAACTTTTGTGTGCATATGAATATATTCATGAGGGTCATAAGGTCATGTTTTGGAACGAGGTTGACTTTTTAATTAGTTTTTGAAAATGTTTGAATTGGTGATGTTTGAATCACATTTTCATAGAAGTGAAGCAGTGAGAGAATAAAGAAACGCAGCAGGTTGATCAACAAGTGAATAGACTCATGTTTTTTTGTGGTTTGTGCTTCTTTGCTCTTAAATTTTTACGGTACAGGTTGAGAAACTATAAAACTAAAACTTAGCATACTGTCGCCTTCGGTGGTCTCTGTTGGAAACAGCAGAAAGCAGAAAGCTTATGTTGGAGGCTGACCGGGTAACGCCTCCATCCCTCAAGGCAGCTGCCTGACTCAGATATCTTGACAGAGCTGATGGGACTTGACATGGTGGAATGATTTCAATCCAGAGAGCAGCGTCAAAGCGAGGAACACCCACTCTGCAGCTACGTCTGGGAGCCAAAATTTCTCCAGAACCACTGACTATAAATATATATACATACGTATGTGTTTGTGTGTGTGTTAAAGAGTTTAAAATTATGTAAAAATCCTGTTTGTTTTTTTGTTACCTGTTGTTTTAACAAACTAAGCATCAGAGTCTGACCCACAATCCTGTATTTCAACACCATGGTGACAGAGAACGTGAGGTCACCATCTCCATGGTAACAGCAGGATTTGGGCTGCAGACACTAAATGGCATTTTGATTCTGTTTCACAAACAGACTTATACCTGCGGACAGGGTGTTAAAAAAAATATTGGCTGCAAGGTGTAAAAAATTGAGCAAAAACTGGCACCCTTAACCAGTTTCACTATGTTCACTTGACCCTGAAGAAACATTAACTGAGTTTTTTTGCCTCTAATGTCCTAAATTTGCCCTTTAACTTCTGTCAGGTGATTAATTAATTTTCTCTACTAATTAATTTGTGTCAAGGTGAAAAATTTCAACCCAGCTTGCTTGCTGGTTAGCATGACGACAGTTACAGCTCGCAGGAAATTACTTAGGACAGAGTGTTCTTATTAACAGCAGCACGACCTTAATGAGCCCCTCACATCGTTAACAGCTGAGTCTTTAATATGTAGGCAGACAGTGGTCATGGTAACAACAGAGCAAACGGAGGAAAAAGTTTAAAGGAAGAGAATTTAAAAAAAGGTATAGAAGTTTTTACATGCTGTTACACAACTCATCATTTCCTGCGAACTTGCTGATTAACCCATCTTAATTTCTATAAGTACTTCACAATAAAAGCTTCCCATCGGTTCACTAGTGCAAAGCTTTTTATGTAAGGTAGCGGCAGCAGAGACAGAGTCGACTGCAGGTGTGCAAGTGAACTAAAGGTGTGAAGATGGACTACAAGTGTGCTTGCTCTATGACAATGAAATTGTAGGAAATTCAAATAAAAATAGGATTAGTCTACATTTTATTTTTTCATATCATATCATATTGTATCAGATTAGATCAGACTACATTAGGGAGTCCTTCTGTTAAGACATCCTAAACCGTAAACACACTTTGAGTGAACCATTACTATGCAACCATAAGAAAACAGGTGCTGTTTAGTTTTCTACCTGCAACTTCGCTGCTCTCCTGCAGGTGGCCATAATCTGCAAACTCGTGCCTCTATCAGCAAAAGAAGAAGAAGAAGAAGAAGTAGAAGAAGAAGAAGAAGAAGAAGAAGAAGGAGGAGGAGGAGGAGGAGGAGGAGGAGGATCTCGGCGACACTGTTTTGTTTGGGGCGGAAAGAGTAGCAGCAGAAGTCCGTTATTAGCAGGGTGTGTTTGTGTTAGTTTGAGGAAAGTGTCGGAGGAAAGTGAATGTGATTGTTAAAACTAATCTGAGGTAAGACTGACTGTTTTACTCTCTGTTGCACTGTTACGCTTAACTTCTCTGGTTACACACACACACACACACACACACACACCTTACACACACACACACACACACACCTTACACTGTTAGTTTACGGTTAGCGTTAGCATTAGCCGTTTCCTGTTATCTCTATAAAAGCAGAAACTCCTCGGGAATACGGTTAAAAGAAATACACGTATGGGAGTTTTTCTTGTACAGTACTAAATCACCCGAGAGTTGGTGTACTCGTCAGTACTTTATAAAACAAAAACGGAAAACATTCGGTCAAAACTACAGAAAAGTGGCTAAGTGACGTAAACTTACATCCAGAAGTACAGTCAGATTAGCTTCAGCTAAAATAACGCAAATGAATGACTGTGTGCTAACAGTCAGTGTTGTAAGAATCTGCTAACATTATCAGGATCACTTTCAGCGTTAAATCATACACTGTTATTAATGACAGATTAGTGAAGTCAAATAAAATTAATACAGAGTGATAATCGCTCAGATGTATTCAGAAGTGTGTGATGCCGAATGTGTCAGTATTTATAAAAATATTACCGTATATATGTAGAGAATGTGATGGTACCTGAGTAATGCATAGAAAGAACAGCCATGGAGTAAAGGACCGCATATACATATGTGTGTGTGTATGTATGTACGTATGTATATATGTATGTATATGTATATGTATATATGTATGTATATATCAGTGTTGTGTTTACAACTTTTTCAACTGCACCCAAGTGAGCAAAAAAAAAAAAAGTAAATGCATTATTAAATTCTTGGTTGTAATTGTTTCTGTGGTTGGCTGGCTTGTTCCTCTCCAGAATTCCTGGTCAGCCACCTTTGGACGATCAATACAGAAGTGTATCTTTCAGCATCTTCCTGAAAACACTGCAGTCACTCAAACCTCCGAACACTGATGAGCTCTTTTACTGCATGGTACGGATAATGTGTGTGTTGGTGTGTTGTAATAAAAAATTTAAACTGAGAAAAACTACTTTACTCCTAGTTGATCAGTGTCTCCCCTTGTGTCCTCTGTGCAGGTGATCCAGGCAGCACTAAAAGGACTTCAGTGTTGTCTCTCAGGTGGAAAGTGGAAATTTGGTGGAGGGGATGAGCTTGGGTCTACACTGGCCTCACTTAAGGTACAAAATGGTTACACATTTGCAGATTTTTCTATTTTTCATCCTGCAAAGACACTACATGACAGTTTATATTTTGCATGTTTTCTGCAGAGGCTTATGTTTCAGGGAACTCCAGGTGTTAGTGTCGAGTGGCCAGCTGTGCTTTACCCAGCACCTCTTCCTCAGTATGAGGGTCTCTGTGCACCAAAACCCGCTGAAACACCAAAACCCTCTGAAACACCAAAGGATGCCGCTGTGCAAGGCAAAACCTCAGGGGTAAGACAAGTCTTTATTTTGATAACTGGTATAAGTTGTATAAAGGATTAGTTTAAAACCTCCCACAAAACACAAATTTTTGCTTAAAATGTTTTTAATGTCTCTCCTCAGAATAAAAAGAGGAAATCCAGAGGGAAGGGAAAGAAGACAAGCAATGAGGAGAGCAGAGGAGATGATGGAGAGGAAGACGAAAGAGAGGCAGTGCCTGTACTTCAGAAAGGAGGGGGAAGAGAGGGAGGCAAAGAGGCAGGGGAGTCTGTGTCTGCAAGCTCAGCCCCGTCTCTTTACCCCTCCTGGAAAAGAACCAGTTCTGACTCAGAGTTTTCTGACCCAGAAGGCAATGCACAAAGCAAATTAAGGTATAGAAAGACACTGCCCGTGTCCATCCATGTCACTGCTATCTCCTTTTCCTATGCATGCATTACATTACTAAAGCCATAGACTGAATAAAACATAGACTTGAGACTCAGCACAGAAGTCAAACAGCGTCCACAAGTAAGCCTCTGTCTCAGGGCAGTCTCACTGGTTCTGTGGCTCAGCTGACAAGCCATGGCTTGAGAGCTACTCTCCCTCCAGGCCACGCATAAATGTCTTTCTATATGGCTACAGTTGTGACACATCCTGATAGAATTTTTTTTCTTTGTTTTTTCTTTTTGTTTTCACAGGCAGGTGCAAAGGCCTATAAAAAGGGTAGTAAATATCCCTGGTCCCTCAATAATATTAGTAGTGTCAGCAACACCAGGTTGGGAGGCAGCAGAGAGATGCAGCATATCATCCATTTCCTGTATCGGAAATAAGCACCAAAGGATCAAGGGAGACAGTAGGCTAATGCATCGAAGTTACAGTACTTGGTGTCAGGAAGAAACATTGCACAGCCGGGCACTTTTAATCACAACACAAATGGCAAATCCAACAGTGACGTGACATATCTGTTTCTTTAGGCTAAATCTGATCGGTTACAAAACAACTTTTACATCCTTAGTCACACAATAGAACCATCTGGTAGAATTTGAAAATCAATACCGTGAGGATAAAGACAAGAGAGACCAATCAATTTTACTGGATGTATATTGTAACAATGACAGCTTGGACATGACAGAATCATGAAACTCACCAACAGGCTTTTGTGTTTCAAGGCTCTTTCCTTTGTATGTATCAAACAGGTTGAGAGACGCATACTTGGTTTTGCCTTCCTTCCCCTTTGCAGTTTGCCCAGAGCGCTCTGACATTGCGCTGTCCGCTCATTGAGTATGGTGAGCCCTGAGACTGTGGGAGAGTGGGGGAGGCAAGGGAGCGAGAGAAATTTGACACCAGGTATACATAAAAAGTGAGAGTGAAAGTGTTAATTGCACAAGCATGCATTTAAAACAACTAGCAAAACAGAAACCATCTCACAAATCAAAACATTCTGAAAATTTGTGCTGCAGCTCTACAGTA
>JAQQZW010000007.1:5038024-5049761 GCA_029814745.1 Zanclus cornutus | reverse complement strand
CTTTATTGATCCCAAGCTGGGAAATTACTTGCATAAGTAACAAAAAGCTGACTTTTCAGCTTAGATTCAAGGTTCTCACATGACAGTGCCACTACAAACATATGATGATCTACTAGAATATGATGCACTGCTGTATGGATTAAAACTACCAAACAGTTTGTAAAGTAATTAAAATTAACAAAACTTTAACATCTACAGCAGCAAAGTGCGACAAACACATTAAAGAAGCTGTAATATTAATCCAAAAACATCATATATACATTGATGGTCACCATTTTACTGCAGAATGAGTACTTTTACTTTTAATACTTTAGTACATTTAAGTACATTTTACTGATACTTACATACTTTAACTTCCCCCACTGGTGTGTTGTACACTGCTTATGAATCGACTTTCCATCTCTAAGACTAAGATGATGTTATTTCTTCTTTGAGGGGTCACATAACCTCACTTTAAAGTACTGATGAAATGTCTTGTTTTCTGCTTGCAGTGAAAGCCATTGGAAGCTGACAGTTTTCTCAATGAAAGCAATGCTGGCAACAATGTGTGGAGGGAAAATTGTGGACAAACTACGCTGTAAGTACATTTCTGAGCACCTTACAAATACCAGGGCGGGAGATGTATATGTGATTGAGCTGTATTTTTGAATTAGTTCTAATAATTTCAGCCTGATTTTTTGAAATCTGATGGTTACCTGCACTTGCCAGAGTTACCTGGGACAGTAACAACTACCATTGTGTAATTGCTCAAGTTAAACACACAGGGGCACTGTTGGAGCATGTATTCAGAATTAATTTGCCTAAACAGTGCATATTTTAACTGTGTTGAGTATGCAGAGTGTGGATCAATAATGATATACATTAACAGAAAAGTCAAAAGCCTGTTTGCCTGTTGTTTGCTAGAAACAGTAAGTCTGATATTTGCGCTCTCTCAGATATTTTCTCACAGATCTCCGACTCAAGTGGAGTCATGATGTTTGCAAAGTTCGATCAGTTTCTCCGGGAGGTGCTGAAGCTCCCCACCGCCGTGTTCGAGGGTCCTTCGTTTGGCTACACGGAGCATTCAGTGCGGACGTGCTTCCCTCAGCAGGTAGGAGGAGGATATTCGAAACTTCTGCTCCTTCCTCCCTCTTCTTCTCTGTCTTTTCCTTTCTCTTCACCTTCTTCTTTTTCACCTCTAACCATTTACATATCTTGTTTAATACATGTATGTGTGTGTTTGTATCTAGAAGAAGATCATGTTGAACACGTTTTTGGATGTGTTGATGGCAGATCCTCCCCCTCAATGCCTGGTATGGCTACCGCTCATGCACCGACTTGCTAATGTTGAAAATTGTAAGACCTGGACCTCAACTCTTCTATCTATACTGTACATACTTATTGGAAATTCAACATTTAAACATAAAAGTACCTTACTTAGTTTTTCTAAGTTTTGAAACTGATACTGTCCAATGATACTGCCATAAAATTAGTTTTTCCCTTAAAACTATGTTTTCAAACTGGGATTGTACTGGAGATCGGTGCGAGGTTGTTCATTCACATCCTGCTTAATTTAATGTAAAAAGAAAGTAAAGTATTGGTCCTGCACTAAAATATCTCCTGTCACTGATATATTTTATGTTGCATTATTTGAGTTTTAACACTGATGCATTAATAAACAACAGGAAGTAGTATTTTATTGTTGTAGCTGATCAAGGTGGAAATAGTTGCTCCTCTACAGCTGCTCCTAGTTAAGGTACAGTTAATTGTTTAGTCCAAACAATAAAATAACTAAGTTCTCTTGCCCACATTTGGGTTCATTTTTTTTACTTTTTCCCTAATCATTATTTAAATGAAACCATGTGAGAGGTTTAAAGAGGAAATATCTCTTTGGTAGATCTGTACTTGTTAACAACTCATAGGCAACATGACCAGGGGCCCTAACTTGTTTTTTTATGAGGATTCACAAGCCTAAAAGTTAAGGGACCTCTGGTTTAAGTTTATCATGTGTTTTATGCTAAATCTTAGTCTGCAAAGTAACTTGTGAATATATTTGTTAAATAAATGTATAGCAGTAAAAAGTATTTTATTTCCCTCCCAAATAAATACTGGAATACGAGTAACATAAAATGGAAATATTCAGGCGAAGTATAAGTACCTTAAATTTGTACTTAAGTTCAGTTCTTGAGTAAATGTAGTTAGTAACTTTACACCACTGGCTATCAGACAAGAAATGTAGGGAACCGCTGTCTTGTAACCGTCTGTACGCAGAGGTTTTTGTGAGCGACCCTGAGTGAAGATGTCTGACAGAAAATCCTTTCTCTGCTGTCGCTCAGTCTTCCATCCTGTGGAATGTTCATACTGCCGGAGCGAGAGCATGATGGGTTTCCGGTATCGGTGCCAACAGTGCCATGGCTACCAGCTCTGTCAGAGCTGCTTCTGGCGTGGCCATGCCAATGGTCCCCATAGCAACCAGCACCAGATGAAGGAGCATTCATCTTGGGTAAGGCAAAGCCCTGATCACCCATAATTCTACATTGTGTTGTCCCCTTTTCTAAACAATTCCAAAGTCAATATCTCTGTGAGAGCGTGGAATGATTTTACAGCATAGCAGACTACTCAGCCGTCTCCCTACATTTCCTGTCCTCTCAAAGCCTTCCAAGAGGGATTTTATGGGGTTTTACTCATTTTGGAAAATTAAATTGTATTGATTGAATTTGCCGCATTGCTGCATTCCCCCCAAAGCTCAATCATTATGTCATAAATCGAAACAAGGGAAGTCACAGGCGCTAGATCCCAAATCCAATTCCCATCCCGCTGTTATCACACACAAAAGAATGACTGTTCATGAAGCCTCAGGACTTGAATAACATGCCTGAGTGCCTGTAACACAAAACACTGTTTGTAATATGAAAAAACATTTATGACATTCATCACGGAGGCTACGTGGATGAATTTGTTCTGGATGTTTTCCTACTTCTGTGACAAATTGGTGTCAATTGTAAATGTCCATAAAACACATCTGCGACGTTGTTGGACACAGTTCATTTGGTTTGCAGCGCTCAAAACCACCAGTAGCGCTTCGTTTCGGCATTTGGCAGCATTTTTCCATCGCTATTCTAATTAGTTGGCAGTGTAACTGGACATTCCCCTCACTGTGACAGAAAAAAAATGGCTGCTCGATGCAGGAGCAAGACCAGTGCTGTAGCTCTTGCTTAGTGCGCAAGGCGATTTTATTCCTATAACACATTTCATCACACATAAACTCAATGTGATTTTAAATTAAACAGTTGTGATTGGGCTCAGGTCTTCAGGCAGTTTGGATCAAAGAACAGGATCAAAGTGATTATCATCTTGGAAACTCACACAAAAGGATGAAAAATGTCAGTGTGTCTGGTGCTCTTTTGTTTTCCCACAGATTCCTCCATATTTTGCTCTTATTAGATGTGTTAAGTACAATTGTGTGATGCTACACCTCTCAGTAAAGATTTCAGTGTTTTAACATCTCAAAGTACCACTCAATCAGACATGACTTATTCCTCCTATTTTAGCCACAGCTCATGTGTAGCAGCACACAGTCATCCTCAAAATGATCATGCAGTTGAATCAAAAAATGTCTTAAACTGTTTCAACAGAAACTGAATGTGCTAACCTTCATGAGGGGAGGATTCATGGCCGGACTGTTGTAGTAGACTGCATTAGTATTGGCCAGGTGTTGGTTAAAATTTGATGAGTAGCCACCAGTTTTAATCTATTACAGCACCTGTATCTTTGATAGCTTAATTTATGCTGCTGAGTCGGCTTTTTTCACGATACCAGATGTTCATTAACTTCATAACGATAGTTCTTCTGAAAAACACACGTTTAAACCTGTAAAACCCCAAACAAGACTATACTTTCTTTGATTATTTTATTTTTTCACCGTTTCTTTCCTAAATAATGGTGCATTGAGGAACTGCTATTGTCATGGTGCTGTTACAGTCCTGTCTGGTTTTATTGTTTTTGGGGGTTTGTTGCCTGTTTGCACTGTTTCCCTCTTCTGTTCCTGTGTCCTCCCCAGCCTGCTTTTCCCTCCACACTTTTCCTGCACGCCTGCCCAGCATCAGCCTAGTTAGCACCGCCTTGTTCAAGTGTTTTCCCCAGCCTATCAGCCCCTTCCCTGTTCTTATGTTTCATCGCCTCATTCCCCTCAGCTGAGCTTGTCCATCCCTCTCTCCACCTGCACCTCTTCCCCTTATCAGTTTAGTTTGTGTTAGAGGCCTCGGCAGAGTCCACACATACATGGGTGTTTTTTTAAAACAGCATTTTTCCTACATTCATTTCCAAAAAATTCCCGTCCACACAAGCAGTGTTTCAAATAAATCTCCACCCAAATGAAATCTGAAAAACACAATGTAAGCGCTGTCATGAGCATGCCAAACCAACAGGCAGTGATATTACCCTGACCCTTAACCTGACTAGCCAGTCGGAAGCCAGAAAAAAAGCTGTTAGGTAGGCTACCTGCAACTAGAGGTTTGACAGGTTTTGCACCAACACCTGCAGATTTCCCAGCAGCGATTGTATGGTGGGAGTAATGGATACTGTAATAACCTCTGTAGTGTATTCTGCATCATCTGTTCCTAAATGTAGGGTGCAGTTAAATGGTGAGAAAAATGACCCCTCACATCTTTTCCTAAATGCTTTTTGTTGACCTCAATTAGGTGGAGGACAGATGTAAAAGAGAATTTATAAGGATTTAAGAAAACTTGTCTGTGGTGCTGAGAGAACCCAACCGCACTTCCACTAGGCTACAGAATTTACAACCGCGGGTGATATTGATGGGATCTTTTAAAACTACTATTTTTGATGGACTACAAAAGGGCATCTTAGATAAATTGCCCTGTGTGTTCTTACCGTGTTGTTTCATGAAGAATATATAAACATGGACAAATAGTGAAAAATAGTAATTGATTATCAAATTTTAAATAGAAATAAGAGAAGGTATGGATGTGGGAAGTAGGAGTGCTGAGGGGGCTGCAGTGACCCCTAAAACCTGGTATTAAAAACACCGTCAACTGATAAGAAAAAGAGTGATGCAGACTTGCAGCAGAGAGAGATAGAGAGTTGGAGTGTGAGAATATGGATTGACCAGTCAGTCCTCATGTAAAGACTGTCCTTGATCATGAAGCCTAATGTTACTCTACAGTTCTGTGGTTTATCAGTGAAGTGTATGAGCTACTGCAGACTGAGTCTCTGTTAGAAGTGACAAACAGACAGGGAGATCCATGTTTAGCCTTCACTTATCTCCTCTACGAAACATCTGTATCCTCACTGCTCTAGATTATTTAAAACCATGATGAACTGTTAGTGGCTAACATTTCCAGCACCCATTCAAGCACTGTCTCTCTCTTCATTTCCTTGCAGCCGTCATGCTAGTTCAGTGTTTTGCATGTTTACATGTTACAGCATGTTGGCGTTCAAGTTTGCTGCTTGGTGGAATATAATGTTCAAATTGGTATGATTGTATGAAAATAATTATGAAAATTAATGTAAAATAGACATAACATGTCAGGCATACACGTCTATTACTGTGCCTATTATCATTCTCAAGTTTTAGGATGTTGAATTGAAAACATTGTTAAGCTGTAATTTTTCTCATATCCCTTTATCTTGACGGAAAGGCTTCTCTGTTTAATATGCTGACTGACTAAGTCTATGCTTATAATAGCTTAAGAACTACAGCACAACTCAGAAAAAAACTTAAAATGTTGACTCTGATTTGCCTTGAAGTTGTTATAACTGATACAGGCTCTGTATGATGTGTTGATTGTTTGTTTTTGTTTTTTTTTATCACTTATCATGGCTGCCACTTGGATACGTCCTTGTCATTTCACTCAGTAAGGAACAGGCGGCACAGTTAGGAGGCAAAAAATGGATAATTCAAACACAACTGTACTGAAAGAGTAGATTTATGTGTAAGCATGCAAAAAAGTCCTGTCCAGCAAAGTTAACACCAGCACAAAATCACCAAGAAAATAACAGCGCAGACTCAAACATAAGCACTAATGGTGCACGACCTAAGGTCACAGGCCAGAAACCCTGTTTTTCCTGTATTCGTGACTTACTGCAAACTAAGGTTCTGAACACCTTCACGCTGACCGCAGCTTTTTAAACGATCCTTTGATGAAAGGCCAAAACGCATAGAGAAATGCTACGTTTTGAGAAATCCCCATGTATGTGTGGATGAGCCAATAGAGCAGCTGAAACTGTTTGGTTCACATCACCGCTGTGGTATGAAACAAGATTTGAAGTATGCTTACCCCAGTGTGAGGTTCCAAGGTGGTTTACCAGTATATTTGGCCAAAAGCTGCTGATGCTATTTTTTTAAATGGTGTTTTATTAAATGCCATAGTTTTTTGAGAATAAAAATATGATATACAGTGTTTTTTAGGACAATAATGTACTCAATCAATAGACAGTTAACAAGGACGAAGAACAGCTTTCCAATGGGGCCAAAGAGGCCTCTTCTTCTTCCCTCAAACAGGACGTGGCAGGTGTCATGGAAATAAAGAACACTAATTAGTTACTGGTTTATGCAATTGAGCAGTTGAATCAATTCATGCATGTTACAAATTATTACTTCATGCTTTCGCATTATTGATATCGTCCGCATGAATTAACAGAATGTAGCAGTAAACATAATGTTAAAGATCCCCTCGACTCAAACCCTGTTGTTCTTATGTTTACGTCAGACCTTCACTATACTGTCTCACATCTGTGCAGAGTTGGTGACTAAAGAGGTGTTTTCACATTCCTCCACTGCAGGGGGAGACGTCTGTGCACTTCCCTAAAATCTGAGATTCAAATGTACCCCGCTCAAGCTATATTTGGTTCATCACAAATTCAAAAGCCAACCCAGGCAAAGACACCTGAAACCTCCAGGGCAGAACGGACTTGTCAGTACAGAGTGAGAACTCGCACTAGCACAACACTACCAACTATTCTGATACGTCCGATGGTTGCCACAGTCGGACTACTTTCCCATACATGTTTGAGCTTCACACTGTAACCTAATGCAGGCCAAATTAACAGTGGCAGATTTCAGGACGTGGAAACTCTGATCCAAATGAGACACCTGGATTTCAAGCAGTTTTGTGTTCATTTTGATGGAAATATAGATATTATATCTGTTTGAACATCATTTTATTATATGTGACAAAATCCAAGAGCCCAAATTAAACAATTCAAGGACAAAAATTAATTTGTGTGCACATTTTATTAATTTGAGAGCATAATTAATTCATTTCCCCCCCGACCCTGGATGGACTCAACAACTTAGATTCCATTTTACTGTTGAAAAAAAAAAAAAAAAAAAATAGCATCCACTGACCTCCCTCAAACCAAAATCGGGAATATTTCCCACTGAAGGTAAACAAAAAAACAAAAAAAAACCCAAACTGACAGTGAGGTCAGTCTGTAGGTCTGTACAGGAATTCGTGCATGGCTGTGGGTGATTGAAAATGATGACTGATGATGATGGTTTTGATGGGGACTTGTGTGAACTGACCCTTTAATATCTTTTATATCTGGTCAGACGTGATATAAAAATAATAAAAATTTATTCAGAAGTCTAAGGTGGGCCACACTGACTGGCTCGTACCTGATTTCTATGAGATTGTTAATAAGATGCCAACATCAGTGTGCCTAAGTGCTATTGTTTGTTTTCATTTTCTTTTCTTTGGCCTCTTCATTTGTAAGCAGCTCCCAGCGACTGTGTCTGTCATTCCATCCCCCCTTGCCTCCTCCTGATGACCGCTGTGATGGGTCCTTCAGGTAAGGCCTTGATCATGTTCCAGGCCTCAAAGCGAGTCATGTCCTGCAGACTGACTCCCTGGACCTGCAGCAGCGCGTCACCAAGCTGCAGACCGCTCTGCTCCGCTGCTCCACCTGACACACACGCAGGTGCACACAAAAACACAGGCACAGATTGTTGGGCTGGGTACTGTAAAGAGGGTACTCATGATTGGCTCTTGGTATCTTTCATGTATATTTATTACCATAACTGGTCTCACTAAGTATGTTTCAGTACTGACAACAAAGCAACATTTTGTTTTCAGTATTTTTTAAGTAAAAACATGTTTGTAAAGACTTTTTTTGTATTGTCCTTGACAGACATGAGTACCACTACTGCTGTAGTACACTCAGTAGTACAGGTTCCATTCCCAATTTTGAAAAAAATGCCACACTACAAATGTATTGCATACTCTCCTCCTCAGAGAAAATCAAAATATCTGAATTATCTCATTTTTTTCATAACATTAATTCACAGTACTTCCTTTTCAAGCAATAAAACATTTTTTAAAAACCCTGAAGTTTAGTAGTGATGTCGATACTAAAGCCTAATTTGTGATTTTATGTCAAAATTGACTAACTTCCTTCACCAAGGAGGTTCAGATTATTGTCTTTGTCAACAGGATTACGGAAGAACCCATTGAATTTTTGGTCATAGGGGAGAACACACAAATCATTTTTCACTTTTGTTAACATTAGAGAATTTTCACCTTGGTAGAATAAATCTCATACATCTTAATATCAAGTAGACGGTAGTTAAGTTCAATAGTGACACAACATAGCCAGTTGTTATGGAGCACGCAGGGACAGTGGTTTCATGGAAGAACCAGCACAACTGGACCATAGCCACATTTGTAACAATTCTTTTCTCTCAAACTACAGTGTAGCTATGGAAACATAAATACACACATATCATGCCACTAATTACACTCTTACATCCAAATGTGAAATTCTAACAGTTTTGAAAATATATCCAGACAGATATAGTGGTTGTGCTTGCAGATTTGCATATCATAGAGGAGTGGACTTATGGCCTTGGTGGAGGTCTGAGCTCTCTAAATGCCCTTCTCGTTGTAAACATAATGAAATAATACTGTATAATGTCAGCATCACGAGTGTACCTGTAAAGATCCTGTTGATAACTAAAGGTCTGTCTCCGTGGATTGAGCCTTTTCCTCCCTCCAGAGTAAACCCAACTCCTCCAGCTCCTTTCTCCAGCTCCACACTCACTGGAACTCCCTGCTCCTCCACTGCAATGCAAAACACAGTTAACAACACAACAAAAAGAACAAATGTAGCCTGCACACCTCACTGTTAAGATATACAGGTATTAGCAGGTGTGATTTATCTCATTGTTTAGTGAACCACAGGGCTTATTTTCTACATAAATTGAAAATCATGTTTTGGAAAAGTGATGGAAGTCTGGAGAGGCTCAAACACTTGACGTGTTAGGACAACAACTAGAAATGCTGTACGTTCATGCAAAGTGTGCGCCTGCATTGGACCTTGCTGCATTTCTGCAGTTTGTTTTTTTTTAATTGTGATAGTCAACCACGGCTCTCTGCACCCTATTTAAACAAAAGCAGGAGTTTGGCAACATGTTTGGATTTCTTTTTTTGTGGAAAAGACTGACCTGCCAAAACAAGACTGAATGCTCTGACCATTACTGAATCTCAGGACAGAAATGCACTGGACCTCTTCCATGAGTCGATACTTTGAGAGATAATTCCAAAGAGAACAACCACAGCACTCAAACACTGAAGTAAAAAAAAAAAAAGTACTGAAGAAATCTTCCACAACTGTGAGGTCGCACTCAGGATCCTACTGACTATCCCAGTAACTGTGGCATCAGGCGAGGGACGCTTTCAAAGTTGAAACTAACTAAACACTATTTATGGACTTCCATGTCGCAGGACGGTGTATTTGGACTGGTACTTCTGTCCATTAAAAAGGATGTTGCTGGATTATAAGGGTTTCATTGCTGGGTTTGCAGCCAAGAAGGCAGGAAAGTGACTATCACTTAATCCATTTCTGTGTATGGTAAGTTGGATCTCATTTGTTTGAGCTACAGTAAAATGCCCACCAGTAGACTAGGCCATGTGTGACTGACCAGTATGAAGAAATGATCCTATGTTGTAATTAAATGTATATCTGAAATATTGAATTAAAACATTCCAGCTTTTGTTAAGCTGCCATTCTTCCATCATGTCAAAGTTGTGATAGATGAGATGACTGTCATCAGTGGGTGTAAAGCCAATTGTCTATTGTTGACATTTCTGTCTCCTTTAAAATACATAGCAACAAGTTATGAGTGTACACAGTGTACACATGAAGCTGTATTATTCTAGCCTACTTGTTGAAAATGTATTGCCCATACATTTTACTACCGTATTTTCCAGGCTGTAGTAGATCTAAATTAGCTATATGCATGTGACTGCGACCGTAAGCTATGTATAAGGACTGACCTGAAAATATTTTAAAATCTCAATGAAATGTAGGCTAGAACTGAAATACTAAACTGTAGCATACTGTCATACTTCAACTTGCCAAAATAAAGTGACAGCTCAACTGACTGTAAAGCCAATAGTTATACAGTTGATTGTTTTTCCCTTTGAAAGTCTGAAATAGCAAAAATTGTGCATGATGATGTTGTATTATTCTACTTGATAGAAGTGGATTGCAATAAGATTACTGTGACTGTGACACAGGCACATGCACGTCAATAAGCAGGGCCTAACACACCCTCTGCAAACGGCCCTGACTACACCTCGTGTCATGTTGTATGACTCACCTGCAGAATTAGGCTCTTCAGTACCGCAGCCTTCTCCCTCTCTCCCTTCATCCTCTGCTTTCTTCCCAACGACCACCACAGCCAATTTAAGATTGCGGGCCTGGCGCAGAGCGGCAGTGGCGTCAGCATGCGTGACACCGCGCAGTGTTTGTCCGTTTATCGACAACACCTCATCTCCTTTCTGAATGGTGCCCTCCTGAGCTGCCAGACCACTAGGAAACACTCTGTGAACCTAGATGGAGCACAGTCAGCGTTATACAGAGAGAGATTCAGATAGTGAAGTGAGTGTTTTTAGTCTATTAACAAGTCAGAGCACTTTACGATACACTAAACACTAATGTAGAGCACTCTGTGCAACCTGCAGTAATGGTGACAATGTGAGGATGATGAAGTGAAGCTGCCAGAGCGCTGAGTGCAAATGGGGCCAACCGGCCTACAAGCTGATGTCATGTCAGTCATAAAATTTCTCAGCTGATGACCAGATCTCATGACTACATTCAATCATGTATTTATTCTAATTTGATATATAAATGATATTAACCACTGTATGTCATGGATTTTTTTTTTTTTTTTTGCGGCTGAATAAATAAAGACAGAGATATTCAAAGCAGGCTCAAAAAAACAGAGACAGGAAGTGTATTTACAGCTAGAGTCTCTGTCTCTGGAGCCAAGTGAGCATGTCAGGAACCTCAGAGTGATTTGGTCTCTAAACCTAACTTAGAAAGACCATAAATTAAGCAGGACAACACTCTATCACTTGAAAAACAAATCCAAGGTCAGATCATTTGTATATAATATTCTGACTCTTAGAAAGCTGGCTCATACATTCATCTCAGCCAGGTTACATTACTATAAGGCTCTCTTTACTGTTAGCCCCCAAAAAACAAACATGAAGTCTTAAGTACATTGAGAACACAGCAGCTGGAGTCACACAAAAAACAACATATTATTGTAGCATTTAAGTCACCTCATTGGCTCCCGGTTAAGTACAGAATCAACTTCAAAATTCTCCTTACAGTCTTCAGTACAATTAAAGGCTGGGCTCCCCACCACAACTGAAAAAAAAACTGACAATAGCTGAAAACCTTCCTGTTTTCTCAGGGCTTATGATTAGTTTGTGTTTGTGTGTATGTGTGG